>OY998167.1:104677182-105162698 GCA_963921995.1 Oxystoma pomonae
TCAATGGCTGCGGGTAACACGAATACAAAGAATGACGTCACATTCATTTTGGAAGAATTACGTAAATTAGGGATTATCGAGTTCGTATCCTAAAACAATCTTTTAAAAATATTTAATAACCATATCATTGGAGAGCTTGGTCATTAGTACAGTTACCATGAATAAGTTCGGTTCGACGTTTAAGTCCTCCAATCAAACACGTGTTGAACGTTTTCGTCCATACCACGAAATTCCCCGCACAAAAGATGGACATTACGACTTTCAGGAACGTAGAATATGTAACCTTAAGTCGCCTGAAAATGAGCACGATGCTGTAAATAAAGAGTACGTAGATGATCGAATTTTGAATTTGGAAAAAAGTCTCAAATCTTTAAACATCATTCGAAAAGATAGCACGCATCAGTAGTAGAGGAGATGTCATAATTTTACTTATAGTTTGCTTCTTACGCAGAATTTACTTAGTTTTATTTATAATGTCTGACGGTACGCTTCTTGTTATCTTTCCTATACCGAAAAAAAAGTGGAACCTATTTCTATCCGATCTCCCCGAACATATCGAAGCGCTTTCGAGACGTTTAAGGAAATTAAACTCTACTACAAAACGCAGGATTTCTACACGCGTTTTAAATGAAAAAGATGTCGAAAATTAAGGAACGGATCGTTGCAGAACTACATAAACCTGCAAGAAAAAAATTTCAACGTCTTAAAACAGTGGTGAAAGGACTGGACGATTTGTGGCAAGCGGATCTCTGCGAATTACGAAATATTGCAAAAAATAACAGAAAATTATTATATTCTAGTGGTCATCGACTGTTTTAGTAAATTTATGTGGACACGTCCTTTAAAAACAAAAACCGGTGAAGAAGTTAGTAAGGCTTTGTACTCTATTTTAAAGACAGGAAGACGCCCTAGACTTCTTCAGACTGACGAGGGTAAGGAATGGTTTAATAGCAAATTTACAGATTTAACCAAAAAATATAGTATAAACCATTACCACACATTTAGCGTAATAAAGGCCTCAATGGTGGAACGGGTTATACGCACTCTCAAAGAACGTCTCTACAAGATGTTTAGTTTAAACGGTTCCTATAACTGGATAAACCACTTACAACAGGTCACAGATAACTACAACAATACCAGACACTCCGTTACACATCTTAAACCGGTTGAGGTAAACGCCAAGAAGCATGAAAAACTATTACTCTCCACCGTATTTACAAGATCTCCGCTATCGCTTCGTAGAAAAAAGCCTCGGTTTAAGGTGGATGATATGGTTAGAATTTCTAAATATAAACATATTTTCCAAAAAGGATATACGCCTCGTTGGACCACAGAGCTTTTCTACATAACGGACGTAAATTCTACTCGTCCGATAACGTATCTTCTTAAAGATACTCATAACACCCCTATTAAAGGAATATTTTACGAAGAAGAGCTCCAGAAAACGTCGCATCCTGATACATTCCTGGTGGAGAGGGTTTTACGTCGTAAGAATAACAAACTCTACGTAAAATTTTTGGGATTAGATAACAAGTTTAACAGTTGGATTGATAAGACGGATGTGGTTTAGTTTGCGGGAGAGGGGGAGGAAATTAATATTTCTTCATTTCCTATACCAAAATTCAGTTCTCATCATGCCGTTCGAAGGTGCGCTTCTACCCGAGCTGCACTGGTACAAAGACTTTGATCCTTGTTTTAAGTACAGAAATCTGATTAAAAATGAAAAGATGTTACTAAATCAGACCACGTATGATGTACCGCATTCCTCCGAAGTTAAAATTACAATTGGCTTAAGTACTGTTAGAGATTTTATGGCAGTAATAAAACTATGGAAAGAAAATGGAGAATGCATTTCGTTCATTGAACAGGATTGGAAATCATTCATGGATTTTATTCAGAAAGGACTATGGGACGATTCAAAATTAGACGAAAATTCTGTACCATGCCACGACTGCTCGAATCGTCCGAGAGACTTCATTTTTGATGAGTACACAATAAAGTATCATGGAAAAGGATTTATTACCCTTTTTTGGAATGATAGCATGACGATAGTTTTGGAAAAGCACACACTTCGACATTTAAGTAGACTTAATGATTTACTGTTAGTTCATAGGTTACAGTATTTAAATATGTTAGATATTCATACGTTTTTTTATGGTTTCTTAGATAATATAATAAAGATGCCGTTAAGGTCTGACTATACAAAAGAAACTTTGGAAATAATTATAAAATATTTATGTGAAAATTCTTATTTAAATAGCGATCAGATGCATTGTATTAGGGAATATTTTACGCATTTTAAAGACCGTATGATTAACCAAATTTTAAACATAGATGTAGTGGGATAATTGCCTTTATTTTAAAATAAATTGCTTTGATATTATAATCAATGTTTTTATATATTAAATAAAGATCCCTCCGATAAGAAAAAGTGTGTGGGTGGTCTTTTAACTTCTTATAATATTTGATTCAAGAAAAAATTGGATTAGTCTTTATGAAACTTCTCCTAGAACAACATGTATAACGCATTAATTTTAACCAGTTTTTTAAACTGCAGTTTTGTTATGTATCGCCCGATAGGCATCCAAGAAGGATTTATAACATTCGAAAACAAACAATGGCCTTCGGGTTGGCACAGGCTCCAGGAACATTACTATGCTTCGAACGTAATACTTTATCGCTTTGACGCCTACGCATTGGGTATTTGCAATAGTAGTGCACACGGAGAATTACCAGTCTACAAATTGAGGCTTTTATCTAATGGAAGGCGAGATTACACCGATTATGGATGGTTTGGGCCTAGTTTAATATCGAAAAAGGATTTTTTACCTTTAGAAAACACCTCTACGATAGTCACACAAAGTAGCACCAACCCTACCTCTACTACAAGAATGGACGAGAACAAAAATGATTATGATGATTATGAAGATTCTGAAATTGATTATAATTCGTGTACCGTTTACGATACCGCAGTTTTCATTTTTCAGATTATCTATATGTTTCTCTCTATTTTGTTTTATATAGCTACAATTTTTCATTTAAGAAAAAAATCTTTGTGTAATCACTGTATTAGTGGTTAAAACAAAACGTGGTGATAATAAAATGAATAATAGATATGCAAAAAAATGTAAACAGGATGTAATTATGAGTGTTTCAATCTTTAAATAAATTTTTTGTTTTTCTGTAATTTGGTTTTTTATTTTTATTAAAAGAAAATTAAACTATTATAAATGTATAAAAAACGCTATATATAGGTTTAAAAAATTTTATTATTTTTTCATTAATTTATTGAATTCTTCCTTCTTCCCACTGATTAGGATGCTCCAGACGTAATTCTTCCAAAACTTCTTTTTTCAGATGTGTTTGATATTTCAGGGCGTATTCCCAATCAATTCGTGATGCGTGTTTTCGAATAAACTTCTCGCTTAGAATCTGGTATCGACATAAAAATGGCCAGTAGAGATCGTGTTTAAATAATTCCATAAAGTTTTCGCTCAGTTTTTGATACTTTGATATATGCGACCAATTCATTTTATTTAAAAATGTTGCCATAAAGTCCTCACTTAAATGTTGATGCTTGCATATCAGGTCCCAGTCTACGTTTAGTTGAAAAAAAATAATAAACGGTTCGCTTATCACAGGAGATTTTGAAATCTCATTCCAAATTTTTTCGGCACACTCAGAAACCATTTTTATATTTTTCTTCTTTACTGGTTAAAAATCTGTTCTAAAATGACCCTTTCCCTTCTCGCGCTATATATATATATATATGAAGAAAAAACAATATTTCAGACTTCATCCTAAGCGCTCTCCTAAAATTAAAAAAAAAAACTAAAGAAACTAACCATTAAACTTGATGTTAAATCAGTCAAATTATTTGGCATCTGATTACAGCTTATAATATCTGTTGTTAATTTAGTGTGCCTTATTATACTTTCTATATTTTGGGTGTACTTTTCTAAATAAATAAAAATAAAGTGAGTACCAACCTGTCCCTTTTGGGTAAGTTGATATTATGCTTATAGGTATTCCGCTGCCATCATATTATTGTGCTTGTAGGTTTAATAAGGCTAGACTTATTTGCCATTCGCAGCCAGCATTTTAGTCAACACTTATTGGAAACATCGAGTGAAATTCTATGGTCCGATGCCTCAGGTATGGTATGGTCTAATTTCAACATTGCTGTCACTGTAAAAAAACTGGCCCGATTGAATGTGGAATGAAGTGTACTTAGTCGTATTTTGACTCTCTAGAAAAGGCACAGGAAAGAATGTATAACTTTTATAGTGACTGCCTACCTGTTTGTTTATCGCGTCTGGTGGGTATGAACGTCTTTATTTTCACAGGAATACTGCAGATGTTGTGGAAAGTGTCTTTTACCGTAAAATACTCAAACTGGCGATATATCTAAAGCAGGATATCTCTCTTTTTTTCACGTTTAGAAACTAAGTTTTAAGAAAGAAATACTAGGTATTTTAGGGTTATGTTAAATGGAAAATGACTGACCCCGAACGTCAGGATTGTCATATGTCGAGTGGCCGTCCGGCCAACATGCTATGGAGGTCAGATTCTGTTCCGTCGAAGAGACGGCGAGGCAACGATGATTTACGTCAACTTTAGGTGAAGAGATGTCGAAAGTAAAGTAAAGTATTAGATCGTAAATAAGTACAGAAAATAGGTGATCCGGTCCAAATTAGTTATTACTTAGTATAAAATAGGTTAGTCAACTAAATCCACCATTACGGACCCCGCGGTCTGTCTGCCATTGCACAAAAGCACGATTATTTTTTAGTTTATGAGGTTTATTTAACTTGTAAGAAGTCGTTTGGGACTAAAATTCCTTTTTTGGGATTCTTAAATTTATTTTTTAGTTCAATTAGTAAATTTTAATTTTCTGCAAAGCTATTATTTACTTTTACTTTTGCTATTTTTTCGGAATTTTCGCGTAGCGTGTATTTTTTAGTGCATTGTTGGTCATACTTTATCAGCAAACTAATCTTCGTTTACAGTTTTTAGTTCTAGAAAGCAATATTTTTCAATCATAAATATTATTTTAAGCACTTTAAACTCAATAAAAATAATAAAAATGAACACCAAAATTAGTTTACTTATTTGTACTCCTGATGAAAAATTCTTCCAAAATAATTTACCTATACTACAATTAGGTCTCGCTACTCGACGTAGATTAACGTTGAATTAGGTCCGGTCAAGTCAGCTGCGGACGTCGCTACGACCCAAATTTGTATTCCCCATTTAGGTGCTAAATCCGGTTGGCACGAGGTCGAAATAACGTTGCCCTCCCGACGCCCGGTTGTCTGGCCCTCTGGCATGACGTCCAAATACTACTTGGGTATAGTAAATCCTTTGTTTTTTTAGACTGATTATATTAAAACCCGAAAAATAAAGTAGGTGACAAGAGTATTTATTTATTTATTTATTTATTACACAAGTATCAACAGCACTGAATGCTAATTACAGATACGTCTTAAAGCTACCCTGAAATAAAAAATAAAAAGAAAGTTATGCAAGTACACTATTTAAGTAAACATAAATAAAAATTAATTATTAAATTTATATGTGTCATTAATAATTTTGTAAATTAGTCATACACAGGTACACAACTTAGGACCCTTATTCAGATAATTTACATACATCCATTCAATTAAAAATTGGTAAAAAGTCTAAGTATATATATGTTTTACAACATCTAATAAAAACGCAGGTAGGTACCAAAACAACAGGATTATAGGACACCACCCAACTAGTAAAATAAAATATTTAAACAAAAAAGAAAAACACAAGTTAAAATACAATAAATTGAGAAAACAGTCAAACAAAAGAGAGAACATACTAAAATAGATACATACTTATTTAAGAATATTTAAGTTAGTTTACCTATTGGTTTTCAGTTTATTTTCGACTAGTTATTTAAACTTACTGAGACTAGTTGTATCTACATCAATATTTCTATTTATCTATCCATTCATTCAATTGCAAAGTATCTACAGCCATATGCCAATTACAGACATCTAACCTATCAAAAAGTTTGTTTAAAAATAAATGCTTTAGATTAATATTAATATTATAAATTACTGCAAATTCCGCAATTTGTTATGAATTATTTTTTTAAAATGCTTAAGATTAACATTGTCAATATCGATTTCGGAAGCATACAAATTAAAAAAATTACACAATTGATAAATTGGTGAGCTCTTGTACAGATTTGTTCTGGGAAAAGCTAGATAAAATGTTTGTTTGTTTCTAGTATTAACACGACTCACCGCAAAAGGTAGATGATTTAAAATATCAGGACAGTCAATTTTACCTTTTAAAATTTTAAACATGGTACACAAGAATGTTTTAATCCTTCTACTACATAAAGACAACCTATTAAATATACCTAGTAGATAGTTGTTATCACATCCTCTCAGCGGATAAGTTCCAAACTTTTTAAAAAACATATACTTTAATATATATATATATATATATATATAATTTAATATATGAGTATATCGAATTGGAGCAGCTAGCGACATGCGGCTTTTACATAAGGATAGATAATTGTATTTTTAACCAAAAAAAAATTGAAAGAATTGTTTGAAAATTAAAAAAAAAATAAAATAATTTTTTTTTTAAAGATATTATGGATGACTATACATGCTTGCTGGCGCGAATTTCCTACTTTCTGTAAACTGAAAATAGCTAATAATACTTTTTTGTAGGAAGCATAAAGTTCTTGCGAATAATATACCACATCAGCTACATATAGCTAAACGGTATTGAATATAAAAACATTGCAGATGTCAATGCAGGATTGAGAAATAATCAAACTTAAATAGGAAATGTTGGTCTTGCTTGACGATGCAATAAAATGATGCAATTCCTGTTTCTATTAATTTGTTACAGTTCAAAGACAAAAAAGGGATTAGGAGCTGCAGTAATTAATTGTCTTGTCAGAATTAAGTAGAATTTTAACCTAGGAAAACACTGCAACAGAGCTAAAATCGTAGCCAAGATTTAATTGATCCCCTTTAGAAATATAAACGCCTCAACAAAATTACCTTTAGCTCATCTACTGTTTTAAGTTAGAAAGAGTCTAGGTATATTAAATTTAAAGTAAAGAGTCATGTAAAAAGCAATAGGATATTGTGTTCTAGGACCGTTTAGCAAATATTTCAAAAATTACGTTTTAGTTTCAAACCTTTCATTTTTTAGTTAAGTTTGTTGGTTAGAACCCTTTACCATCAAAGCGACGATATGTGCACTGCCAAAAAATTCAAAATCTTACCAAAGTTTATATATTTAGTTAAGCTAAAAAGTAAAAATAAAACGAATATACGGGCCTCATAATTTATTCTATACTTATTAACATGAAATCCAGGAACTAATTAGACCTTCAATCTGAATTCTCGCCGCAGTCAATTCTGGTGAATCAGTCTCAGTTGGTGGATACGCATTAGCATTATGTGCCAATTTATCAAGGAGGATCACAGTAAAATCGGGATTATTGGAGTGAAGTATTCCAGCTTTGTACCATGGATCATAAGTACCTTGTGTGGTTACAATATTTGTTGAATAATATTGTATGTCCAATGCAGAATAAAACAGATTTGTTTGATTAAGTAGGGCTTCTTGCTTTTGCTTTGAAAAATCCAATTCGGGAAATGCTTGCGAACATAATCTAACATAGAAATCTTCGTCCGGCAATGTGCCAAATATATTTCCTGGGGTACCAATAACTCGATTTATTTGTAGGCCCAATCCAGTACAAGTTTGCCACAGCCATGCCCTGTCAGAATTTGTCGTATCTGAATACCACTCAATCCACTCTGTGTAGTTATAGGCTATACACTCTCCGTCATTATAAAATCTGCTGTAGTCTCCTAATCTCTGCACTGCTGATTTATTGGCGTTGCTTGTGGAGTTTATAATAAACTTGCTGCACAACGTGTCCAAAGTGTATTTTTTCCCTGAATAAGAAAATCTGTTGTCTCTGTTATACTGTGCAACAACACCATATTCAAAAGACATCCCATCAAACATTAGGGATATATAGTCGTCGAGATTTTTTCCTTGATCATAAAAATCAGTAAGATTTTGACACAAATGAAGAGCTGTGTTTTGAAGATACTCTCTACCAGAGTTAGTTTTAGCTAATTCCTGAATCTGTCTAAAACCTTCGCCAATAACATCATGACATTCTTGACTGACGTCTTGTATATCCTCTGCCACTGTATCGTAATATTCTGGAAAATTTACTTTTGCTATTAGCTGAGGACTAGAACAAACGGCACCTTTAATCAAATGAGGATATTTAAATCTTGCCCAAGTACATAGTGATCCTGAGTAAGATTCACCAAATACAATCCATTCTGGTTTATGAGTAAAAGAATAGTTACCATTAACACTTATTATAAAATATGCAATATCTGCCAGAGCTTGTTCTATAGTTAAATACCTCAGTTGGTCCACTGTGTAGTTTGACGTCGGAGAGCTGCTTCCATAGAATCTGTGTTCAAGTTGAAACGCTAGTGCATTAAATTGTTTTGCCCAGTACATCCAAGGTACGTTATTGGACATCCAATCAGCGTCTATTTCCGATTCTCCTCCAATTTGTAAGAAAACCAGCGATCTTTTGGTTTGGTCAAAATAGTCATCATTTTTGAAATACCTCTGTTGAAACGTTTGATTGTTGGTCGGATCAAAATTGTCGAGATTTCGAGTCACAAAATTATCCGTGAAGTTTTTATCTGTTACTCTTACTTGTAATTTCGACACTTTTTTTCTTTTTGCAAAACATGAAACATTTGTGATTAAAAATAAAGTAAAACCTATTACTAAAACCGACTTCATTATGACCTTAAAATTCTTTACCGTGAGATGAACTGGGATACACAAAAATGTTTCACATTTTGGAACTATTTATATAATTTTATTTTAGGTATTTTTGATAAGATTGTTTACTGATTGTGTATCATTTGTAAATTAAGTATCTACAGACCATTCCATTTTTATTTAGACAAAACATAACCACAGTGGCTTTGATTATATGGGTTTCTTAAAGCGCTTTTATATAAGAACGTTTTAATAGTAGTTTTTACAACTAGTGGCTAAAATAGTGCTTTTTTACGAGCGCAGTGAGGTATTTAAAAACGCGAGTAAAAAAAAGCACAGTTTAGCCGTTAGTTGTTACCACTATTTTTTTAAATACTTTTTGTCAAAAATTCAAGAAAAACAGGAAAATACATTTAAAAATTTTGAACGAAGAGCACTTCTCGCAACCAACCACCTTTACACTATAACTCAAGGCGGCTCGTAAATGAAATAACAATGATTTATACACTTTTTTCGGTGACGTTCATTGTAGCGACATTTTAATCTTTGACAATTTAATATTTTGACAAGAATAATTAGTAAAGAACGGACACAATTTTTCTTTGCATTTTGTGATAAAAAAAGCAGTTTTTTTGCATCGGTAAACAGAAAAACCATTCTTTAGTTATCTGCAGGCGGTTACTAAAATCATGTTTGTGATGAAGGTATAAACACCAATAAATCTAAAACATCTTTAGGCTGTAGTAAAACATACCTACCCAGGTTCGTTTAATAAATTAAAATAAAACAACCAAAATAAATAAAAGAACTACGTTAGTAACCCCACTCAACATAACGTTACTTGCTCAGAATGCGTCTGACAATAACAAATTTAGGGAGACTTTAGGTAAGATATAATACGTAAAATAAATAGAAAATTTGAAAAATACTCCTAGTTTATTAATTCAAAGAAAATCAATAGTAGTGCCGTACTCAGCCTGAAATTCACGAGGGGAAAGAGCACGGCAAAGACACCCTCGATCTCAATTCCAAAAATCGAGTCATGCTGTTCCAAACCAATTACAAGTAATAATTAAATTACTAAAAAAAATTAAAATTACTGTCTCAGTACTAAAATTTGTCGTTCTACATTTATAACAATACATTTAAAACTGAAGAGTTTGTGGTTAGTTAGCTAGATATCGCCAGAAGGTACTGAGGTCCCATATGGGAGGCTACTCAGCTAATAGTTGATATTTTGGGCTAATATCTTAAGACTAAACTTTTTTTTACTTGCTAGGATATTCGCTCAATCAGGGAAGGAAAATGGCGCTTTCTGACATCCTGAATCATACCAAAAATATATGATATATCTATGTTAGATCTGAAATGACCACTACTTTGTTTTAAAAAAACTTTATTTTATTTAAACACACAAAATGCTATTATATTATTTTTAGTAAGCTTGTTACGACTTAACGGTCAGATCTTAAGTGAGCTGCCTGCTTCTGCTAACAATGGTTTATATACTAAACTGACTGCTGAGGTCAGCTTCTAGAACAAACAAGACTTAATGCGTCTTAAACAAACAGATCATATTACAATAATAATAAGTCATAAATAAAAGTGTCAAGTTACATTAATAAAATAGGTGATAAATAAAAGTATCATATTTACATTACACAAACTACGCATTAGCTATATTTTAAGCATATAACACTACTTTCCCCCAATGGAAAAAGTTGGTGCTTTACAAAGCAATAACTTTTTAAGAATAAGTTTACAAGAAGTTCGGACTTTATGCAAGAAGTTGTCAACTCAATCTCCTCCTCAAGAGGTTCTTCTAAATGTATTGATCGTCTTCGTCTTGGTTTTGTTATAATATCCGAAATTCTTTTATGGAATCTTATAATTCCTGGAGAAGGAGAAAAACGATGATCATTACCATTATTACTTGTGGGAGCTATACCTATTTGTAAAAGTCTCCTTTTTCTACAACATTTAAAATTAATATAAATTATTGTTATTATGACAAATAAAGCTATTATTAAATATGTTAGCCAAATAGTGTATTTATGGATTTCAGGTTCTTCCAACAAATCATCCAATTCAATATTGTATTGATCTAATTTATATTTTGCTATTTCGAAATCTTGAAGATTAAGTTTGGTTAACTTCAATGGTTTTAGTTTTGGATAATTTCCTACATTATCAGAAAACTCATTACAACAATTAAATGGTATTTTTCTAACTTTTGAATAATCATAAGTTAACATAGAGTCTTGTATTTGAGTTGCCTGTAAACGTGTAGGACCTACAAAAGCTATAAAAGTTGGTTTTAAAGCTAACAAAGTATTTCTTGTCACAATTTTTGATACAGGTTCTGAGTTTTCACATTTTACAGTTATTGGTAAAGAGGTTGTTACAGTTATTAACCACAAATTGGTAGCTAAAAATTGAATACTGTATACTTCAGCTAATATTAAAATCATTTCACATGTTTGTGGAAGAGTTAACACTTTTTGAGTTTTTAGAAGTTGTGCTTCACAAATTGATTGGCTATTAATAGGCTGTTTTAGTTTGATATAGATAGAGAAACATAAAAGTCATTACTGTATTCTATAGCAATATATCGTGTTGTTATTGGTAGAATATGATAAAGCATTGTGCGATTATTGTAAATTGGTGTAGGATATAATTTATATAGGTTATACAACAATTCAGGTTCTACCAAAGGTATGTCTAAAGCAAAAACCAATTGTTTGTCTGTTAAAAAGGCTTTTTGTCTGTTAAAAAGGCTGTTAAAAAGGCTTTAAAGAATTTCTAGATATTGAGAAATCATGGTATCATAAACTTCAAACGGCAAATTATTTTTATGTAAATTTTTAGCAACATGTTGTAGACCACCTTTAAGATCTTGTAGCAAAATTATTGAAGTATGAATTATACTTAATTTAGCGAAAGTTATAGCATTCAAAATATCATTTACTTGATCTTGAATATAAGTATATGATTCCAAAAGATTCTCACAAATATTAATTCAATTAAATCTTTGATCAATTAATTCTAAAGTTCTCGTAATATTCGAAATTTCAACTTCTAATAACTTAATGTTTTCATTAAACGTTTCTTCATCAATTTGCAAATTTTGCAGAGTTGTATTGAATCGCTTTATAACCGCCGTTGTAACATTGATTTGTTTCTTCATTAAATTTTTGATTTCTCTGTCATCTTTTTCAAGTTTATTTATAGAATCCTTATAATATTCCCCATCTGAAGCGTCAAGATTTACAATTCAAAATTTCCAAAAAGTACCAGCACCAGAGCTCTTTTTTACCTAGTTGGTGTATCAGAAAATATTTTTTTAGATATGTTATCAATGTCAATTGAGATTTGAGTTAACAATGCAAGATGAGGCCTAAGATTAACGAAAACATTATGAACATTATTTATTTTCCGAGTTAACATATTTTTAAGATTATCAAGGATACGGTTATTATTTATGAAAGCACTTTCCAAAGCTTCAATATCTTTATAAACCAAAAGGGTCTATTTGTCATTGAAAATTTTAAGATCATATTTCCGATTAATATCAACGCCTATCGTAGTGTTAATTTCTTCAATGGAAAACTGTTCTCGGCCAAAAGTTAAATACGTGTAAACTAATCTGAAAGTCGAAAAGTTTAATTAGTAGAAATAGAAGCCTGGTCTTCTTCCTCTACTTGAAAAGAAGGTTTTATTAGTTCAAAATTATATTTTAAAGTTTGTTTGGTTATGGGATTATAGACTTAAGGACCATTAAATTTTGAAGCTAATTTACTTTTAATTTGAGTTTCTTTAATATAAACTTTATCTCCAATCTTGTATTCAAAATTTGGGCTAACATATTTATCAAACCTTTGTTTAGCCTTTTGTTTTGAAAGATTAGTTCTGTTTCGTGCTATATTATAATAATATTTTATTCGCGCATTTAGATCACGAACATACTTGGTAATTAACTCATTTTCACTATAGAGTTTTTCAGGAGGTTTTGAACTAGTATGTCCAAATTGTTGTTCATGTTCAATTTATATGGAGTAAAACCATGGGTTTTTAAAGTTCAATTATTATAACAAATTACTGTATATGGTAATATTTAGCATGGGTGTTGGTTTGGGTTTTCCGTTTGATTAGTTCTTATCATTTCAAGTAAAACTGAATGAAAGCGTCCTATGCTTCCATTTGATGGAGGATGTCCTGTACAAGAGAAGGTCAATCTAATGTCATATAATTTGCATAAATCTTTAAGAAGTTGATTGTTGAATTCTTTTCCAATATCGTACTGTATACGTAATGGGGTTCCATAATATTGGAAGTATAATAACTAAGTATTTACTACAGATTTTGCGGTTTTATCCGGAATAGGATATGCTTGGATAAACTTTGTTATCATTGATTGTTAAAACTAAATTTTTTACAGGAATTTCTAAAATATCTAAATTGATTCTTTCAAAGGGAGTTTTCGGAGTTTCTGTTATAACAAGTGGGTTATCAAGATTTTTCCGAAGAACTTTGTTTTTCTGACAAATTCCACATTCCCTAATAAATTCCTCAACATCCTTTGTTAAATTCTTCCAATTATATTTATCTCTTATTATTCTGATCATTTCAGTAATTCCTCTATGAAAATTTATTTTTCCAGATTGATACTGATCTATTATTATTGATTTTTGATCATCATCAGGTTCAGTTATTATATTTTGACAAACAGCTAAAGTTATTTCTTTTTCAGCAAAGATATAACTAAGCATTTCTAAAATTGGTAGTTCAACATTCATTTCTATATAATAAGTTTTGGATGGTTCAGTTTCGTTCTGATATCTGTAAAGTATATTAAACAAAATAGCAGTTGCTTAAAATACCTTCTTTTTGCAACAGATTTGGAATTGACAATATTTATCTTGTGAATATCAAACTCGGGATGTTCCTCAAGAATGTCTTCAATTATTTTATCATGTAATGCACTTAATTTATCTTGTTGAAATATTGTTATAATATTTTTGTGATCCTTATGTAACAATTGCTCATTATAAAACCGTATTTTTGTATAATCTACCAAAGATTGATTTTGATCTCTGAAATTAATTTGCAACAGATTGAGGTGACATTATATTTGCTTCCTCATCAGGATCAGTTGAAGTTCCTGGTTGGGGTGTTAAAGCATTAATACATTGAATTTGTTTTGGTGGCTTAAATATATAAATTTTTATGGGTGTATTTTTAAAAATTTCTTTTATTACTGAATAAACTATATTCAAATTAAGTTTATCAAGTCTACAAGGTATTATTGGAATGGCGAAAAATTTATCATTTTTTTTAAACACTACTGTTTTTAAGTTGTTTAGTACTTAGATATAATGAGTCGTATGTTGGTGTTTCATAAAACTTTTTGGAATTTGGAAGTTTCAAAGATGCAACTTCATTTATATTTTTTTTTGTTTTGATTTTTAAAATTTTGAACATTACCAAAGATTTATTTAATTTTTTTGTAATTGCCTGTTCCATATGAAAATCTTTTGAAACACAATGTGCTAACGCAAAATGTTGAGGAGCTTCAAATAATTTTCACTCTAAAATTTGAATATTTTGATCAGTGATGATTGTTAATGAATTTAATTCTAGATAATTATTCAGCATTTTTGTTTATTTTACCTGGTTTATAGACAATGTTAAAGTCAGACTCCTCCAACTTTAAACATCATCGTGCTAAACGACTTCCTGGATTTTTAACTGACATAAGCCATGTTAAGGGTCTATGATCAGTAATTAATGTAAATTTCCTTCCATACAGGTAAGGCCTGAAATGTTTGACTGACCAAACTATTGCTAACAATTCTCTTTCAATTACAGAATAATTTTACTGGGCTTTACATAAAGTTCGTGAGGCATACGCAATTGGCAAATCTTTTCCAATTGGTCCCTGAGACAATACTGATCCAATGGCAAATGCGCTGGCGTCAGTATTTAATATGAATGGCTCTTCAAAATTTGGATAAATTAATATTGGGCTTGTTGTTAAAACTTGTTCTAATTTAGCAAAAGATTCTCGACATGAAGTATCAAAGTGAAATTCAATATATTTTTGCAATAAACGGGTTAATGGTTTAGCGAGTTTACCAAAATTTGAAATAAAACTTCTATAATACCCGGCTAATCCCAGAAACTGTTTAATTTCTTTTGGATTACTAGGTTCTGGATATTTGGTTAAAGCTGAAATTTTATCTGGATTTGGTTTAACACCTTCACTAGTTACAATATAACCAAGGTAATTAACTTCAGTTTTTAAGAACTCACACTTATCAGGTTGAATAATGAGATTTGCTTTTCTTAATCTGGTAAAAATTTCTTTTAATCTTTGAATATGTTCATCAATTGTAGCTGAGTAGCAAATTATGTATTGTTGTATTTTTAGGTAAAACTGTTAAACAAGGCTTATTTCGACATTTAATGTAACTTTCAAAAAATTCTTCTAGTTCAAGATTATCAAAATTAATTTCCACTGGTTTTGTCCTGACATCTAAAATAGTGACTAAAAATTCTCCATTATCATTTATTTTTACAAGACAATTTGGGAGGAAAACTTTGTCTATTTCTTGTGAAGATAAGATTGCTTCTGTATTTCTAAACTGATTGGTTCTCAATAAAGAAACTTGCTCACATCGTGGTTCAATTTTAATTCGATTAGAATTTTCCTTTAAAAAATTTATTTATTTATTTGATTATTAAAAATTTATTTGATTTGAATTCGAAAATAATTTATTTAAATTTTCGAGTTGTTTACTCGAGTCAGTTCTTCCAAAAAGTGATAGTTTTGAAGTTGGTAATTAGTTGTTTATTTTTATAATCCAGTAAACAATTATAGTGATTTAAAAAGTCAGAGCCCAAAAGTCCGTCAAAGAAATCAATTCTAAATTACAAATATAAACTTTATGTGAATCATTTAGTTTAAAAGGAATTAAAACAGATTCAGTAATTAATTTACTTTAAAAAGTTATACCCTGTACATTTATATTTTCTTTTTGTCGGGATACAAATTTCTCACAAACATGGGGTTTAAAAATAAAAATACTAGCACCTGAATCAATTAAAGGTTTTTAAGTATTTATTCGATCAAAAATATAATACAAATTAATTTTATTTGCGTCATAAATATTTACAGAAATTGTTTTTTCGTTTGACAATAGGGATTGAAATTGTCTTTGAGAGTTAGAGTTGATAGATTCGGATAGTTCTGTATCGGATCCATCTCTGTCCCGAGGCTGGTTCGGTAAAATTTACAAAATCATCTACAAAATTATTTTCATTTTCAAAATTCACATTTTCATTTCCAAAATTTATGTTTTCATGTATGAATTTTCAATTTGAGAATTATCATTTAATTCTTTCTCAAATGCTTGAGATATGAAGACTGCTCTGTTTAAAGCATTTCGATTCGCTTGATTAAATCGATTTGGATTTTGTTGTATTACTGAAGGGCGATTTTGAGTAGAATTATTTTTTTGTTAAAAAGAACGATTTTGGGGTTGAAATGGATGATTATTGGATTAAATTACACTTGGTTTCTGTTGATTTTGTGTTTGAGTATTTTGAAAATTTGAAGTTGACGATTGAAAAGTTGATGGTCTAAAATTATTATAAAAATTTTGATGTCTATTATGAGTTACTTGCCTCATGCGACATTCATTAATAAGATGTCCCTGTTTTTTACAAAAGTTACAAATTTTATTTTTATAGGTTTTGAAACATTTGAATTTAGTTTTTGAAATATCTGATTCTCAAAATAAGAGAGCTGTAGTTTCCTTTTTACCCTTGCTGCTGCTTCTAATATTGTGTGAGGATTACTTGCTCTAACAATATAACCAATTTTTGAATCTAGTCCAGTTAAAAGAGTATTTAAAAGCATAGTTTTGGTTAAAGAGACTTGTGCTAATTTTGATACCTTGTTAGAAGTTGTTTATTAATAGCTGAATTACTTTTTGAACTGTGAGTTTGAATACGTGCAATAAATGTTAAAGGATTTTCTCCCGGAAGTTGATGTAATCTTTGCGTATCTTGTATTAAAGTAGTCAAGTCTCGCTGGTCTCCAAAATGTGACTTCAATAGTGTAGAAATATTTTACCAAGTTACTAAATCTCTAGAATTCACAAGTTGTGATGCCTTATTTCTGAGTTGATTTTTAATTTTTACAACAAGAAAACGTTTTTGTTCTGCTGTGCACATAACTAGGCATTAATAAATATATTTAAATTAATAGGATCCTCGTCATATTCAGATATCAAACTAAAAATTTCTGACAATTTGTAAGGCTCAACTTCATCTTCATTTTGGCCTTGTTGTTGCATATTTTGATTTCAATTTTGATTATTCAAAAGAATATTTTGAAACTCGTTTAAACCGATTTCTTCATTCGCCATTTTGATTTTAAAAATTCACTTATTCAAAATAATAGTAGAGCCCACCTAAATTCTAAAAGTAGTATTTTGAACAAAAATTTGAGAACGATATGAAGAATTAAAACTTAAAGTTATCAAAAACAAATCTCAAATGTTTGTTCTGAAATAATTATTATTATAAAATTATAAAAGACTTACATTAACAAAACTATCTTCATATTCTTTTTTTTCTTACTGAGTGAAATAACACCTTCCTCGTAGCAGACCTTCGAAAGGCAACTGATGCTCGGCCAAGGAAAGTCACGGGTATCCAAAATAAAATTTTCTTTCTTCTCTTAATTGTTTGAAGGTTTTAAAGGATAAACCTCTAAACCAGCAGTCTTTTTTTTTAACTACTTGAAGGTTTTTTGGAATAAACCTCTAAACCAATTTTAAATAAAAAAAAATTACTAAGCTTACTTTTGAAAGTCTAGCACTGGTGTTTAGAAAGGTAACTCTTTGATGGAATGGAATCCACCTCACTAGTTGTTCAGGAAAGTCCTTGATGCGATTTACAAGTTTTTGGACTACCGCACAACTTGACTTCAGCACTAGCGAGTCATACCAACTGGACCAAATGTTAGATCTGGAATGATCACTACTTTGTTTAAAAAAAACTTTATTTTATTTAAACACACAAAATGCTATTATAATATTTTTAGTAAGCTGGTTACGACTCAACGGTCAGATCTTAAGTGAGCTGCCTGCTTCTCCTAACAATGGTTTATATACTAAACTGAATGCTGAGGTCAGCTTCTAGAACAAACTAGAATTAATACGTCTTAATCAAACAGATCATATTATAATAATAATAAGTCATAAACAAAAGTATTAAGTTACATTAATAAAATGTGATAAATAAAAGTATCATATCTCAATATTAACATGACTCATTCAAACTACGCATTAGCTATATTTTAAGCATATAACAACTCTCTCTCTCTCTCTCTCTCCTTCTCATCTAAAATCCCAGAACAAAAGGCAGCGAATGTTTTGATTTAATTTAAATCTGCATGGTTCACAGCATAAAACGATTCTATTTAAATATACACATGTTATAAACTAACACATCAAATATAACAATAATAAAAGAACACTTTGTTTGAAATATAATAATTTTTAAATACGCATTTTACTGACCTGTAAACAATTCATTCTACCGTCAACTCAACCAACTAACTACTATCTCTTGATTCCTAATCTCGTAAAAACACACACACACAGAACCACACACACCATTGCATGCTTCTTTTTTGTGTTTTTTTTATTAATATCTACTAAGGTGCTACAAAACCGAATAAAAGATTTAATATTTTTTTTTAAATAGACGGTTTTCTACAAAGCACTAAATCGATTTTATGTTAAAGCGAATTAAGCAAGTGGTTTATCGCTTTAAACCGATTTTAGGATCGGCATAAACACTTTAGAAACGCTTTAGCGCATTATTCCTTACTTAAAGGAATACCGAACCCTAATTTTACCGAAAAATCTGTTGTTTGCTTAGTTATTTTATTTGTCTTTGTGTCTTTTTACAAGCTTTTATTTAACTTGCAATGTGTACGAACTAGATATATTTGTTCGGGTGGTATCTTGCAACTTAATTTTGACCAACTTTCCGACATTCGATTGGCTTCAAATTTGACACGCTTATATAGTTGCGGTGACAACACAGGAATATAGTATGATAAAATTGACAGCTCCCCCCTACTCGAAGCGGGTGACGGGAATTACAGTTGACGTACGCCCGATTTCGTTAAAATTTGATGTGTTAGGGCACTTGGGGATGGAGATAACGAATTTCTAATCAGATTTTAAAAATTCAATATGGCGGATTCAAGATGGACGATATTTGTCATCTTTTGCTAATTAATTTTAACTAATTTATACACATCCTATTGCCTTCAAATTGGCACGCATTTATAGCCAGGAGCGTGGAAGGGGGAAAACACCTAAGTTTGGCCGTTTTCAACCAAAACTGGTATACAGCGGCTTTAAGGGATAAGGAATTTTTGATAATATTTTAAAAATTCAATATGGCGGACTTAAGATGGAAGATTTTCGGTCATGTTTTGCTAACAAATTTTAAATGACTTATTCACATCCGATTATGTTCAAATTTTGTATGCGTTGAAAATACGATAATATGGTATTCTCAGGTACCCACCTCTCTCTAACGAGGAAAGTGGAAGGGAACAAGATTTAATTTGTTCGATTTCAATCAAAATTGGCATACAGGGGTTTTTAAGGAGGGGGATTTTGAAGTTTTAATCAGATTTGAAAATTTCAATATGGCGGATTAGAAATGGACGATTAAGAGTACAAATCTAAAAATTAAGGGTGTGTGTTCAAATTTGTTATGCGATTATAGTTCCGGCGACAATACTATGGTATTATTCGGTACACACTTCCGTCTAACGAGGGAAGTAGAGAGGGGTTCGATTTAAACCAAAAGTGGCATACAGGGGTTTTTCGCGAAGGGGATATGAATTTTTGATCAGATTAGTTTTTTACAAATCTAAAAATTAAAAAGTAAATTTTTATTAAAAAACGTTTTTAAAGAATAAGCTTTTATTAAATGCTCTTAAAAGTAGGAGAAAGTTTTTTATCTTTCTTATACCATAATAAAAGCGATGGGTGCAAATTAAAAATTTTAAATTTATGTTGACAAAGAGAGACCTACAAAAGAAGAACTAAATTCTTCTATTCGAATGAAGCTGAGAACGGGTGAGATTCCGTGCTTGCCAAGCCTTTGAAAATGTCCTTAGGTTATAGAGTAATACAACTTTTTCTTAACTGAATCGTCGATGGGACCGATATACGATACCTAAAGTTAAAATTTTTAATTTGCGTCCATCGCTTTTATTATGGTATAAGAGAGATGAAAAATTATTTTCTACTTTTGAGTGCATTTAATAAAAGTTTCTTTCTTAAAAGTTTTTTTTAAATTTATTTATTATAATTTTAATGAAGGACGTCTCGGAGAAAGCAATTTAATTTAAAACCGTTCTTATATAAAAGCAGTTTTGCAGTTTGGCGGTCTTGGTTGCCATACCTAAGAAATACACTAAAATTAATGTTGCATTAACGGCGCAAGAACAATCCAGAGATAATATAAATTTGTCAATCGATTTCAATACGTCATCTACCACTCATTATCTATCTCTGGTTTCTTTACTGTATTCTCCTGTTCACAGATTGCGCCGCGAATCATTGGGGATTAGGGTCACTGGATCCTAAAACCTGCGGCTGGGTCTCAGGATCCAGTGACCCTATGAGGGATTGTTTATTTATCACCTAGGTGATCGAATTGAGAGCAGTGACAACTAGTCAAATGGTCATACACACAGACCACTTAAGGGTTCTAAAAAGTAGCTTTTCACCAAAGGAAAAATTATTAAATAAAACACAAAAACCAGGCCGACGAACTCCAAAACAAAACGACAAAACTAAGGTTATGAAGAATGTCAGGCAGACACACTGACATTGGTTAGTTGCAAATACAGTGAGTCGACCAATTTCGATGTTTGCATGGCATAAATTTTTTTTCCTGGTAAGGGGTGTTACCTAGGTATATATGCTAGATCTCTCTTAGCCGAATACATTTAGGAAAGGAGAACACTAGAAACTATGCCTAGGGTAAGCTCACAAAAAAAAGACGTGGGTGGTTAATTTTGATGGTGGCGGTATCTATAATATAACCATTTAAGTAATTTTTGATGCTAGGCATATAACTAATATTGATAGGTAACCCTTATAGTCCATGTTTTTACATTTCCGCATGTTTTAGCTTTAGAGGAAAATAATACTCAATTTGTTTTTTATTAGAGGAAGAGGATTACAAAGCTTATTAATACAATCTAGAGAGTTTTTGAAATTAGGTGTCCATTATTTGGAAAATTACAAATATTTCCAATTTAGTTTTACAGGTCTCTATAAAGGGTATTTCTGACTGTTTCTGACGTAATATGGACGCGGCAATTTTGAAACACCACAAAAGCTAAAACAGTTTTTTTCAAAAAATAAACAAAATTTTAAAAAAGTACCAAGATTTGATGGAAAAACATAGTCCAATAAACAATTTAGGCAAAATTTCAGGCCATTTGGAAGTCCCGTTTCCGAGAAACATGCGGAAAAAGAATTGCCTAATAAACGGACCCAACAGCGTTGCCGGTTTAACGATGTAATTGGGCCGTTAAGTACAAAAACTAGTCATTTGTGCAACATCCGCTATGACGGACGGGAAAACGACGCCACACCTTTGTTATTAACTATGGTAAATTTGGCAACCCTCTAACAACGTTTATTATTACTGAAATATTGTGGGGGTTTTCATCGACCGCAACGAACGAGGGATTAACGACGTCAAAACGTTCATAATTAACTAGAGTTAATTAATTTACATTCTTTTTTTTTCGCGTTTCTTTACGATATGATTGTGACCAAATAATCAATACTGCGACCAATTTCAAAATATAACTGTATCTGACTCCTTAAGCTACGGTTTCCTAGAAGAGCAGTGCCATAATAAAGCGGTCGTAACATTGCGATCGAACAGGCAATAGTAATTTACGTTACAAGGCCGGGAAATGGTCTATTAAAGTACAAGTCTAGATGTTTACGGACGAGGCGGAGCCGAGTCCGGAATATCTAGACGAGTACTTTAATGACATTTCACGGCCGTGTATCGTACAATGTTTTATTTCATACTGTTTTATTTAATTTAAAATAAAAATAATTTTTTTTGAGAAGACAGCGACAATCAATATACCAAAAAAATATCATGTCGTCTATATTTGTTTCAACAATTACTTTACAATTTTCCAACAAATTATTGTCAAAATCTTGAATCTTTGAATTGGTTGCTAACAGAAACAAAATAAAGTTTATTTGTGTCTGTCACGTAGAGCAGTGAAAATGGACGCAATTTTGAAAAAAAGTTCAGCCGCAACAGAAAAACTGATTCCAGCCAAATCTTCAGCAAGGTATAAAAAAGAATATGAATCATTCTGCGAATGGAGAAAGACTTTTAATGTGGAAAATACCGTCAACGAATATGTTATGTTGGCCTACTTCTTGGTTTTATTAAAAAAAATGTGTTATATACCTACTTTGTAAAAATACGTCGTATTTTCGTAATTTTTAATTTCCTTACTTGTTCAGTCACAAAAATCCAGCAGTTCAACGCTATGGGCAAAATATTCGGTGGTGAAATCTTTGTTGGTAGTAAATGAGAATGTGGATATATCCAGATTTCCCAAACTGATAGCATTTTTAAAGAAAGAATCTGTAGGCCACCAACCGACCCAATCAAAAATTTTGACCAGAGAGGAAGTGAAGTCATTCATGAAAACAGCTCCAACCGAGAAATTTTTGTTAATTAAGGTAAGTTTTTTGGTTTCCATTAAATAAAAATATATTTTTTTAAATGAATTTCCTACTTTTCTGCATTTAATACTTTTCTGCATTTTTTAAATTATTATTTTTTGTATTGTTTCAGGTTGTGGCGATACTAGGTATTACCGGAGGGTGTCGAAGAGAGGAGCTCTACAACCTAAATTACGATGATATTCAAGATACAGGGACACAGTTGATTGTAAGCATATACCAAACAAAAACTTACATCAAAAGAGTGTTTACAGTCATTGAAGGATCATTTTTAAGGATATTCCGTAGTTATCGCCATCATCTAGGATTCACATTCCCAAAAAGCGTTTTTTGTCGGCTACAGAAAAGGAAAATGTATTAGCCAAAGAGTGGGCATCCATACAATTGGGGGTGCGCCTCGAAAAATTGCGGAATATTTGAATTTGTCCAATCCCGAAAGGTACACGGGACACTGCTTCCGCAGAACGTCTGCCACGCTATTAGCAAACGCGGGAGCAGATGTTAATGTGCTAAAACGTCACGGCGGCTGGAAGAGCACCTCTGTGGCCGAAAAATATGTCGAGGAGTTTTTAGAAACAAAAACAAAAGTAGCTAGAATAATCCAGGGAGGAGAAAACTTTGTTCAAGTTCTACACCATTATAACCAAACCCAAAGTTACTCTTCCTCGCGAAAAGGTAACCCCGAAAAGGATTGTTCGGCTGCTGCTCATGTAATTTCAAATAATTCCAATTGCACAATTAAAGTGAATATTTATAAGTAATTTTTAGTAGTTTATTGTATAAAATATTTGATTTTCATTAATATTAAAGATATAAATATTCCATTTTGCTTATAAAAATTCAGAAATTTAGTTTGAGTCCGGTAGTGTTATTTTATCAGACTAGTGTTGTAATAGATCATTTCCTGGACTCAAATTAATTCCGTAAGAGGGAACATTACAATGCAGTATGAAATAAATTAAAGTAAATACTGCACCTACATAATTTATTGTTTTTTTTTTTTGAGACAATAGAATTTTCTTAATGCTTTTCGGATTTTTAATGAAAAGTGTAATGGTTAATAACCTGACAAATGCAGAAAGTGATAGTCGAATACACGCGAGTTCGTTCAATTCGGCAAGGTCGTCCAGATTAGGTTATAGGGAAATCCCGTTTAAAGGTTGCTTCAAAAGTAAAGGTATTTTATATGTAAAAATGTTTTTATTGTTAAATAGAAACCAACCACAGGGTGTTTTATTAAATTTTTACCACCTATGTTTTGGCCAAAAATTTTCGTCTTAGAGAAATAAAGTTTAAAAAGCATTTCAATTGGCAAATGTTTCCTTTTTTACATGTACCATTTGGGTACCGAGAACAATATAAAAATTGTAGATAAACCAAAAATTCTCTTTGATGTTTCTTCAGTAAAATGAAAAGTACTTTAATATGGGCTACCTAAAATGTCAAAATTTTAGGTGGATTTTGGTTCAACATATATTGCTCTTATGACAAAGTTTTTAATTTTGTTCAAAGTACTTTAAAGCTAAAGGTAAGAAATAAGAATAAAAAGTTCCACCTATATAAAAAAAAATTATATATGGTAAATGTCAAAATAAATGGCAAGCTGTAAATAAAAGCGAAAAAAGGCTATTAAGACGCTTCTTAAATTATTTGTTAAGGGCGAAATCTAATGTAGAAAATTGGTAAAAAAAATATAATGCATCAGCCTGTATAAAAAAATAACCAGTTATAAACAATAAGTGAACCCCTCTTTGCGGCAAAACATTTAATTAAGCACAGATTACCGAAATGGTGATCCGTGATTTAAGGTTGTTAGAAAATTAGAATTGCCTGCCATAAAATGTAATCATTTTTTGGATTTTCCTAAATTTTTTACATGACCATAAAATGATCAAGAAGTGCATTAAGAAACTATTTCACATAATAAAATAATTATTGTTATTGAAAATATCCAGTCAAATTAAAAATACCTAAAGTTATACATAAATATTATACTAATTTTATTTTGACGCCGCAACTGCCTAAACGAATTCACTCTATTGAAATATCACCGCTCTGTCGACGCTACTGTATGATTTCAGGTTTTATACCTCAGAATGGCTGCATGCGCAAAGGATGCATGTGGGACCCCCACCATTTGAGTAAATTCTCTAGTCTGTTTCGGTACTCCGTGGCAACATGGCCAAACTTCCTATAATGCACCCATTGCAGACATGATGCTAACCTACGTAGTATAGCGTCTGCTGCATATTGCAGTTGTGAAGAAATGATATTATACGCAGCGAGTTTTGCCGACGAGAATCAAAAAATCATTAGATTGGTAATACGAACCGCCGAACCAAAGTAAGCAAGATAGAAATACACGATAAAATGTAAAAGACAGAAACATCCGAGCCAGACAATTGCACGTATACCGCTGGGCACCTTAAAGTGTCTAGTAACTCACCCAATCAAATTTGGCTGAAAAAAATATTTCTGGGCGCTAGCAGACTGCGTCAGGCTTGCGCAGTTGATTTTTGACGTTGCCCAGGGCTAACCTTGATATTTACATTATTTGCTTCGTTTTTCAAAGCGACACGTGAGCCATTGTATTATCTCAGTTATATGGATCAATATTTATTTATTTGTTCTCATGTTTTTATGATACAATAGGTACTTCAAATATATAGGGATTATTAACACATTTGCTGATATCTGATCTGAGAAATTACGAAATCTTTTTCCAAAATAAGTTACAAAAACAGATATTTTTAACTAAATTGATTATGAATTTGATTTTTTCACATGTAAGCTTTTTCAAGAATTTTGTGCATTAAAATTACGAATATCTGACATCTATCGCGAATCGCAAAATAACGCGCAAATTTTTTATAGCTCAATAGCTTCAGTTCTCGGAGTTAAAGCTGTAGTTTCTCCCCAGATTATAAGTAAAAAAAAAAATACAACTCACAACGCCTTGTTCTTTAATTTTTTAATCTTTTGGAAACATCAGAATTAGCTGAAATTTTGCAGGGGTGATCATTTTTAAATGCTTAACAAAGATATCTGGATTTTTAAAAATTCTCAATTATTTTTTCTTCAAAATAAAAGCTCTAGTGCTGTCATCTATCCCAAAAGGCTCAAAATAATTGCGGTTTAGAACAAACCCGATTTACAAAAAAATAGAGAAATACTCACAATTTCCTCTGGATTGCATTTTTCCTTTTTATATTTCCTTTGCTTTAGCGAAAATAAAAACTAAATTTCCTTTTTTCTAAAAGCCTGTGCACTCCGGAAAAGAAAATCGATCAATCAATCACACTTCATTCAATTTGGGAGACACACGCAATTGAAGTGTTGGCCGATAGACCGCAGAATTTATGCGATTCCATAGTAACTGCAGGTGTTTTGTCAATAAACTTAAAATCGAGCCGCAGTGGGACAAAAAAGTATTTCTACGTTATCTGACAGAAAACCATTAGAGGTTATGTTGTTAATCTTTCAAAAATGTGTTTTCAAAAACATTGTTCTAAAACAAATATGAAACCATTCTGCGTGTGCGGTCGCTCGCCGAAAAAGGCCGAGCGCTGCGCGGGCATTACCCCGAGTCTATCAAAGAACCAAGAGAACTTTACTGGCTAGCTGGGATTACTAGGAATTCGCATAGAAACATTCGGCGCCCATAACCCCACACAATGTTGTTTTTATTTTGATTCAACCATTTTTTTTCTATTTGAATTATTGCGGCATAGTTATCTGCAATTGTACTAGTGAAATCTTGGAGTGCGAAGGATGGATTTTAGAACCTCAGTTTCAAAAACTCACGGATACTTGAGTACTAACAAAACAGGTCAGTACAGCTCCATTTAGAGGTTGGAAAGGCTCTTGCTAGTCGTGGACGTCCTGTTTAAGTAACCTAACCCCAAATTTTTGACCCGGTGCTAAAAAATCTCTGGTGTCCCACTGTGGGTAAACATTAAAGTCTCCGCGTTGCCATGGAAAAAAAATTCAATGACGCAAAATTTTGCAAAAAAATCAGGTCGACATTGTTAAATTGATGTCACGTACAGTGTTGCTAAAAACAATTCCCCAGATTGTAACTACGACCTTAAACACAAATGCGAAAAAGAATAATGATATTTGGTACAATTGGGCCCCTTAGTACAGACGTCGGGAATTGGGGCCCTCACTGAGCGACCTTGTGTTGACAATATACAGGGTTCGACAGTTTTATCTAGCGTGCCGAAATAGCGTGTATTGAAAAAGAAGCGCAAAGGCTAGTAAATCAGAGCGAAAAAGATAAGATGAGAAACTGATACGCTGTTGCCGATATCACCCACAATTAACTAAAAGATTCCCAAGTAAGATCCCGTCAAGTTTAACGATAAATTTTGTTTTCAAAGGGCGTAGAACAGTGTATATCAGTATTTTCTTATTTTAGTTTAAAATTAGAATCCGCCAAATTAATTAAAATGCCTATTTATCCAGAAACTTTTACTACCGATTGACGTTGCTCTTTCAACAAAGCTGCGAAAAGTCTGAGCCTGACCTCCCATAGCCATTTACGCTAAAGTCCCGACCCTACGAGACAATTTATCGTAGTAATCTCGTGTTCGCACGAAATATCTTGTTAAAATAATTTTAAAAGAAAATTATAGTTTTTTAAATGAACAAAAAAATTTAAACAACGTAGCGCAGTCTTTTAATCTGCAACCCTCTACTCTTTGTACTTACACTCTTTGGAACCGTGTTCACATCTTGTTTAACTTTAAAACAAATTTAAAGCTGTTACTAAATTTAATAACAGAATGATGATTTTTAAAAAAAATTCTGATGCTTGTAGACTCCTTTATATTATAAAAGTTGTCGAAGAAGCGGGGCTCCTCGTCGCGAAGGGACGCCTGCTCTTCAGGTCTTGCATAAAAAAATATTTTGTGGTATATAAATAAATAGGAATAATCTTAAGGTTTGATTAATTGAGAAAAATTACATCTACGACCTCCTTCACGCCCGAGTCTTCGAATAAAAAAGACTAAAGCACTGAAAGCACGAAACGTAGAAACTAGAACAATACCATTGTGGAAAAATCATTGCCGCGTGTCTTCCGCTATTTTCGCCGCCATGTTGTGGAGATTTGGGTTGGCGACATTAGTTTCCTTAATTTTAAATAGTAGTGTGGGAACACTGGCTATCAACAGTGTCAAAAATGACGTTTCTATGAAAGGTTATTTTTTTTGTTATTTTTTATTACAAAAACAAGAAAGTGAAGAACCAAGCAATAAAAATCATTTAAAAGTAGACTAAAAGACATACAAATGCTCGAACGGTCTCGCCATGATAATCTCTCTCAGTTGATCTGAATCTGAAACAGGAACTAAAACGGCTAGGGACAGATATGCGCCAACAGTTTGTGAATCCGAGGTTGTTATAGGTCTAGAAGACAAGAAAAAGGTATTACCAAGAAAAATAAATGAATAGAGCAATGGCAATCGATCAAAAAAAAGTACATTTTTGGCACATGGAGTTTTAGGAAATTAGAAAAATGCTTCACGAGTTTTAAAAAGAACATTAAAAGAATTCTTTTAGAGATAGTACCATATACAACTCAAGAGTTCCTAAACCACCAATTTTAATATGTATTTTATCAGTATATTTTTTTTTCTTTTTCTTCTTGTCATTTCCATATGTTTGTAACCTTCTGTATGTAATTTTAAGTAAGTAGTTTAAGATTTTATTGTCAATTTTTGTGATATTGTAGCCAGTATTTTTTTTGAGGTGTTTTACCAGTTTACTAGAAATAAAGAAAAATCAACATTTATTTTTCTTCTTTATTAACAAAACCTAAATTTCAAAATTGTTTGATATCTAAATGATATTTTGAAGACATTCTTAGTTTAAATTTACCTTAATGTTAATTTTTAACACTTCATTTTGACGCTTATTTATTCAATTGTGACAATGTTTCTTGTTTGTTAACAATTTTTGTATTAAAAGTTTTCTGATTTTGAAGACCTCAGCAGAAAAAGTTATTACTAAGATATCCTTGAGTTTTGGTAAGTTTTCAGCATTTGACATTTTTTTTTGTAGATTTGTCTTTTATAAAGGATGATGCACTTTCCTTATGGAAACTGGCTTTCTGTGGGATTTTGCTTGGTCATTGCAGGTCATTTCTTGGTCATATTTTTATGTTTGTGATGCCAGTGCGATGCAACTTATATTTTTCTGCTACTTATTCTCAGACTACAATTTGGTTCTTAAACATTATTTATATTTTCTCAAAAAGGGTAAAAAACTTATTTTAGGGAAAAACCAGAATATCAAAATGTTTAACTTTGACCGCAGTATCTCGAAAACCACATACCAGATCACTGTGGAGCAATGATAGATATTTATCAGGACCATAAGACCTATAAGATATGCAGTTTTGAGCAAAATCCCACATCCTTTATAAAAGATAGAGCTACAAAAAAAATGTTGAATGCTTAAAACTTACCAAAACCCATGTATATCTTAGTAATAACTTGTTAACTTAGAGAAGGTATGGTCGACGCAGATGTTATTTAATAGGTTTTTCCGCCAAGGTCTTCAAATATTTTAAAACTCCATTCTCGACTCCATGTGCCAAAGATTGCTTGAATTGCCATGGCTCCGGCTTTTAGCTGATCCATATATTTTAATTCCTGGGCAGCTTCAGATCAACGTAATGTGTATCTTCAGCGGGAGGGCCAGCAGCAATGGTTGAACCGAGCGTTTACAATTTATAACTTGTGGCTCAATAGTACCGTTTGAGTTTATAAATTGGGGGGCAGTGTTTCCATGTTATGGTTTATTTGTTCGAAACCTGCACATACTCCAGACCAAATAAGAGAGATAAATGGCGTGACCGTTGAAGCATTTGTTTATGGCTTGTTTCTTTACTTTTTGTTTTTGTATTAAAAACAACAATAAAAATAATCTTTCAAAGAAACGTCAAATTCAATCATTTGACACTGTTTACAGTCAGTGTTCCCACGCTACTATTTAAAATTAAGGAAACCAATGTCGCCAACCTAAATCTCCACAACATGGCGGCGAAACGGATTGCGGACGGAATTACCGATCGATAGCTATGGATTGTTGCACCTGATGGTTGCATCGATGCTGAAAAGGTGGTGCTGCAAGTTCAAAAAATTTTCGATATGCAGAAATGGGTTCAATATTTTTTAATTATTCATTAAAAACCTTTCGAGTCCCTTCTTTCGGTTAAAAACATTTAGGACGGTATTTACTAAGATGGACTAAGGTTTAGGACTATGGGACGCATGTGCTTTTTAATCTAATTTTGCAGGTTTATCTTCAAACTTTGTTGGTATTTTGGACTAATTATAGATAAATACCAATTTTCTAAGGATATAGTGGAAGAACTGGAAATAAAGGGAGATTACTGGCTAATTTTCACCGCATACTAGGCAGTTTTACTAAAAGTACTCCGATAATTGGTTCACTTACTCATTTTTTTTTATTTCATCTCGTTCTCAAAACTTTCGGTTCCCAAAAAAGTTTTCACATGAGCAATATTCTGCACAATATTTTTTTTTTTTTAATTAGGAAAAGGATGTCAAAATTTTTATTTAATAAAAAAGCAGATTTTAAAATGTCCAATTTAAGTCTTTTTCGCAATGGATTCTCATCTGATATTCTGGCAGTCGATACAGCCACTTGTCCTTCCCTGAAGCGGTGCGTTCAAATATTGGAAATAAGAGCCCTCTGTCGGGAAATTTAGCCACCCCGGCAAAGAAAATCAAACAACGACTTTCAAACGTTTCCACTTCATGGAATTTAAGTGATACACATAGTTCCATTGTTGGCCGACAGACTGCAGTACCCACGGGTGTGTTTCATTCGAGAATGTTAAAAGTCAAGCGCAGCTCCTTTAATCCACGTAACCAAATTTTTAATCTGAAATTTTTTTTTGGTTCGAATGAAAGAAATTTTTCGACGATTTTTAATTCAATCCAACCAGACCCAATCCGATCCAAATCAACCCGACCAAACATTGCCAAACCCAGTAAACCAATAGCGATAACGAACCTTGCTTGACTTTTAGCAAAAAAACATTCCTACCGCCGCTGCCGTAAGTAAACATCGATATAACCTATACGTTTGGCTTTTTACTTTGATTTTCGGTTTTTTTTACTGTTTTTGTGTTATGGAGGTGTGAAAATTATTATACCCAGGTATGTAAAAGGCATTACCATTATTTTGAGGGGGGACAAAAAATTCTAATGCCAATGGATAACGGCGAAGGGGTGACTCATACATAGGTTATAGGATTGCAGATACCCTCTCTCTCAATGTGCTACTTGATAAATACAAAAATATAAGTGAAATTTATTTTTTTGATTTTATTTACAAAAAAGACTAAAAATCCACATGGCAGTTAGTTGGTAAAGATCAGCATAACAGGTTGTTTTTAGATACATAATGTATTTTTTGACTTGTATCGTATCTACATATATGGGTACCAACTTTTACACTGAAAAAACACTATACTGTAAACTAAATTATTTTTTTTTTTTTAGAAACTCTCCATCCTCAATGAAATTCGCCTATAGGCATACAAAAGTTCCTACCCCCCATGCATGTGCGGTATCAAAATTTGCCATGAAAAACAGTATTAAAGTAGGCAATAGATAAGCCATTGCCAGAAAAGTAGAATAAATACACAGTCATGCTGTTTTCTACTCCTCATGTCGGGTCAACACTTGCCAGGGAAAAAAGCTATTGAAATATGCAATAGAAGAGCATCTAAAGTGGTTAGAAAAAAAGTTATCTACTGTTTTGTAATTTATTTTTAATAAAATTATTTATAAGGGTTTTGTAAAAATATACAATTTCTTTTTCAATTCTTTACACAATCTTCCCCCTCTAAGTTGAATTAGTCAAATATTTACCCCAAAAAGTGTATTCTTTATTTTGTATGAAAAATTATAATGCAGAATTCAAGTATGTATAAATACCCGCATTGTTTTTTTCAGGGTAGATCTTTCATGTATGTACAATCGTGAGGGGCAGAAATTGTAAACAAAATTTGTAAACTGGTAAATATACAAGTACTCGGATTGCCAAATTTTTAGTGCGATTACACAAGTCAAGTCTAACAACTTTGCAAATTACATTATATTTATACAAGGTGAGTCAACAAAATCAATTGAGATTTTACTATAGCTATAAATCTATAATTTTTAGGTCACCCTCTAAAATTATAATGTAACTTGTAAAGCCGAAGTTTGATTTGTTTAGCAGTTTACAAAAAAATGATTGACATCCTATCCAACTTTTCTTTAGCAAATCTATTAGCAAATTTTGATCATGATTTCGCATTTACCCTGTATATTTTAGATAGATAGTATGCTTTATTGTTATAAAAAACATTTTAATGTGTTTTGTGGACAAAGCAAAACAAGTTACATAGCAAAATTGATAAAAATTAATGCAATATAAAATATTATTATTTAAATACTACTAATAATTATAGCTATATTAAAAAAATATTGATCATAGTAATTGTAAAAGAACGGTAAAAAGTTAAAATAAAAACAAAAGCTTGTTAAGTCAAATTAATAAAATTACAAGTATTATAGATAAACACGTTACATATTAATAGAAAACAACACATCGATTTACACAAAGTTTAAAAGTCAAAGTTAAATTTAAATGGATTTCCATTAAAAGTAATTAAGTTAAGAAAAGGATAAAATGCAATAATAAAATAATAACACAGGACAACAAAATCTTTCACAGTTGTTTGAAACACATTATATGCTAATTAACGCCTAAAATCGGTCCTGATAATACTCGTTTAAACGAAATAGTTCTTTGAGTCTTCCTCTAAACAATCTTAATGAGAGAAAGGTTTTAATTGTTTGTGGCAGATTGTTGAACATCTTTATAGCATTGTAATAAATTGATCTATGAACAAGCGATGATCTCGGAATAGGAAGTTGCAGATTTAATTGCTGGGTAGATCTTGTACTATAGCCAGTAGAAGATCGAAGAAAGTTGTTGCGGTAATTATAAATAAGACTTGTTGTTTCTAAAATGTACAAGCAAAAGAGGGTTAAAATTCTCTTGGATATAAACAAAGGTTTGCATGAATCTCTATATTTGGCATTACAAAGATATCTTACTGCTCTCTTCTGCAAGACAAACAACATATCAATTAGTTGCTCAGTTGTTGAGCTCCAGAAGGCAATACCATACCTTATGTTGGAAACGCGCTTTTTGCATAATATTTTTAGTCAAAACCTTAATTATTATATTTTTTCGGCTGCTTTTCAAAGTACCGTAAATGTCTTCATTTTCTTTTTAAATCATATAAAAAACGCGAGTAAACTACGACGCACAGGTCTGTTTTTTTGGCACACTGCGCCGAATCAAGCGGTTGAGAGAAAAATGAACCTTCTTCGGCATCCACGTTCTTTTCGAAATGGTCACAAAATTTTCGGAGCAAAACTATAAAGTTAAAAAGCAGTCTCTCGGCTATAATTTTAAGTGCATTTGGAAACCTGAGGAATTGAGACCACAAGAACATCCAGTGGTTGGCCAACTAGAAGACCTGCAATCCAGCAATCTTGGTAAGTGCCTAACTCTCTTGTGCGTCCGACATGTTTTTCTATTTATCTTACACAGTGGAGAGATCCCGCTGCGAAATTCTTACGGTCCTTTGAAGTCAATAACAACGTCTAGCGTCGACACCGTAGGTGTGATTCAATCAGTACATGGTACACTGACTTTCCAAAATTGAACCCTAACTCATTGAATGTCGTTTTAACAGCATAGCAGCCAGAAGCTATTTTTTTGCTAATAGTCTCCTTTTCTGCTATTGACTCATCTCCAACTTTAAGATCATCTATATGACATTTAAAACAGACTATGTTAATTTTACTATAGGTTAAAGTCAAGAGATTGGCATGAGACCATTTTTTTACCAATTTCAAGTCCCTTGAAATGGTAGCTCTAAGTATCTTCATCACCACAGCTCCACAATTCCATTAATTGGAATCATTGCCAAATCATTAAAGAGAATCATAAACAAAATAGTACCAAGTACTGAACCTTGTGGCATGCCCCACTCCACGCAGCCTGGCCTGAACGCATCCGAACCTACCAAAACTCGCTGGGTTCTTCCTCTCAAATAAGATTCAAACTCAAACCATTTTAAAACGACACCCCGAAATCCATAACGCTCAAGCTTGATTGGATGGAGGATTTACGCCTTTGCTAGGTCACAAAATTCTCTCGAAGCTACATTTGATTGGTTTATGGACGAAAACATAGCATTGTTTTAGCCAGGGTTAGTTTGAAATTCAAATTGGGTCATGATGCGAATCTTAGTTAACTTTTCAATCAATTTAGATAAAGTGGACAATAGTGAGATTGGTCTAAAATTTGCTGGGTTGGACTCAGTTTTGAGGAGTTGTTGGAGCGAATAGTATTTATGATCTACCAACATTCCTTTTGTTTATTTGAGGAACAATTTAGACGATCATGGTAGTATTTTCTTTTAGCAGCGGCAATGAGTTTCCGATAAAAAGATCTATATGATTTAAAGAAGTTGTTGAAAAACAAACTGTCAATAAATTTCCGAATTTTATGAAGACAACTAACTGTTTTAAGGCCTTTAGTATACCAAGGCTTTTCTTGTTTTATTTTGAGTTTTTACAAGAGAAAACAATGTTCAAAAATTTTAATTGTTTTTTGATGAGAAGAGCTTAGGGGTTCCTCTTGTTCAGTAACATTATTCCACGATTCTTCGCTACACTCTCGATAGAACCTCTTATAATTATTCCTATCAAATATCCTACCTAGTCTAACCTTTTCTTTGTACCTTATCTTTGGCTCTAAAATATCACAAATAATTGCATCATGCAATCTACTTCTTCCTTATCATAGCTTGAACATATATAATCAATTAAAGTAGATGACATATGTGTAATCCTCATAGGCGTTGTAACATGCATGTTTAGAGCATTGGATGTCAAAAGGTTTTTTAAAGTTAAAGTTGGGATTGCGTTGTCGCCAAGGCAGTCTATATTAAATTCTCCGCCAACCAGCACTTTAGAAGATGAAGAAATCTGAGCCAAGAGACAATTGAGACCTGTCAAGAATTCCGTTGTATTTGACCTGGGCGATCGGTATATACAGAATATATACAGTTTAATTTTTTTTGAAAAGATAATGCTGAATTCAAAAGTAATTTCCTTTAACAAAATATTAAACTTGTTTACCGGTTCCAAAACATTTACGTCCAAAAAAGACTTATTAACTAGAAACATGCAACCACCATGTTCAAAGCGTGTGCCATAGAAGTTGGACAAAATTACATAGTTGGGTATATTAACTAGTTCGTATTTCTTTAGCCAGTGTTCCGTTATGAGAATAATATTCGGATGATTGTAAGAATCGCGAAATAGAGTAAACTCGTTTGTTTTATTCCGCAAATATTGAACGTTTAAAAGCAATGCTGAATATTGATGCTCAGAATTTTTATTTTTTGTAGTTCTAGTTAAATTATTTAGAATGTTTCTGTCACACCCTGGTCTAAAAATGGTTTTTGCTATCTAAATTGTCATGAATATGTTGATCTAACCTCTATATTTTATTTTTCAGATACTTTAACTCTTGCAAAATATTTTAAGGTATTATTTCTAAATTTAAAACAAGTCGAATCTAAGAACGAGTTGAGATTAATAAATAAATGACAGAGTAGCGCAACTCTGTGTTTGATGAGCAAATTCATACAGCTTAATATTTACTTGATCTATGAGTTTATTTAATTCTATATGGTTTCTCCATAAAGGTACAGAAAGAATGACAATATCTGTATACTGACTCAAGTGTTTCAGCTTCTGGAAAATCGCACAGTGCATTTACTTGCCCTCCACTTAGAATTACATAATCAGTTTTTTTGAAGTACTTTGTTAAATAACAGATGTTATCGATTATATTCTCCAGAAGAGCATTATGCTTCGCAATAGTGAGTATTTTATATTCTTCTAGTGTAGCTTTATTTTCTAGTGATTTATGGAGATATATAACGGAACTATCTCCTATTATGAGTATCTTATGCTTTTGAATAATTTGAGTTATGGTTCTGGTGTAACTGTGACTGTTACGTTTACTATTTAGTGCCTCGGAAATTAAGTCACACTGTGTGGTCACATTTGTTTCTAAACTGTTGTTTTTGGGAATGCTATTTAGCAAAAATATTTTATGTTGTGCGTCTTAATATTCCTTCATATACACTTCATTGTCATGCATTAATTTTCTGTTTGTATCTGTCATGTCATGGCTTCTATTGGTCATATCCTCTAATTCTGCTTCCAGCTTCTCAATTTTTAACTTAAATTCTTCAGCACTTTTTAGAACCCTTTCAAAATTATGTTGCTATAATAAAAAAAAAATTCTGGACTTCACTAAGTATGTCATATTTCATGTTCTTAACGTTTTTCCTGAACCAAACAGTTTTCAAGGAATATATAAAAAAGTAGATTAAAAAAAAATCTACTTTCTCTATTTTGTCTCAACAAATGTGATGTTCACAAAAAATGTCAAGAAGCATAAAATGTAACGAATCTCAAGGAGAATCTAGAGGAATTTTTTATTAGTGTAGTAGTTTTTTAAAAAATTACTATAAATCTGTTGTTTGTAGTAGGCTAGTCCTCACTAGATAGTTAATTTCAGTATAATATAAGAATTTTTATTAAAAAAAAATAATTACACTCTTAATAGTTAAAAAATATCCATAACTGTTTTTGATAGTAGGTTTATAATCAACCATTAAAGCCTTATGACTTCTACCGAACCTGGCCAAATTTTGCTAAACTCTCTCTGTAAAACCAAAACTAGTCCATTTTAAGAACTTGAATCATTGCCAGTCTCAGGATGGAATTCTGCAAAAAAGAAATGGCTTATTTATATATTCGATCAATTTTTAAAATGCAAAACAAATTTGGTAATTTTATAGAAAAAGAACTTAGGGGACAGTCTGTTTTGCCATTCCCAAATAAAAAAAATGGTGCCAGCAGGAACATCCATAAAACCTTGAAAAAAAATTAAAAAAATATCGTTTTTAATATTTTTTTTTTGTGTTGAAAATATAATTATCTTACTGTGAAAACGATACGTCTCTAGCTGGTAAGGTTTATAAGTTAGAATCGTTTTTAAATTTAAACCCCTCATCCTAGATTGGTTCATTTTTCGGATTAAAGAGTCTTTTTTTTCAAATTTTATTATTTAATTTGTGAGTAACTATAAATTTCAAAACTTTATTTTATTTTGTAACCAAATCTGACAAATTTTTGTGTGACTAAGGATTTTTCAAGACACTTCCACCTGATTCTTAATAGCATATATCTTTTACTACAATTGAATCACAATTTGAGAAAACTTGATTTTATACTTTCATTTCATTTTTTTCTGGGATTTTTTATTGAATCTTTTCGTTTATAAAATTTGAAGCCTTGAAAATTTCCTTTAGTGGAAGACAAAGTTTGTATAAATGATTTAAAAAAAATATTAAATCAAGAAATAAAACAAAATATTTTTCAGTCTACATTTCGCAGTTGATTTGTGTTATAAGATGTAGGAATCACGTTAGTCAAGGAATTTATCATATAGTATGTTTTCACATCGTACTCAATACTTATCGAAAATCAAGCTTCTTGTTCTTTCATATATTATGCTTTTGTCAGTACAGAGGACATGCTCTATGAAAGAAAGAGAAGACAATCTTTTCAATATGTATTGAGTCCGATGTGAAAATATACTAATAGATTTTTCTGTATGAATTGTGTCCCAATACAGTAAACAAAGCCTAAACCTGCATTTATTTTATTTTAATTGCATTTCATATCTTGGCTAGATTTAGGTTTGATCATCGGTTTGATCTTTGACCCATAGTTGATTCCTCAGTTGAATTAGAGTGACATTGTATAAAAAACAATATAGGAATTGACCATTAATTTCCTGTTGTTATTATTTATATGCCCATCTAATATAATATGTGTTTTAAGATGCTTATTTAAGACAAGGTACTCCAATAACTTAATGTTGGATTTATCTAGGAAACTATGAACCCTACACACTTGAGAAAAAAATTTTTCTTACATAAATTGGGCCTTGCCTTTTATTAAAAATATTTTTCGCGGCTCAGCCTTTCCAAAGCCTAGTTAAGTATTCTAAAACTTTTCCCAGATAAATCTGGTGCCCAAGCTTATTGAAACACCCTGTATGTAAAAGGCATTCCCAGCCTACAAGCCTACCCAAAATGCTGTCGATATAATTTAATTTCCTCACCCAATAGTTAATAACATATGAAAAGGTATAACTATAATACTTAATTACTTACCTTAAGCTCCTAGCCCTAGCTGCATCTCCAAAATAGAGCGTGCAGCTCTAGGACGATGTGACTCAGGAGGTTCGTCATCTCTATCAGGCACAACTAGTATCAAAAAATTGAAAGAAAAACGGAATAACGGATCACAAAACGCGACAAGAAAAAATACTGACCAACTCAAAATTTTCAAATGAAAATAAACAGAAAGATAAATGAGCAAATGACAGTTGGTTAGTTGCATGGTTCCCTGAATATTCTACGGACTGTGGGTTGGTTGCAAACGGGGGTGCGTTCGGAATGCGGTTCAGAGTGCGTGTTTCAAGACACCCCTGTTCCTTCAAGGAGGGCTTCGGGCCAATTTGGTATTTATAGTGGTAAAAGGCACCCTCGAAGGAATCCTTACATTTAGGTAGCTAAAGAGCTACCTTCGGTTTTCTTTGGCAAATAATGTGAGGTTAAAAAAAACTAAAATATTGTTGGGTTTGTTTTGATAATTGGTTTTTTATCATTTTGTGGATTGCTTTTTAAGATATTCTGAAAATAATGGATGATTTTTTGGAATTTATTGATAGGGTGGAAGAAGATGTCCCTGATCATGATGATCGTCTTCCAAAGGGATACATACGTGACATGCAAAGTCTCTTTGCGTTCTTTAGTTTTAGAACTTCGTTCTTGTATTGATGTTTATTATATTTTTAATAAAACACTTCTTTAAAATCAGCACGGGTTTATATATATATATATATATATATATATATTTCCCTATTGTTATAATATGATCCACCAATACCGCCTCCACAGAAGGCCAAGAATCGGATTCAAAATGGCCGCCACTTACGTTTTTATACAACACTGCATAAAATGGGCAAATAGCGGAAATTTACAATTTTTGCTTTAAGTTGTGACGTAAAAATTAAAGTTTTAACATTAAATTTTAATTATTTTAAATTTGCTTAACTTATTATAGAGTTTATCAGCTCTTTTTAAGCTAGACGAATTTTTAGAAATAACATTGATGATTTTTGGCACTATTGATAGGGATCAGAAAATCTAGAAAGGCGAGGGTAAACTTGTTTTAAGGTTCATTTAAAAACCCTTCTTATGATTTGTCACATTGCCTTTATTTTATCAAAAATATAACAAATATATATTTTTAATCCTTGGAAAAATTCCAAAAGTACAATTATGTATTTCTGTAAAAGAATAAAAAAAAAACATTTGATATTGGTTCACCAAAAAGTTAATAAAAATTAAACTATAACGTAATCATGAACACATCAATAATAATTTTGACCCTCAAATTTCGAACTATCTAGGCACTAATAGCATAGCAAACCATCCACATTAAAAAAAAAGAAAAAAATGTTTAATATATGTAAAAAAGGTTTATTTCTTTTTTGTGAAATTTAGGTAATCTGATGCACTAGATGACATCATATGAAAGGATTTTTAAAGACCTTTGCAACAAGAGCAGCTATTACTTGCCTCTCTAGTTTGAGTAGTTTTTAAGAAAATACCTGGGACAATACCATTTTTGTAAGTACCTGCAAAAGCAAATAAATAAAACCTGGTACCTAGTGCAAAAAATTTAAAATTTTGAGTTTTTATTATAACTTTATATGAAACGTACAATATCATCCTGTAAAATTTCAGTATTTTAATTATCCAAAAAAGTAGTTTTTAAAAATAGCTTCAAAATATTTTTAACAGTTATATACTAACCAATTTTTTTTTACTGCAGTACGTATATTATTTGCCTACTTTGGTTTACAATTGACTTTATCTTTTCTCGATATACCATCTCTCTACACATACACTACCCTCTAAAAAGTACACAGCAGTTTTTAAAAAAATGCCAAAAATATTGCTCGCTTTTGCACCATTAATTTTAGTATATTAGTACACAAAAGAAACTTAAGAATAAAAAACATGTTACTCAAAAATAACTTACCGACCTTTAAACGAGGCTTTAATAAAGGAACTTCCAAAAGATCGCCAGTGTTATTTGGTTGAACGTTCAACTTTATCAGTTTTAAAATGCACTTCACACACCTAACAAAAAACACTTTCAGTACCCTAATTTCAGTGTATTTTTTCACCTGTATCTTACGCATATACGCTTGCTAGGAACAAGGGTTTCTCGTTTTATGGCATTCTTCCATTTCTTTGCAAGTTCTTCATTTCTTGGAATTTGAAAAACAGACACACTTGATGGACCTTGGCCCTTGTAATTGCTTTGCAAAATTGGCATACAGCACTTAGTGGACATTGCTAAAAGATATCCAAACAATTTAATTATACCTCCACAAGATTTATAAATGCACTGTAAGTCCTGCAAAAATTAGTGGATTTCGGGACAAACTCTTTACAACGCACATTTTATAGGATTAAGTACACTTTAATCGCCAAAAACATTTAATGAAAAACGCTTATAAACAGCTAGACCCCACTTAAAATAATGTATAATTTCTCTAAAAAATGCACTATAACTCTAAAAATACTGACGATGAAAAAAGCACTAACTACCGCGAATTTCGAGTAGAAACCCTAAATTACCTGTAAACACTCATACAACAAACATTTTCAAACCATTCGCAATATTTAAATATAAAAATAATCAATAAAAACTCGTTAAAAAAGTATCCGAAGACGCGATTTCGCGATGTAAACAAATAGACTAATGTCAAACAGAAACGTAAAACGGCGCCATATTGTTTTTATTTCGGGTTGATCCCACGCCTTCTACTGGTTCGTATTGGATCAACATCATGGTTAGTGACATTGACATTAACATAGATGATCGGCGTGACATGTTGGTCGTCATAATACCGAATTCAAAAATCAAGACAAAAACAACGTTCACGATCACGGATGAAACGTTGGGAGGGGTTTCTGTGCTGTATTTGTGTAGGAAATACGCATCACTAAGACCGAAAAATGTGGGTTAACAACGGTTTTTCCTTACCTATCAAATTGGGAGGAGCTCGTCCGAGGTTATAGGGAAAAATACCATGTCACAAATACCTCGTAAAATAGCAGAATTTTTAAAACTGGAAATCAAGGAGGGCTATACTGTTCATGCATTTCGCAGAACTTCTGCCACCCTATTAGTGAATGTAGGTAGAGATTTACTTACAGTCAAGCAACACAGGAGGCTGGAATTCTTCTACAGTGGCCGAAGGATACATAAGCGAGTCTCTATCGAGAAAATGCGAGATTGTCAGGCGCATAATATCAGGGAATATTCGGTACCCACTACCAGCTTGGTACCGATTACCTTTGAGAGAGTTAAATAAAAAATCTTAAATTTTTTCTTAATTTTTCAAAAAAATTACAATTTTGGGCTAATTTGACGTTGTGCCACCTGGGTACATTATGATAAATATTGTACTAGAAACCGCCTATAATACCCACTACCAGCTTGGTAGAATACCGTTCTTAACTAAAAAGCCTGTTAACTCCTAGCGCCTCAGTGCCCTTTAGCCTAATGTGGCTGCCATTTTTATAGACAAATTGACAAGTAAAACATGGATTTTCTGTCAGTTTTGTGTTAATATGGCACCGATCATAGGCCAAAGGATACTAAAACGAAAATGAGTTAACTGGCTTTTTAGTTGAGAACGGTGTTGCTTGGTACCGATTACCTTCGAGAGAGTTAAATAAAAAATGACCAATTTGACGTTGTGCCACCTGGGTACATTGTGATAATGATTCTAATAGAAACCACCTATAGTACCCACTACCAGCCTGGTACTGATTACCTTCGAGAGTTGTAAAATGAAACATCTAATTTATCGTAATTTTTTAAAAAATTACAATTTTGGACTAACTGGACGTTGTGCCACCTGGTATATTGGGGCCGATCCTTAGACAAACGACAGAAATTCTGGCGAGTCAGTTATGTGACAACGCCGACTCTGCCAAATGCGCCTGTATCATACGGAGGGTGAAACCATCAAGTTGGCCATGACCGAAACTTCTGACTCCTCAATGTCAAAGTCAATTTTAGGTTATATTTTTATTAAAATTTCTGTTTTGTATCATCGGAATATTTTTTGTGCATTTTTAGAGACAATGTGTTGAGAAAGACCAGACTAGGTGGAGATTTGAAGAAGACACAGATGGATCAACAAAAATCACAAAGAAATATTTTGGGAATGCCACGCATATTTACAGTAAGTCGCAGGTTAAATTAGTCTTGAATAAAAGTCTTTTACAGTTGTACCTGGGCCCGTATTCTCGTAGTTATAAAAGCGCTAAGCGTTTTCAAGCGTAGAGGTTTTGTGAAAAAGGTAAACGCTTCTCAAAGCGAATGGAGAACCGCAAGCTATTGCAGGGTGTTCTGCGATTTGTTTTGGAAAGCGCATAGCGTTTTTCATTTCGAAAGTATTTTGTGTATTTTTATTGAAATTTTAGAGGAACCTAGGTACATAATAAGAATTACTATTGTATTACTTTTTGTGTAGAATATTTGCATGAGTAAAAATAAAAGCGGGTCGTCCTGGGTTTGATAGGTACCTATTTATTAAGTGAAATGACCTGTTTTTTGTTACCAAATTTTTTAAATTAAAGCAAGGTTATTTTTTTTAATTTTTTAATTTTTTATCGTTCTCTCAAGCAGGAAAAAAGATTTTATTTAGCTGATCACAGTCATAGTTTTTTTATGGTAAAGCGATAATGACCCTTAAAATAATTTAGTTATGATCAAGCCATGATGGTAATTTAAGGCTCAAAATATTTTAGCATAATTTAAGGGGTAACGTTTTTGATTAAGCAATTTTTACTATGTTTTTCACACTTTCATGCCATAATTTTTCTCACATTTTAAAGCTTTATTTCCAAACTTTCGATTTCTAGAATAAAACACTCACATTTTTCAAGTTTTCACTGTTTTTTAGCGTTCAAAAAGAGTACTGCCAAAAGCATTTTTTTCCCTGTTAAAATGAAAACTATTTAGAGAGAGGGCAGAATTTTAGAGGTAGATGAAGAGATATTTTAGTAAAGTGCAAAAATATTTAAGGTTGTTGAATAGAGACAGCAGGCTATAAAAAAGTATTTTAGAGAAAGATGGACATAATTTAAGGCAACTGTAAGTAAAAATTTCTGATATGTCATCTGTCTGTCATCTTGAGAGGTGTCGTGCATATGATTTTTATTTTTCCATTTTTATTATCCCAAAAAGAACAAAAATTGTCATTTTTTAAAGTGTAAAGTGTGTAAAACATAAGGTGGCATTAATTTCTTTCAATCAAAGTTCTTTACTAACGTGCATTTTAGCACATCTAAAAATAATTTAACAGGTATTTAGCAAAATTATTTTAAAGACCGTAAAGAAATTTGATTGGCATAAATTAATACCACCTTACGTTTTACACACTTTACGCTTGAAAAAATTAAAATTTTTGCTATTTTTTGGATAAAAATGGAAAAATAAAAATCATATGCACGACACCACTCAAGATGACAGGCAGATGACATAACAGAAATTTTTATTGAACAATTGCCTTAAATTATGTCCATCTAAATTATCTCTCCATCTACCTCTAAAATTCTGCCCTCTTTCCCTAAATATTTTTTATTTTAACAGAGAAAAAATGTTATGGTAGTACTTTTTTTGAACGCCTAAAAAAACAGTCGAAACTTCAAAAATTTGACTGTTTTATTCTAGAAATCGAAAGTTTGGAAGGAAAGCTTTAAAATATGAGCAATATCATGGCATAAAAATGTGAAAAACATAATAAAAATTGCTTAATCAAAAACGTTACCCCTTAAATTATGCTAAAATAGTTTAAGCCTTAAATTACCATCATGGCTTGACCATCACTTTAAAAAAAACTTTAACTTTAACCCGACCCACTCTTTTTAAAATATTTAAAAAAAAACTCGAGGAGGATATGACGCATATTTAGGCAAAAAATCTAGAATTAAGATTTGTTCATAAAAACTTACTAAACTCAAAAACTTACTAAACAGCCCTCCTCACTCCCCGTCTGTAAACAAAATCTGCGACCGCCCCTGTATGAAGAACAATATTTAAGTGGACTACTTTGACAACAATTACCTACTATATTAAAAGGCAATTATAAGGAGGAAAAATAGTAGGCATATGTCATTTCGGATTACGGTGTAGTATCAATATTTTGTTTCAAATTTTAGTTTTTAGCCAAGCAAAACTGTGCCCCAATTAAAAAATGTGTAATTTAATTTGTCGAGGGATTAGAAACCACTTCCTGAGTCCGGAGGTGTACACACTGTTTTATGATTAAGAAAAAGATTTCTTAATGCCCGACAAGCGAAGTAAAAATTTAATGCTTGGGAAATAAAGTACAAATTTAATCTCTAGAAAATACAGTAAAAATTTAATCCCGGGAATAAATACTCTACTTTATTCCTTAAGAAAAGGAAATAAAAAGCTACTTCTAATCTCTAAAGTTCATAAACACGTTGTTAGGGAATTTCAGGGAAAAAAAATATCTGAAGCTCCCAAACTAATTTTTTTAGTTGCAAAAGTTGATCACCATATTTTTTTCAGCTCCCTTATTTTTCTCAAATTTTTAGTTTTTATTTTTTTACATCTGTACCCAAGACGTTTGAAAGCTCGTTTGAAATTTATTAGACACTTAAAGTTAAATTTCGCTGCTATCGGCATTCGTATCCTTATTTCTATCGAGTTGACCTATCGAGCAGGTGTACTTTTAAACTAATGGCGAATGCGTGACAGCTCCAGCATTATTTTGTAACGAGATTTTCGTGCATTTAATCAGCTGGAGCTATCACGCAATCGCCATGATTTTAAAAGTGTACCTGCTTGATTGTTCGATGCAATAGAGATAAAGATACGACTGCTGATAAAACTGAAAATTAACTTTAAATGTCTATTATCTACCGGTGATTTTATACCGATTTTTTTTTACTTGATTTTTTTATTCCAACCTGTAAGTTTAGCTAATTAGAGCAAATTGGTGCTAATTTTATATCGCAAAAAGATACATCTCGCTTTTTAAAAAAATCGATTTAAAAAAAAACCAACTAGATAATAAAAACTTCTTCTTCTCCACACATATATCGGTAATTCGTTAAAAAAAAATATTGAGAAAATTATATTATTTTAAAAAATGAGGCTTTACCTTTTTTTTATAAAATATACACGGTGAGTAAAAAAATATCGACAGAAATAATTATAGTTGGCAACGAGATATATGAATATCACAAATCACTTAATCCTCAGTAGTTGGGGCGGACAAACAAACACCGGTGATCGGAAGGCATTCGATTGGGAGGGGGGGAGGGCCATTTTCCCAACTAATAAAAAGCGATTCCCAAGTTACCTGAAACTTTGAGATTTTTTTATTTTTGTTTGAACAAATTAGAAATACAAAAGGTTTTGTAAAATGTACTTAAATTTCCAAACTGAACCTTCATATTTCCCAACAGCAAGAAACTGGAAAGCAACATTGGGGGGACAGCCCCTCCCAAGGGATAGCCGGTGCAAACAAAATATTCATGACCAGGATCGGACTTTTCGATAAACATTCTGCTTAACATGCAAGTTGTATTTATGAATACTATTAATACAACAATAATATATATTTAAAAAGCGCCTGTGCCTATCTGTAACCAATATTTTGCTGCAGACCCTTTTTTGCTGCCGGGATTATTTTCTACATAATAAGTATTATAGAAACGAACCGATAGTGATAATGAAGATTGTTTTACGACGTCCATATATCTCGGAGCCAACCACATACATAACAGAAGTTTTAATTTTGCAAAAAAAATATAGAGGGTGCAACAAAAAATTGCCAACGCATTTTTAATGTTTAGTTAAAGTTTAAAGCATCATCTTAAATTTTTGCTAGTCGTCATTTTTTGATGCTTTTAATAAAAGTGACTTTCAACCAAGCCTACCTACCTATTTTCGTAGTAGTATCGTGTAGAAGACACAAATCAAAAATGTTATTCAATAGTTTGATTTTTATGTTAATTACTTAGTAAGCAAGTGATCACTAATGACCCCAGTAAATTTAGTTTGACCCGTGTTTAACTACACCACACAAGATTAAATTTTCAAGAAAGACTGACAATTCATTTCACTACCGGTTACATGATTTCTTCTCTCAATGTAGACATTTTTACTGTTTTAAATTTCAATAGTAGCACTTTTAATATGTTTAAAAAAATTTAATATATCAGGTAGTCAAAAAAAATTGGGTAAATGGTTAATCCTTTCATAAAACTTAAATGTATTATAAATTAAGAAAGTTAAATTTCCGTAAGTTTTAAACCCCAAAATTTAATATTTATTTTTTTTTTTGTTTCAGATTAGCGGTGGCCAAGCTGTTCAGCAAATATGCAAGCAATTGACCTTCAAAATGTAACTTAAAGTAAATTTACTTTTAAATTTCAATAAAAATATATGTAAATAGTTGGCAATAAATAAAATAAAATAAGTCAATATTGTGTTTTTGAGATTTTTATAAATTCTGTTCACTGAATTATTATTTCCACCCAAATTATTTATTAATGAAGTAACATTTTTTCCAGTTAAAAATCATTACCGTGAATTTTGAAAACATTCAAGCAAAAGTAGGTAAAAATCAAAGTTTTAGTATATCTTTTTTTTTTGGTGAAAGAAACAAGAAAAATAATAATAAGTAAAGGGGTAAAAAAGTACCTATGAATATCATTTACCGTCCGAAATTTTGTATACTTTTGACACCGGACATTTGGGCATCGGCAAAAGAAAAATTTAGGAAGCACACAACCTCACCTATTATTTTTTTAAATCTTACGCACTAGTAATAAAGAAAAATAAAGCGAATTTACCAACGCGGTGAAATATTGATAACATTCTAAACTTTTCCTTTAGTGGCGCCCAAACGGTCGGCGCTTAAATGTCCACAGTCCAAAAGTCCTGCATTGGCATTTGCTTATCTAATTTACCCAATCTTCCTTCCTTTATTCTAATTCCAAAAAATAATTTTGTTTGATGTTCAAGTGGTAAAAACCAAATTAAAATTTAAAAAAAAAACAATTTTGAGATTTACTTAATATTTAAATAAAAACCTAACTTTGGCCGCATCAGATACCTAGAATAGCTACTAGTTTTTTCCTTGAAGAATATCAGGTGAGGGTGTAGCTTGAAATTAAGCTATTCCCTTTTCCATGCGTTTAGGAGAAAAATTTGAGAAGCTTTTTAGTTCATAGTCCTTTACTCGTTATAAACTTGTAGGAATCCCCAATACTGAACGAAATGCCGCGTCAGAAAATTCGTCGCCAAAAATAAACGACAAAATATTTGACGAAAACGGCCTACTAGATTACAAAATTCTGCCAGTTTGAACCTCTTCGAACAAAATATGGCAACGCCGGAAAGGGATAAAATTCGTCATGATACCGTTCAAAAATCCGACCGGCTTCTCGTGGGCTCAAAATATTACGCAAATTTCATTTATAAAAATTCTAGTAAACCATAAATTTAAGTATTTAATCATCTCTAGCATCATTTAGTTTTTTTTCTTATTTTTGTATGGGCAGTAAACTATTTTTAACCTCTATCTTGATTAAAAAGCAACCGACAATTTGGGGACTGCAGGAACATACCCCAAATAGATGACTTTTGTTATCACAAACTGACTAGAAATGACGAGTGGAAATGTTTTCATTTGAAAATCTTTATTAAACCCCTTAAAGTTGTACTAAAATCATTTCTGCTCGATGAAAAAATTTGTAGTCAAGTACAAGGAATGAAAATTAAGCTGCATATTTCTCAGGTAATTTATTACTACTGTGAAATACCTCAATAACTTTTGACACGCCAGAAATTCTGATGCACTCTTACGCAAACGCCAGAAATTATGACGCGCCAGAATTTCCGACGTGTCAAAAGTTATTGAGGTATTTTACAGTAGGTAAGAAGCACAAATGATTTTAGTGCAACTCTAAGGGGTTTAATAAAGATTTTCAAATTAAAACATTTCCACTCGCCATTTTCTGGTCAGTTTGTGATAACAAATGTCTTGTATTTGGGGTATGTTCCTGCAGTCCCCAAATTTTTGGTTGCTTTTCAATAAAGATAGGGGTTAAAAATAGTTTACTGCCCATATAAAAATGAGAAAAAAAGCTAAATGATACTAGAGATGATTAATACTTAAATTTATGGTTTACTAGAATTTTTATAAATGAAATTTGGGTAATATTTTGAGCCCACGAGAAGCCGGTTGGATTTTTGAACGGTATCATGACAATTTTTGGCTCTTTCCGGGGTTGCCACATTTTGTTCGTAGAGGTTCAAAGTGGCAGAATTTTGGAATCTAGTAGGCCGTTTTCGTCTTTTATTTTGTCGCTTATTTTGGGCGACGAATTTTCTGACGCGACATTTCGTTCAGTATTGGCGATTCCTGCAAGTTTATAACGAGTAAAGAACTGTGACCTAAAAAGCTTCTCAAATTTTTCTCTTAAACGCATGGAAAGGAGAATAGCTTAATTTGAAGCTACACCCTCATCTGATAATTTTCAAGGACAAAACTAGTAGCTATTCTAGGTATCTGATGCAAGCAAAGTTAAGTTTTTACACTGAAAGAAAACTTCGATTTTATAGTTAACAAATGTTTGTTATTCGGTGTTTTTGTTATAATTAATAAGATATATTGCAAAAGTGGATATTCTTGCTTCTGGTTAATCACTTCTTGAAAAAAGAAGGTTTATAATTAACAAACTAATTTGTTGCTTTCAATTTTGAAAAACATGGTAACTGAGAACAACACTTATTAAACAGAAATAAAGCCAATACTTTTTTCAGAAAATAATGGTCTATGTCTTAACCCAAAAAAAACCTACAGTTATAATAGACAAGCTCTTAGTACTGTATAATCACTGGTCCTTTTTCCTTTTAATCGATTTTTTTTGTTGAAGTTAATAGCACAAGAGTAAAGGTTAAAAACTATTTGTTTTTTGTTAACAAATATTTTTTCTGATGATAAAAAGGTCGATTGTTTTTGTTGAAGTTAATAGCAAAATAGTATAGGTTAAAAACGATTGGTTTTTTATTAACAAATATTTTGTCTGAGGATAAAAAGATGGCAAGAAGCCTGCGCGGCAGCTTCGATCGAGTCTTTTGGAGCGCGCCAACGACTGTCAGCGTCATGTGTCAACCGATGCGGTCACTAGTTAAGCAGTTGCAAATTTTGGCCGCCGCGCCTCAATAAAATGAACCAATTTATTAATTTCAAATTTGGGTGGAATCCCTGAGGCGTGCCGCCCGGCGCTTCTACTGTCATGTTGCCATTGGTCATGGTTTATTTGTTGGTTTCACACTTTTTCATTGCGGCACAAACACAAATCTATGACAAATTTAGTTTTTAAAGCGGAAGATACATTTTAGTCACTTTTTTTAGAAATAGAAAGTCACTTTTTCACTTTTTTTATTTCATATTTGGGTGTAGAATCTATTCTTGCAACGTTACATTATCTAAAAACAAACATTTATTTTTAATCATTTTAATCAAATCAATTTTTATTTTTAGTCGAACAGCGACTTGGAGGAAACTATCAAAAACAGAAGGAGCTCCTACAAAAATATGGGCTGTCGATCGACGCTGCCGTTTATAATAGTAGAATAAGAATATAATTTTTTTGTTATTTTAAACAAAAAGTAAACTAAATAAATATAAATAAATAAAATATCCAGTAATAATATTTTTACAAAAATCTTTGCGTTGATTTATTTTGTGTTTTAGGTAGTTCCCACCAATAACACCCAGTTCCCGCCTTCGCCCGCTCCCGCCGTCGCATGAATGCCATAACATTTGATATTGACATCATGTGATGCGTGAGTGGGCACTCACGAAAAAGTCTTGGGGAGGAACCGGGTGTAAGACTTTTATGCGTGACCGCCGGGTGTAAGTCTCATAGAATTACCCGAAACACAGAATAAAGCAAGGTTAATGGTTAAATTACATTTATTAACTGTTAACAAATTAAGAGTTTGCGGTTAACATGCATTTATAAACTGTTAAATAAGTTTTGTTACTAGCTAATATAATATTTGGTTACTATTAACAAATAGGACAGTTCATAAATCCCATTTTTGATTATTATTACAAAGTCAGTTATTTATAATTAATAAATAGGTCTGTCAATAATAATCATTGACTTGATTTTTATTACCAAATATTTGTTTTTAAATTCTAAAATTATGGTTGGTTTCTCAGAAACAAATATCTTTTAAGCCGTAAATCACAAAATCCTTTAGTTGTGGTTGATAAGATTTTGTAATTATAACTAAACTCTTTTCTCAGTGTATTTAAATTGAACAACAAACAAAATTATTTTGTTTTGGAATTAGAATAAAAAAATTAGGAAGGAAGTTTGAACCATAAAAATTGGGTAAATAATTAGTCGACCGTTTGGGCGCCACCAAAGGAAAAATTTAGAATCTTATAAATATTTCTCCGCGTTGGTAGATTAGCTTTATTTTTCTTTATTTTAGTGCGTAAGGTTCAAAAAAATAATAAGGTTGGGTTGCTTCCTAAATTTTTCTTTTGCCGGAGCCCAAATGTCCGGTGTCAAGGAGGGACCAATATATTAAAACCTTCTACTTTTTAACATTTCTTTTTAACATATTAAAAGTACTACTATTGAAATTTAAAAAAGTAAAAGTGTGTACTTTGATTTCAAAATAAAACTTTCGCCATGCTGGTTTAAAGAAATTATGTAACCGGTAGTGAAATAAATTGTCAATATGGAATATTGATATGCCAGTCTTTTCATAGTTTTAAAATTTTTTATTTTGTGTGGTATAGTTAAACACGGGTCCAACTTATGTTACTATAGTCATTAGTGATCACTTGGTCACTAAGTAATTAACGTAAAAATAAACTATTAAATAAAATTTTTGATTTGTATCTTCTACACTACACTACTACGCAAATAGGTAGGTAGGCTTGGTTGAAAGTCAGTAAAACTCACTTTTATTAAAAGCATCAAAAAATGACGACTTGCAAAAATTCAAGATGATGCTTTAAACTTTAACTAAACACTTAACTTAACTTTTGTTGTCCCTGTATATTTTTTTTGCAAAATTAAAAGTTCTGTTATGTATATGGTGGACTCCGAGATATATGGACGTCGCAAAACAATCTTCATTATGACTATCGGTTGGTTTCTATAATACCTATTATGAAGAAAATAATCTCGGCAGCAAAAAAGGGTCTGCATCAAAATAGTGATCACAGGTAGGCAGAGGCCCTTTTTAAATATCTGTTATTGTTGTATTTATAAATACAACTTGCATGTTAAGCAGAATGCTTAACGAAAAGTCCGATCCTGGTCATGAATATTTTGTTTACCCTGGCGATCCCTTGCTGTTGGGAAATATAAAGGTTCAGTTTGGAAATTTAAATACATTTTACAAAACATTTTTGGGATCGCCGGTGTTTGTTTTTCATATATCTCGTTGCCAACTATAATTATTTTTGTCGATATTTTTTTACTCACCCTGTATATTTTGTTAAAAAGGCAAACTCATTCTTTTTTAAATTATATGATTTTTTCAAGATTTTTTTTTTGACCAATTACCGATATAAGTGAGGAGAAATAAAACAGCTTTTATTATCTAGTTATTTTTTTAATCGTTTTTATTTTATTACAAAACATTGTATCGCAGGCGCCAATTTTTTTAAAAAGCGAGTTTTATTTTTTTGCGATACAAAATTAGCACCAAATTCCTCCAATTAGCTATACTTACAGGTTGGAATAAAAAAATCAAGAGATGGGCTGCTAGCTTCATGGCCCCTATTATTTTACAAATCTAGTTTTTAAAATGATTTAAAAAATAAATGATTAATAAAAACAGTAGTTGAATAATATTATAATTCATTAAGTGAAAATGAGACTTTGTCAATTTGGTAAAAAAAATATACAAACACTTTCATTCGGACATAAATGCAATGTTGGGTTTGTGCAAAATATCATGAAGTCTGAGAGGGATATCTTTGCCAGTGAAGTATCATTTTCCTTTTAACACTGCAGCAATTATTTCACTTTTTCAAATTCATCCAGTATCTGCAAGAAAAAAAATCGGCATAAAATCAAAGGTAGATAATAAATTTCAAACGAGCTTTCAAACGTCTTGAGTACAGATGTAAAGAAATTAAAAATAAAAATTTCAGAAAAATATGGGAGCAGAAAAAAATATGGTGATCAAGTTTTTCAACTAAAAAAATTTAAAAAATTAGTTCGGGTGCTTCAGAAATTCCATAACAACGTGTTTATGCACTTTAGAGATTAAAAGTAGCTTTTTAATTCCTGTTCTTAAGGAGTAAAGTGGAGTATTACTGTATTTTATAGAGATTAAATTTTTACTTTATTTCCCAAGCATTAAATTTTACTACTAGAAATCATTAAATTATTATATATTAAATTTTTACTTTGCTTGTCGGGGATTAAATTTTTGCTTTAGTTTACCTCAGGAGTCAGGAAGTGGTTTCTAATCCCTGGACAAATTAAACTATATTTTTTTTAATTGGGGCACAGTTTTGCTTGGCTAAAAATTAAAATTTGAAACAAAATATTGATACTACACCGTAATCCGAAATGACATATGCCTACTATTTTTCCTCCTTATAATTGCCTTTTAATATAGTAGGTAATTGTTGTCGAAGCAGTCGAGTTCATTAGTTTTCCTAAAAATATATAAAAAAAACTTCGGTCGCAGTTTTTTTTTACAGACGGGGAGAGGGCTGCTTAGTAGGTTTGTGGGCTTAATAAGTTTTTATAAACAATTCTTTATTCTAGGTTTTTTGACTAAATATGCGTCACATCCTCTTCAAGTTTTTTTTTAAATAGGTATTTTAAGAAAAGTGGGTCGGGTTAGCTGGAAAAGTTTTTTTTTAATGTAATGGTCAAGCCATGATAATAGTTTAAGGCTTATATTATTTTAGCATAATTTAAGGGGTAACGTTTTTGATGAAGCAATTTTTACTATGTTTTTCACATTTTTATGCCATGATATTGCTCACATTTCAAAGCTTTCTTTCCAAACTTTCGATTTCTAGAATAAAACATTCAAATTTTTCCTCTGTCAAAATAAAAAATATTTAGAGAGAGAGGGCAGAATTTTAGAGGTAGTGACGTGCAAAAATATTTAAGGTTGTTGAAGAGAGACAGCAGGCTACAAAAAATTATTTTAGAGAAAGATGGACATAATTTAAGGCAAGTGTTTACTAAAACATTCTGTTATGTCATCTGTCTGTCATCTTGAGTGGTGTCGTACATATGATTTTTATTTTGCCATTTTTATCCAAAAAATAGCAAAAATTGTAATGTTTCAAAGCGTAAAGTGTGTAAAACATAAGGTGGTATTAATTTATATCAATCATTCTTTATGTAAATTTACCAAAAAATCTGTCCTACTAAAGTATAATTAAGCATATCTAAAAATTATTTAGCAGGTATTTAATGGTAGAGCCATGATGAACCTTAAAATAATGTTGTTAAATACCTGTTAAATTAATTATTTTTAGATGTGCTAAAATACACTTTAGTAGGACACGTTTTTTGGTAAATTAAAAACTGTAAAGAACTTTGATTGAAAGAAATTAATACTACCTTATGTTTTACACACTTTACACTTTAAAAAATTATATTTTTTGCTGCTTTTCGGATAAAAATGGCAAAATAAAAATAATATGCACGACACCATTCAAGATGACGGACAACGGAAATTTTTAGGAAACAATTGCCTTGAATTCTGTCCATCTTTCTCCAAAATGCTTTTTTTTAACCTGATGTCTCTCTTTAATAACCTTAAATATTTTTGCACTTTACTAAAATATGTCTTCATCTACCTCTAAAATTCTGCCCTCTCTCTCTAAATATTTTTCACTTTAACAGAGAAAAAATGTTTTTTGGCAGTACTCTTTTTGAACGCTAAAAAACTGTGAAAACTTGTGTGAAAGTTTGAGTGTTTTATTCTAGAAATCGAAACTTGGGAAATAAGCTTTAAATTGTGAGCAAAATCATGGCATAAAAATGTGAAAAACTTAATAAAAATTGCTTAATCAAAAACGTTACCCCTTAAATTGTGCTAAAAAATTTTAAGCCTTAAATTTCCATCATGGCTTGACCAAAACTAAATTATTTTAAGCGTCATCATGGCATTACCATAAAAAAATTATTTTAAGGGTCATCATGGCTTTACCATAATAGAGAAATTATGACTGTGATCAGCTAAATAAAATCTTTGCTCCTGCTAGTAGATGCATTTTTTAATATTACTTGGGTTTCTTGAGAGAACGATAAAAAAATCAAAAAAATAAACATGCTTTAATTTTAAAAATTGGGTAATAAAAAATAGGTCATTTAACTTAATAAATAGGTACCTACCAAACCCAGGACGACCCGCTTTTATTTTTACTCATGCAAATATACTACATAAAAAGTAATACAATAGTAATTCTGATTATGTACCTAGGTCCCTCTAAAATTTTAATAAAAATGAACAAAATAAAATAAATGGCTTACTTTCGTAATGAACACCCAGCAATAGCTTTCGATTCTCCATTCGCTTTGTGAAGCGCTTACCTTTTTCATAAAACCTCTACCAACCACTTGCTGTTTTGCCTATATTTCTTGAAAACGCTTAACGTTTTTATAACTACGATAATATGGGCCCAGGTACAACTGTAAAATGCTTTTATTTAAGACTAATTTAACCTGCGACTTACTGTAAAATGGCTGGCATTTCCAAAATATTTCTTTGTGATTTTTGTTGGTCCATCTGTGTCTTCTTCAAATCTACACCTAGTCTGGTCTTTCTCAACACATTTTCTTGAAAAATGGACAAAAAATGTTTCGATGATAGCAAAACAGAAATTTTAATAAAAATATAACCTAAAAGTGACTTTGCCATTTAGGAGTCAGAAGTTTCGGTCATGGCCCACTTGATGGTTTCAACCTCGGTATGATACAGGCGCATTTGGCAGAGCCGGCGTTGCCACATAACTGACGCGCCAGAATTTCTGTCGTTTGCCTAAGAATGGGCCCCATGTGATAAATATTGTGCTAGAAACCACCTATAATACCCACTACCAGCTTGGTACCGATTACCTTAGAGAGTTTTAAAATAAAACATCTTAAACTTTTTCTCAATTTTTCAAAAAAATTACAATTTTGGACTAACTTGACGTTGCGCCACCTAGGTACACTGTGATAAATATTGTACTAGAAACCACCTATAATACCCACTACCAGCTTGGTACCGATTACCTTTGAGATAGTTAAATAAAAAATCTTCAAATTTTTCGTCATTTTTGAAAAAATGGGTACATTATTATAAATGTTCTCCTAGGAACTGTCTATGTTACTCACTTGGTACCGATTACCTTCGAGAGATTTAAATAAAAAATCTTCAATTTTTTCTTATTTTTTGTTGAAATTACAATTTTAGGCTAATTTGACGTTGTTCCATCTGGGTACATAGTGATAATTATTCTACTAGAAACCACCTATAGTACTCACTACCAGCTTGGTACTGATTAACTTCGAGAGTTTTAAAATAAAACATCTTAATCTTTTTCATAATTTTTCAAAGAAATTACAATTGAACTTGACGTTATGCCACCTGGGTGCATTGTGATAAATATTGTAGTAGAAACCATCTATAATACCCACTACCAACTTGATACCGATTACCTTCGAGAGAGTTAAATAAAAAATCTTCAATTTTTTCGTCATTTTTCAAAAAAAATACAATTTTGAGCTAATTTGACGCTGTGTCACTTGAGTGCATTGTGATAATGATTCTACAGAAACCACCTATAGTACCCACTACCAGCTAAGTACTGACTACCTTCGAGAGTTTTAAAATAAATCTTAAACTTTTTCTTAATTTAAAAAAAAAATAAAATTTTGGACTAACTTGACCTTGTGCCACCTGGGTGCATTATGATAAATATTGTACTAATAACAGCCTATAACACCCACTACCAACTTGGTACCGATTACCTTCGAGAGAGTTAAATAATAAATTCCTCAATTTTTTCGTCATTTTTCAAAAAAAATACAATTTTGGGCTAATTTGACGTTGTGCCACCTGGGTACATAGTGATAATTATTCTACTAGAAACCACTATAGTACTCACTACTAGCTTGGTACCGATTACCTTCGAGAGTTTTAAATAAAACATCTTAAACTTTTTCTTAATTTTACAAAAAAATTACAATTTTGGACTAACTTGATTTTGTGCCACCTATCTAGTTTACGATAAATGTTTTACCAGGAACCAACTATGATAACCACTACCAGCTTGGTAATGATTACCTTCGAGAGAGAAATTTTTCAAAAAAAGATTTAAATCTCTCGAAGGTAATCGGTACCCAGCTGGTAGTGATTACCATAGGCGGTTCTTAGTAGAACATTTATCATAATGTACCCAGGTGTCACAATGTTAAGTTAGTCCAAAAGTGTATTTTTTTTTAAAAATAAGAAAAAATTTAAGATTTTTTATTTAAATCTCTCGAAGGTTATCGGTACCAAGCTGGTAGTGAGTATTATAGGTGGTTTCTAGTACAATATTTATCACAATGTACCCAGGTGGCACAACGTCCAGTTAGTCCAAAATTGCATTTTTTTTATTAGGAAAAAATTGAAGATTTTTTATTTAACTCTCTCGAAAGTAATCGGTACCAAGCTGGTAGTAAGTATTATAGGTGGTTTCTAGTAAAATCATTATCACTATGTACTCAGGTGGCACAACGTCAAGTTAGTCCAAAATTGCATTTTTTTTTTTGAACAATTGAGAAAAAATTGAAGATTTTGTTTTAAATCTCTCGAAGGTAATCGGTACCAAGCTAGTAGTGGGTATCATAGTTGGTTCCTAGTAGAACATTTATCGTAAAGTAGAATGGTGGCACAACAAAAATTGAAGATATTTTATTTAAAACTCTCGAAGGTAATCGGTACCAAGCTGGTAGTGGGTACTATAGGTGGATCCTAATACAACATTTATCAAAATGTACTTATGGGGCACAACGTCAGGTTACTTTGAAATTTGTGTGTCTTTTTTAAATGTTTAAAATAAACCGAGGTAGCACAACGTCAAATTAGCCCAAAATTGCAATTTTTTTGAAAAATTAAGAAAAAATTGAAGATTTTTTATTTAACTCTCTCGAAGGTAATCGGTACAAAGCTGGTAGTGGGTACCACAGGTAGTTCCTAGTGCAATATTGATAACAATGTATCCGGGTGGCACAACGTCAAGTTAGTCCAAAACGCAATTTTTTTGAAAAATTAAGAAAAAATTTAAGATTTTTTATTTAACTCTCTCGAAGGTAATCTGTACCAAGCTGGTAATGGGTACTATAGGTGGATCCTAATACAACATTTATCAAAACGTCAGGTTACTTTGAAATTTGTGTGTCTTTTTAAATGAAAAAAAATTAGGAATATTTTTAATCTATTTAAACCGATCGGTGCCAAGCTGATAGAGAGTACCATAGGTGGTTCGAAAAGCAATATGTAGCACAATGTATGTAACATAAAATCAAGCTAGTCCGGGGTTAATTTATCAACCTCCCCTCTCTCCCTACATCCAGTTATTGTCTTTTCAAAAAATACAAAAGCACTGTTTTTACTTCCCATGCTTTATGCCCTTCAGTTTGATACCCCACAAGCCATACTTTATAAGAATAATCTAGCAATCCCCCCTCCTCCCTTCAAATATTTGATTTTTTTTTAGTTGAAAAAAAACTGTTTTTATATTTAACGTAGTTTGATATCCCACAAGTCATATTTTAATGAACTTTAACCACTTTACCATTGCCCCCCCTCTACTATTTTTTTTGCAAAAATTAATTAAAAACCGTTTTTAGATTCTACAGAGGAACCTACGTTCCATTCCATTCAATTTGCCATATATCACAAGCCATATATTATGAAGTCATTATTTTTTTTAGCGCACCCCCTCCCTAATTTTTGTTTTTTCAATAACAAAAAAAGTAGACCGTTTTAGAATACATTAAGCATCTAATTAGGTACCTACAGCATATGTTTTTACATGAGTAGGTAGGTACTCACATTAATGCGGAACTCTCATATTATTTTCTATAATTTTGCCACGTCGAACAAAACTACCTCTCTTTCCCCACGTCTTGCAATTTTTTCAAAATTTGACAGCAACATCAATGGACACTTGCATATCAAGTATTTCTATAAAATTTCGTTTATTTTAGACCACAGTATTAGTTTGGTCCCCTGTAATATTTCACAATCCCAATACCAATACCAAGCCAACTTCAGGGACGTTGACACAACGGAGAAAATAAACTCGTGCAATTTTCAAAAAACACGTTTTTTTAGACTTATCGATAATTCTCAAAGCACTTATGGTATTACCCCCGATAATACCCCCTGAAAAATTTCACCAAAATTACTGCCTTTTATAGGTGTTTCAAGCCCGCTTGTAAACTTGATACATATTTGCCTGCTTTTTTATTAGCCACTCATTTGTTTGCACCAAACCAAAAGTTAGATGAGTCGTTTTGGTAGTGCGTTGTTTTTTATTCAATGGGAAGTGTTTTCGGCGTTTTTGCGTGTTTCACTAAAAATATAGGGCGATATTTACTAAGGACTATAGTTTAAAGAAAGTTTGGTTTGAAGGCTGACATATACAGGGGTATCTAAAAATTGATTTTAAGTCTAACTATACCGCAATTCATAAGATATGTTTACTTTGATGGATATCAAAATGCACTGGAATGAGATGCGTAAGGCTATTTTTTCTTAAAACAGTCTTAATAATCCTTAAAAATTAATAAAATCGGGATAAACAAAAAATTTGAGAACTGTCAAAGTGACACGGGATGTTGTATTTTGAGTAAAATCATCGCATATTATAGAATACCACCCAGAGGTGGTTTATCTGCTTTAAATTCAAAACAATTACGATTTGGTTGATTTTTTTTCTTCAAAATAGAAATGTTGAAGTATTTTAATTACAAAAAAACAAATTCCAGACTTTTTTTGATTCAATTGAGTATTTCAGCGCGTTTTTTAAGTCAATGTATAGGAACGTACTTTCAAGTTGATTCAGGGAGATTACTGCGCTCTTAAATCAAGAAGAAAGCCTTTTACATATAAGTTTAAAATTAATTTTAAATAATAAAATGAAAACAAATATTTCGTACATATACCCATCTGGTTTGCTCAGGCGTTTGCACACCTTGTCAAAGGCGATTAACTACACGCCTACTGGTAGCGCGCGGTATCTTAAAAAGCAGTTTTTCACGGTATAAATCTTGCGCTGTAACCGCTGTTATTTTCAAGCAATTATAGTGCAAAGCTGATACCGGCATATTCAAAAACGTGACCATGTTTGCCTAAATAATATATGATTCAGCGCAAATTAAATAATTGTATACAGACCGCTTCAAGCTACTGCGAACATAGGGGGAATCAAGTCCAATTTACTCTCCGTGCCGTACGACCGAGGTGGATTCGAAGCACGCTGCAGTGTTATCTTTTGGAAATTCATTTTGTTTTTATTATTTTGTTTTATTTCTGCCTTGCTCGAGACACAGATGGGTAAGTTCTTAATTGAAATAATACATTTTTAAAACTAAAAATGGATGTCTACGAAGTTGCCGAAAAAGTGCAGATGGTCAAATGGCAAATCGTCATAACCCAACACACGTTCGATATTGGTCGAGGGAAAATTTGCATTTGTATTTTGACGTAAGAACACAGTATCCCCAAAAACTAAATGTTTGGGGGGGGGGGGGTATTGTAGGGGAACACGTAATTGGGCCATTTTTTATTAACGGCAATTGCAATTTGAATGGTCCTAGATACTTGGATCTACTGCAGCAGCACATTATTCCAACTGCTAGGCAGTTGTTAGGTGTAAGATTTGGTGAAACATGGTTTCAACAAGATGGTTGTTCCGCTCACAATGTTGGCCTTGTTAGGGAATATCTTGATAATGTATTTCCTAATCGGGTTATAAGTACACGGGGAACTATTTTATGGCCAGCTCGATCTCCCGATCTTGCTCCTAATGACTTCTATCTGTTTTTGAAGAAGCTTTTCAAATTATTACCCCTAACATGCTTGGAAACGTTGGAAGGGGTTTTTATAGTAGGCTCGGATATTGTCTAACCGAGCAAGGAGGACTTTTCGAACATTTGCTTTAATTTTTTTTTGACTGGGAGAATCTTTTTGGTTTTTAGAATGTATTATTTTATTTTGAGAACTTGCTTTTATTTTGTTTCTCCTTATTATTTTCATTGTAACACGTCGTCACTGATAAATCTGAGCAGTTGACAATAAAACGCTCTTATTTATCAGTGACAAAAAATAAGAAAATTACGTTATAAAAATTTGCGTATTTATTGACCAAATTCCGGTTTCATTGACTACGCTCCACACAGCACCGTGGTTAGAGGCGTACTAAGTACAAGGCGAACGGCGGCGAACGGCAGCGAATGGCGATCGGAAGCCTGAGTGTTGGTTGCTTCACTGATAGGCGTGCGCGGTGTCTCTGCATGTACGTACACTGGCAAATTAGACTTTTTTCGCCCTATGTTCGCAGTAGCTTGAAGCGGTCTGTATGTAAAAAATACTAATAATAAAAGGTCCTTGGCTTTAACCGGGCAAGCAAATAAATGCATTCTTGGGGATTTGCTTATTTTTTGTTTGTTTTGGTGATCTTGCGCGGTTTTGGGCCGGAAGAAGGTGTGATTTTACCAATTTTACTTTTATGAAAATTCGGAGATTTTTTGCAGAAGCTGGGAAGAGGGATAGCAATTCCCAGACCTCACGCCTTACGCCTAAAGTCCACATTGCAACCTCTTGGTGGCGTCCATAAATTAAGTAACGACGCAGGGGAGTAGTTAAAAGTGTTACTGCTTTTCGTTACCATTTGTAACTGAAAATGATAAATAATAAAATAACTAAATACTTCAACATTAAAAATATTTGTTACCTTATTTAAAGAGGGAGGGGGGGGGGAAGAGAAGAATGGTACAGAAAATGTTATAAAAATGGACAAAATTAAAATTTGGCAAAATTGGTGGGTCACGGATTTATAGATGTAAAAGGCTTTCTTTTACTTTAGTAGGTAGGGTTCTCGTTCAAAATGAGCAAAACGTCAGCGAGCGAAACGTCAGTTAAGTGTTTTGACAGTTTTCAATCGATAAAAATATATGAATTAAAAATTTTAATTTCATTTTAAAAATTAAAATTTATGGATGGAATTTATGTATAAGAAGCGATAAAAAAATATACGTAAGTGACCCAATTAACAGAGTATTTTTAGTTAAAAAGTCTACTATACGGGGACAAACCCACCGTCAATTTACATTTTTTCTACTGAGGGACAAAGAAAGGTAAACGCCCAGTATTTATGATCCTATATATATTATTCTATATTAATAATTTTTTTGTCCATTAGGTAATCACGCAAAAACGGCGAAACCGATTTGTATGAAATTTGATGAGACAATAGGGTGTGACCTGCGTCTTAACTTAAGCTACTTTTTATTTAGCATTTCGTTCCATAACTCGATATATGGCACATAAAATTGAATTTTTCAAGAGTTTTTGCATTTTTTATATGATATATATATATATATATATATATGTAGTCAAAAATTTTGGCGCCATTCAACTACGATTTTTATAAGCTTTCCAAAAAGGTATCACACGGCAAGAAAAAAAAAATATTTTTTTTAAGGGTAGCTCCGAAGTGTGCAATAGGGGAATGCTCAAAAACAATAGGAGTCTGCGCGTCAACACAAGTAATCATTCTGTAAAATTTTGTTACGATTGGTGCCGGAGTTTTTGAGTTAGAGTATCTACAAAGTAGGCGACAGACAGACCGACAGACCGACCGACAGACCGATCAACAGACAGAGCGAAGGCGTCTGGATTCGTGCTTATCATTATTCGGAACCTCAAAATTTGTGGAGGATCAGGAAAATTTCAAAGTGGGATTTTTAGATGATTACATTGCGTCCCTTAGCGAGGGGAGTAAAAAGTAAAAACCTACTTTTTTACTAACATTTTTACTATATAGAATACACCCCTGAAGGGTGTGGATACACCCAAGAATCTAACCCATGTGCATACGAGTAGTGATTTTTAATATACGTTCTTGAGCGAGGGAAGTTTTAGAGTAAACTTAACTCGCTTTTTTCCATACTTCTATTTTTTAGAGAGTCGATAAGTTCAGGAAAGGCGCAATTAAAGTAAAAATATTGTAATTTTTCTCCCAAATTTCTGTAGTTTTTATTTCATATGAGGTCCAAATTGCCAAATAACAGTTTGCCCTATTTGTTATAAACAACTGACCCTGTATGATCACACATATTTTGACGTATTTAAACAATATCGCCAACATCCTTCCTTTAATCTAAATCATTAATTATAAAAAATTAAAGAAAAACATTGTTAAAAATTTCAGAATCAATCTTTTTTTGTTTTTTTTGTACCCCACAACCCATATTTTAAAGGAAATACCGTTAACCTTCTTCCCCCACCCTAAATTATAACTTTTCAAAAAATTAAATAAATACTGTTTTATATTCTACAACCTATTTCCTTTGGTTTGAAACCCCACAACCCATATTTTGATAGACATTTCTCCAAACCTCCTTCCCACACCCTAAATTATAGAACTTAAAAAAAACACATGTTTCAAATTTCAGACACTATTTCTTTTAGCTTAACACCCCACAGCCCATATTTTGACAGACATATACCATCCAAACCCCCACCATAAATTATTACTTAAAAATATTTTTTTACATTTCAGACTCTATATTTCTTTTAGTTTAACACCCCACAACCCATATTTTTACGGACATATACCTCCAACCCCCCAATATAAAATATAACTTATTTTTTTTTAAATTTCAGACTATTTCTTTTAGTTTAATACCCAACAACCCATATTACCCACTTATCGACTAACTTTTAAAGAGGAAGCTAAATTGAATTTTCCGCTCTATATTGACTAAGAAGTCTAATTTGTATATTTACTATCTTCAAAACAGAAAAAAATGCCAAAACAACCCATTTTGCCAGCGGTCGACCCACGGCATTGCCGCTGATGAAAAAAAATGTCATTTGACAGTTGTTGTCATTAGGTAACCAAAATCTCAATTAAAGAGTAGCCTAATTTCATCCAAATCGGTTTAGCCGTTTTTGCGTTATTGATCAATAAATACACACATATATACAGACACACACACACGCCACAAAAACAAGTAAAGAAATTGTTGCATTTATAATATTACTAGAACATCTTATTTACTTATTTACTGTTTTTCTTTTTACAACTTTCTTTCTTTTGGAATTTAGTTTCAGTTTTGTTTTTTTTCAAACCGCTTTACTTCTCCGTCCATAGTAAGGATTCCGCATGTGCCAAAAAATCCCCTGTATGTCTTGACACTCGTAGTTTGGAGCGAGCTTTTCAGATATATTTATGTGCACATATTATCTTTGTCTGCTCGTAGTGAAAAAATACAGATAGTTGTCTGGGTTTTGATATGAGAATCATGACCCAGTTTAGCGAGAAATTACATTCGGCAGTGACGCGACAGCAGCCGATTCGGCCCGATCACGCTCAATGGTATGCTTGGCGAGTTGGGCTGGGTACGAACCTGATATTAAAAGCTGCGAAACGGGCTGCATTGGGATGCTCCCATACCTGACAAGTGTTTCAAAGTTGCTTTTTTGCTTCTTTGAACGTAGCAAATAGTATTCTTCCAGGAAATTAGTGACTTGCTGATCCTGCTGGGGTGTGCTGAATTTGGTCAAGCCAGTTCCTTCCTTTCGTCGAACACGTCCTTCTTCTTCGTATTTTATTTTTAGTCGTACTATACTGGACTTGTCTCGTCTATAATGATCGGCAACCCGGCGAACAAACCAACCTCCATCTGATTTTTCCAAAATTGGGGATTTATCAAACTCCGAGAGCTGTCGTGGTATTTCTAAGTTGGACAAGACCACAAAGCATATACCTACGGACTTAGAGAAAACTCTTACTAAGGGCATCGCAAAAAACAAGTTACAGCGCCTCTGGGGACTCGGTCTCGCAGATCACCCTACAAATTGTGCCGGATTCTTCGATTTTTGTAATAGGTACAATTGCAAAACTATGCCCAAGTGGTGTCTCCCAGTCATCTTCTGCTTCATGGCTTTCCACACCCTAGAGATCAAGCTCGCCAAAGACAATGGTTTGCCTTCTGAAACGCTTTATAGGTTTAGATTATGCACCCGACATTTTAAACCAGAAAACTATTCAAAAAACTGTGGACGAAGCCTTTTAATGTGGCATGTAATTTCATTCTTGCATTTACCGCCAGAGTATGAAACCACAAAGAAGCTACCTTTCCGTAGGTAGTTCCTTTGTGATGAAACATACTTTAATGGTAAGTACCGGGCAAGGCTTCTACATATAAAAGGAAAAACAGCCTATAGCTACTGAGAGTTAATATACCACTAATTTATGGTCACCTTATTTTCTTACCGTATTACCGTAATTATGATGCTAAAATAGTGCTTTTTTATGAGCCTTGGTAAATAACGAGCGCAGCGAGGTATTTAAAAACGCCAGTAAAAAAAAGCATAGTTTAGCCGCGAGTTGTTAACACTATTTTTTTAATACCTCTATCACAAAATCCAAGAAAAACAGGAAAATACTTTTAAAAATCGCGAACGAAGCACTTCTTGCAACACACCATTTTTACACTGTAAATCAAGGCGGCTTTTTATTCGGTGACGTTCATTGTTGCGGCATTTTAATTGTTGACAGTTTGATATTTTGACGATATTTTTAAAAGATTTTTTCGTAAATACTTGATGAAAACTGGCGGGATTGGCTTAATTTTTAGGCAAGAATAATTAGATTTTTTCAATATTACTATTTTTCGCTATTTCTATTTTAATTTTGGATAAGAAACGTACCGAAATCTTTTTTTGCACCCGTGATAAAAAAAAGTTTTTTTGCATCGGTAAACAAAAAAGCCATGCTTTAGTTATCTGCAGACAGTTACTAAAATCATGTTTTTGATGAAGGTATACAAAAAAGAGTTTTTAAACCACAACCATAAATTTCCCGAACCGTATTTTTTTGCCCACATACAAACTGCCAATGTAAATAGAATAAAAAAGAAAACAACAATTCCTGTTTTTGCAAATTCACTTTCACAAAAAAAATTAGACTAATTAGACAAAAAAACGAATTATCACCTACCAGCTGCAGTTTTTGCTCAGAAATAAATCTGGTTGGTTGTAACAAATAACCGAGTAGGCCCCGTTAAGCCTCCGTTAGTAACGTATTTCGGTTCGTTTATTAGACACTTAAAGTAAATATTTCAACACTAGGTATCGGTATACCTAACGAGTTTGGAATAAAGCCAAACTACACTATATTTTTGACTTGTCTATGCGATGTTTCGAACGATGCCCACTGCTGATTGAAATCGTTGCGTACGTTTGTGGTTTCGTAACTTTACGTACATCCCTTCGTACGCAACTCGTCAAAGAAGCTGGCATCGGTCGAAACATGGCATGAACAAGTCAAAAATGTAGTGTATTTTGGATTTGTTTCGAATGCGTTAGGTATACCGATACCGATGGGTTACGGGAGAAACATAACCGATTTTGCCTACGGTATCACCAGTTTTGATGGTCTATTAACGCTCTAACAGGGCATTTATTTAGCCTATTTGTTAATTACATTTTTTGTTGGCCCATTCCTTTCAAAAATGCTGATGGGTAACCAGTTACACCGAGTTTTTTGAAAATGAAGAAAACTCGAAAAAAGAAACTGTTGCTACTGAGGCTAAATAGTTTAATAATAAATACAGTAGGAAAAGAATAATACAATATATTAAACACGACGCATTTGGTTTATTTCCGTGCTATCTTTATTGCTACCCCAGTCAAAAAAAAAATTACCAAACAACTCCTTCATCAAGAGAGATTCGAGTTAAAGAGAGGTTTAAGTTATAGAGGTTGGATAGAAGTGTAATTTTAATAAAATTGAAAATAGTGCAAGAAAAGTCATAAACAAACTTTTCAAATATATCAATATTATATTGTAAATTTTAGTTAATATATTTAAGAGTTTTATGTATTATGTATGTAATTTTTGTTCAAATAGATTTTTCAATTATTATCTAATTATATTATATAATACCATAAATCTAATAAAAAAAAGACGTCCCTAAAGTAAGCAGTACAAAGATTTTATGATTGAAAAAATTAGTGCTAATTAAATGCCAAGTCACAAAATTTTGCTGCTAGCTTCCCGTTAAAGATAGCAGTGCACCATGCCAAAATGGTCCAGAAAAGTAGTAGTGATCTAAACGACCCAGAAAAATAAATACTAATTAAATTGTTTACTTTTTCTGCATATTTTATAAAACTAACCTGGTGCACTGCTAACTTTAGGTTTTAAATTTGAGTTCTCGGGAAAGAATTGAGCTAGCTGGGTGCTAATTAAATGTCAAGTATTTAAATTTGGTGTTCTTGCAGTTTCTGAGATATGCACTGCTAACTATCCGTTAAAGATAGCAGTGCACCAAGCTAGAATGGTCCCGAAAAGTGGTAGAGGGGTCTAAATGGTCCAGAAAATTAAATGCTAATTAAATGCTACCATTTTAATAAAAAAAATGTATGTTTTACTTTTTTCAGCATATTTTTTAAAATCAATATGGTGCAGTACGCATATTTGAGTTCTTATAAAAGAAGGCTTTGGCAATGTTTTATTCAAATAAATTAGTGCTATTTAGGTGCTAATTAAATGCCAAGTAAACAAATTTTTTGCTCTTGTAGTTTCCGCGATATGGTCTGCTCTGCTAGCTACCTGCTAGCAGTGCACCGAGTTAATTTTTTAGCATTTAATTTTCTGGACCATTCAGAACACTACCACTTTTCTGGACCATTCTAGCATAGTGCACTGCTATCTTTAACGGGTAGCTAGCAGTGCAGGCCATATCTCGGAAACTACAAGAGCACAAAATTTGGTTACTTGGCAAATAATTATTACATAAATTGCACTAATTTATTTCAATATTGAAAACGCCACCATCGTCTTTTTTCATAAGAACTCAAATATACGTACTGCACCATATTGGTTTAAAAAAATATGCAGAAAGTATAAAATACTTTTTTTTTACTGAAATGGCAGCACTTAATTAGCATGTAATTTTTTGGATCATTTAGACCACTCTACTACTTTTTTGGACCATTCTAGCATGGTGCACTGCTATCTACAAAAGCACAAAATTTTGTGACTTGGCATTTAAGTAGCACTTAATTAGCACTAATTTTTCCAATCACAAAATCTTTGCACTGCTGACTTTGTACTGCTAACTTTAGGGACAGTAAAAAAAGTACAAGAGCAAACTTTTCAAATATATATTTTATTAAATTTTGTATTGTAAATTTGAATTAATCTCAGATTTATGTATATATAAATGTTTCTGTAAATACCTTTCAATTATATAATTGTAGTTACTATACATAAAGTTAAAGTATAATTTTTTTCTTAAATAATACAGCACAAAACCCAACGATTAATGATCTTGAGAATGGTTTAGTTATTTTATTTTTACGGATACAAAATTTATTTTATTTGACCCATAAATAAATGAGGTACATTTCGTGTCCGTAAAAATAAAATATTTACAACATTTTTTTACATGATATATTTTTTTTTAATTTGTAATCACCACCACCTTGAAGTTAAAATTCTTAGTGTAAAAATATAACTTAAAAAGAATAAAAGTTTTCCCTGAGAATTTGAAATAGGTTTGTATAATTTAGGTTTTTTTTTTTCTATTTGTATAATAAATATGACACATTTGAAATACTTTATTTCAAAATTTCTTACATTCTCTAGAACATGAGCACTTAGAAAAACCCCATTTTGTTATATTAACTAATAAAATCGCCGCTATCTTGGCTCCCAGACTACCAAATTACACAGATTCTGCATAAAATGAAGAATTGGGAACCTAAGCCGGCCAACTAAAAGAAAAAAAGGAGCACACAAAAGCTATTAATATTTTAATAGTACACAATACAAGAAGCATGTAATGAAAGGTCATTCTATGTGAGTTTGAGATTTACTTAATTACACTTGAGTCTGTGGTGGCCCATTACTTGCAAGTTTTGTCATGCCAGCACAAAGTGGACACAAATAACACATAATTCTGAAATATATTTTTTATAGAGGCTAAGTTTATAAAGGTGATTTTAATTAATAATTTTTAAAATGGTTGTGAACTGGGCAAGGTTTTTTTCGATCACCGATTACAATAAATCTAAAATAGAGTAACTTCTCTAAGAAATTTCCTTAATTTTGATTCTTAAATCCTTTTTTTGACTGCAAAAAAAACTAAATATTAGAGCTTTAGAACATTGAAGTAAAACCTAGCAAACTTAAGAATGATAATAAAAAATATGCTGTTTATTACTGCAGTATTGCACAAAAACTACTAGACAGATTTTAAAGGGAGTTTCCTTAATGCATTCCTTAGGCAGTACATAGGCTTAACTAAAAAGGAAACAAAAGTAATGAACATTTTAAACAAAGTTTCCAAGACTTTACAAAAAGATATTACAGACAAATTCAAATAAAGGGTTTACTCTTTTTATAGACCTAACCCAGCTTTCAAATTATTGGTGACAAAAAAATAGTTATATTATCTGTAGCATTTTCATCGATAATATTTGAGAGCATCTGTGAATACTAGCTTGTACAAATTTTGGCCATCATTAAAGAACGCTTCCTCAGATGTAATACTTCTTCCCCATTTTATTTAAGCTGCATGAGAGTCCAGACGTCCCAAACATGTTTTTTGGTTTTAAATCAGCTCTGAAAAATAGGTTATATCGACCAGTATTAGTAAGTATAAAAACATAACCTAGATCATAACCTATATTTTACTTAAGAGTTTTGGCATAAAAGAAACTTAAACAAAGTCAGGAAACAGTTCTGAAATGTTTAATAAAGGCCTTAAATATAATCCTTGAAAAATCGCTTTCCTAGTACCAGCCGAGGTTCCATCACTATAAAAGGCATAAGTGTTCTTAACGGAAGTATCTCAGAATCACTTTTTTCAACAAAAAAAACTAAATTAACGGCCCAATTACATCGTTAAACCGGCAACGCTGTTGGGTCCATTTATTAGGCAATTCTTTTTCCGCATGTTTCTCGGAAACGGGACTTCCAAATGGCCTGAAATTTTGCCTAAATTGTTTATTGGACTATGTTTTTCCATCAAATCTTGGTACTTTTTTAAAATTTTGTTTACTTTTTGAAAAAAACTGTTTTAACTTTTGTGGTGTTTCAAAATTGGCGCGCCCATATTACGTCAGAAACAGTCAGAAATACCCTTTATAGAGACCTGTAAAACTAAATTGGAAATATTTGTAATTTTCCAAATAATGGACACCTAATTTCAAAAACCCTCTAGATTGTATTAATAAGCTTTTTAATCCTCTTCCTCTAATAAAAAACAAATTGAGTATTATTTTCCTCTAAAGCTAAAACATGCGGAAATGTAAAAACATGGACTATACTGGTTACCTATCAATATTAGCTATATGCCTAGCATCAAAAAGTACCTAAATGGTTATATTATAGATACCGCCACCATCAAAATTAACCACCCACGTCTTTTTTTTGTGAGCTTACCCTAGGCATAGTTTCTGGTGTTCTCCTTTCCTAAATGTATTCGGCTAAGAGAGATCCAGCATATATACCTAGGTAACACCCCTTACCAGGAAAAAAGTTTATGCCATGCAAACATCGAAATTGGTCGACTCACTGTATTTGCAACTAACCAATGTCAGTGTGTCTGCCTGACATTCTTCATAACCTTAGTTTTGTCGTTTTGTTTTGGAGTTCGTCGACCTGGTTTTTGTGTTTTATTTAATAATTTTTACTTTGGTGTACAGCTACTTTTTAGAACCCTTTAGTGGTCTGTGTGTATTTGTAGAATATGACTTGTGCACTGAAAAATTGTAAATCGATAAGGAGGCTGACGGAGGACGTCAACATTTCTTTTCACAAGTAAGTGTAAGGGTCAGTTTATGCTCGCTACTTAGATCAAGCTGAGACATTTTTTGCGGATTTTTTACAGGGTAATTAAACAACCTGCAAACTTTGTACTGCTTGTTGATCTAAGATACAAGCATAAATTGACCTTAAAGCTGGATTCATTGTTCCGTAAATTAAGCAGAAGAAGTAAGATGCAAAGAAAAATAAACTACATACATGCATTTGTTAATAGTTCACAGCTTAGCTTACAGTAAGAAAATAATAATTTTTATATCTTACTTCTTAGGTACTTTATGGAACCATGACTGGACCTTTAAGGCCCCATTACCTTAAGTTTTAATGTGTTAATCCCATCGAGTACCAAGTAGAGTACCTAAATCATAAATATGTGATGTGCCTAAATACAAGGTCTTTTGTATCACCGTTACAAACTCGATGTTGCTGTTCATGGTGACAGGAACAATAACATTATTTTTAGAAATGGTGGTAAGTTGTCATGTATGAAATAGGTAGGCAATGCCAATACCCCCAAAATTATTTTATTTTTGCAAAAAATGTAAAAATTGGTGAAGAAAATGAGTGTAAAGTTGCCTGCCTACAAGGGTAATTTCACTGGCAGGTATATATGTACAATTAAATATTTTTCTGTTTTTTCTCTTAGTTTTCATTCTAGTTTCAAAAAAAATCCTTATTTTTTTTCCTTTGTTTCACATTTTCTAAAGACATGCGAACTCTACAAAAAAAGTGAAATCCCCCTCGATTGCCTGATACAATAAGTAATTTTTTTTTATTTGTGCTCTAAATGTTGTGGGTTCACTTAACCATACTTTGTGCTCAGCAAACTTATTTTTTGGCAACAAAGTGCAACTAGAAGCAAGGACATTTCATTTACTTTTACATTAATAGTTTAGGTGCACAAAAAAATGCTGGACAATTTGAATTTTCTGGTTTAGGAAAACATACTTATAAAAAAATATAATAAATACAAGAAAAACTTTTTTTTTAAAGCATGCTTACCCAGTTAGTTTTAGTAGTTTTTTTTGTATATCTAGTGTCAGACTGATATTTGACAAGTAAATGTTTCCATACAGGCACTGCAAATTAAGTAATTAGAGGAAATAAATATAATTATACAAACCAAACAGTTTAAAATTGCTAAAGTTTAAATAAAATATATGTGTAGGTACCTACCTAGCTAATACACAGCGAGAAACTGATACATTAATTTGTTTTTTTTATAAATTTTTAGTATGTTTGCATTTATCATGAAAAATAATGTCCTTTCCACCAAAAAATGTAACATTGGTTTTGTAATTAAACAATTACAAAATATCTTGTGAATAATTCAATAACAAAAGGTTTCACATTTTTTTAGGATTCCAAACTAAGGTCCGATATCCAAAATATGGCGTCAGACACTTCAAGTGAATCCTGAAGAGTAGCAAAGGAACAGGAATAAATTAGTGTGCTCCACGCATTTTAAAGTTGAAGACTTCTTATCAGATAAATAGAAGAGAAAGATGCCTAAATTTAATGCTGTGCCATCCTTACTTTTGGACATAGAAATTCAATATTTAAGTCTGCATAGTACCAGCATCAGTGATATATCACAAACTTCAACTTTGATGAGTTCAGATGCAAGCATAAGTCAAGTTTCACAAAATGCACCTATAGCTGTTTCATCTACGTCTTTATCAGGGAGCATTTCTAAGGAAAAGACATTGAAAAGAATTGTAAGAAAAAGAAAGTAATTTTTGCTCTCTGATATTTGTTATGATATAGAAAACCACATTTTTTAAACTAATTTTACTTTTAGTATTTTTACTATTTTTACCTAATTTTTATGTTACTGCTACCTTTCTTAAAATTCAGTTTTTATTTATTTACTTTAGTTTTTTCCTGTCAAGAGTTTCCTGTTCAAAATGTTTGATTTTTCAACTGCAATATTCCGCTTTATTTTGCTTTAAACTTTTTTCAGATTAAATCAAGAAATTCAAAGTAGCTATACATCAACCAGCAGCAGTGATACCAAGAGGAAGAAGCTGGAATTTATTAAAACCATTCACAGTTACAGGTTAGTATGCTGCACTGTCATATTTATTCTGAAACTTACATTTTTGATAAAGTCAAAGATGATAATGGGATAGTATTTATAAGTTACTAGAAAACCAACAAAGGTAAACCACAAACCTTAATTTAAAAAAAATAGGAGTATTTCATATAAAATATAAAAGTTAATGTCATAATTTGATATTTGAGATGATATTTGCAAGTTTTCAAGTATATAAATTGACAGAGTAAAGAATATTTTGCAACCTATTTAAATTTTTCATCTAGTTTACATAAAAATGAATGGAAATTAGTTAAGAACAAAAATGTAATAAAAAAGAAAAAATTTCATCTGAATCTTGATTCTCAAAACCAAACTGCAAACGCTAACCGGAACTACATTATTAAGCAAAGGTGTATCAGGATGCTTTTGGTTGATTTTTTGTCATTTTGTTACCTTTATTTTTATTCTGTGTAGGCACCCTTAAGCAATACTTACATAAGTCATACCATTAGTTTAAAGTGGTTTTGGTTTGTTTTTGTCTTGTGGCTGTAATTAGTGTGCGTGGTTATCTTTTAAGTTAACAGCACAACAAAAAATTGGCTCTGCACAGAATAAACATAACTATAACAGAGATGCAACAAAACAAAGGTGCCCTTGCATCATTATTAAAGTTAACAACATGACAGGGCCTTACTACAGCAGGCAGAATAAAGCTGAACATAACAGAGTAGCCAAACAACCAACAAAAATCACCCTACTGGTATCAATACAGATGCCCCTTAATTTTATTTATTCAAAATATTATATTTTTTGTTAATTTTATTTTTTTTTGTTAATTTTTTAGATACACAAAAAACAAGGAAGAAATAATGAAAAAATCAACATACCAAGAGCGGTGAAGCTTATCGATCATCTCGTAATATTTTGATATAAAAAGGTTGGTTTTCATTCATCATCATTTATAATTTATACCAAAGTTTTTAGTTTGGTAAGGTCCCCATTTTTCGTTAATAATATCATGGACATAGGTAGGTATTCTTTGCTCTTATAAATGTGTCCACTTTTATCTAACATTGCTGTAACATTCCACAAATTTTAATAACTGTCAAGAGAAACATAGGAACTATGTTTACACCTTGGCTTACACTTGTGCTCAAAAAAAGTAATATACATGTCATGTTAAGAATTGTTATTCGAAGGTGAATGTAACTTCCATTGACAATTTTTTTTTACTCTATTTTTCAATGTCCCGACTGCTTATCTCTCTGCAATTGTCAGTACGTGATGATAATTGCAGATACATACATAACCTATCAAAACATAGTGAAAAAGTAAAAAACAATGGAAGTTTAAAACTCTAGTTTACTCTTATGTCAAGAATTATCATGATTTTACTTTTTTTGTCATTGTGAACCTTTTTTTTTAGCACAGTTGTATATGGGTGATTCCACCAAAAATTTGCATTAGTCCCTAAGGGTCAAAAGCCAAAAACTAAATAAAAATACGGTTTTTAATTTAAAATTTTATTGAGAACAATGTTATTTCTTAAAGCTTTTACAAAAAGTATAGGAATTTGTTATTTTTATCACGCAAACGTCATTCCCATGTCATGTCCCCAACGCAAAATTGTAATAGAAAATGCACCTTAGCAAAATTTAATAGTGGTTTAAAAAGTTATTTTTCAGTAAACCAATAATAATAAAATACTTTAACTTTTTATCCTGACTAAAAAAAAATTAATTATATAAAATAATTTTGACTCTGTCCCTCTTTAAATTCTGTCCCTGGGTATTTACGCGCTCAAGCTCACGCGGCGTTTATCCTTGAAAAAAAGTGGTGGGAAGGTTCCTTGATAACGTAGACCACTGCAGAAGAGCTTGGCTTGAGCGCGTTTATTCGTGTCTAAGCATACCACAGACACCACCAAGCTTGCTTTATGTTAACTCTAGAAACAAGAGCCGAGAGATGCTTATGTTTTGGTTAAATATGAACACAAAATTCACAAAAGAAACAGCAACTTATCTATATGTAGCAATATGCCAAAATTACATTGACTTGATTGATTGAGATGTAAAAGTCGCATTTCTAAGGGTTTGTGAATATTCCGATAATGCAGATAGTGATATTCAACTTTTTAAATTTAATGAAACAAATATAATTTCAAAAGGAAACAGGATTTACTATAAGTTTGACAAAAAAGCCTAAATAGCCAGTATTTTTTATAATTTGAATTATTAAAATAAATAAGTTAACAATAAGTAGTTGTTCAGTTTAGTCCATGTTCAGTCAATTTATTTTTCTGTAAATAAAACTTAAAAACCGAATTGTGCATCATTATCATGTTAAAAAAATAATTCCCGTGTCATTGCCATGTTAAGCTTCATTCCCGTGTGGAGTCGTTTTAATAAAATCTAAAAATCTCCCTAAATATGTGATTATTAATAGGTTTTTCTAGTGCACCTTCAAATATAATGACTTTTGATTACTTTTCGGTTTTTTAACAATAACAATGCACACTTTTGGTGGAATAACACATATACTTGTTTAATAAATGGTAATGATTTAATTATTAATTTAATTTAATTAAATCTTTTTGTGTACATGTCAATGAAACATTAAGTTCTCTAGTGTGGAATGAGCGACGGTGACCTTTTGACATTCAGGCAAATTCAAATTTAACTTTTTTGCCATTTTTTTAGGGTTATCATGAACGAAATTTTAAGAAACGAAATCTTGACGCAGTTGGTTAGTAAACATGTTCAGATTATGGTTAGACAAGAGGCCCACCACTCTAGCTTTGCTGATATGAGGTATTTTATATTTGCTATTGCATGTATTTTTTTATTTTCTTCTCAAGGAGGGGGGGGGTAAAGTTATAGCAAAAAAGTTGCATGGCCCTTTTTAAATATATTACCAATAATCGAAATTCTCCCTGGGGGGCCGGCACAAATAAGTTTCGAGATAAAATATATACCTGAACTCTGACTGATATTTTTTACTGGACTTTACTTATTCAAAATTACAAACATTGGCCATGAAGGCCGGTGTTTGTACATAATATAAAAAATAATCACAGAAATACAAATTGAATAATCAAATATAAATCTAAAATTTAAAACAAAAAATATAGCCTTAGCACCTAAGTGCTTTTTCTTGAATGAGGGAGACTGGGGAGCCCGTCCTCAAAAATAAACATCTGCGAACCCCCTGGTATGTTTTATGGCCCCAATACATATCCTTGGATAATACCAAGTGGAGAAAGGTCCCTAAGTTTTTCCTGTGAACTATATTTTTTTTTCAGGTGTATTCCTGCAACAATTTAAAAAGCTCACAAGTAGTTGCCGTCCAAAAAAATTAATGACAACTGAAATACTGCTGGATAATCAGTCATCATAAGAGCCAACACTTATAGAACAGCAGTGTCCTTTTTTCACAAAAGGCTGCCTCACTGGACAAAAAAGGTTCAAACAAATTCAGGAGGAAAAAAAAGTTTGTATCTTGATTGATTTATGTAATAATTATTATTAAAGCTTATGTTGATGTTATTATTTATTGCTCTGTTTTTACTTGCATGTAACTATAGTCTGCTAGTAAATAATTACCAACCAACGAAGTACCTTATCCAGGCTTTATTAATTTTCTTTTTGCTATTGAATTGTTTTTCTATAAACATTCAAACAAAAAACTGTCTTTTAGAGAAAACACATTTTACGTAAGGCTTAAACATTTTTTATTTCATAAAATAATGGAAATATAGGATAGGTAATCAAATACTATATTTATTCTTGACATTTTCTTATATTCTATGTGTTCCCGGAAGAGTCCTTACAGGAACTTGCTTTTTAAACTTTTTCCTAAAACAAAAATGCAAAACTAGTAGGGTGAGGTAAGGTAAATTTGTGGCATAGGTAAATTAGTGATACAGTTTTGGCCACTTACCCAGTGATTTTGGTGGCTGATTTCTCAAGTAGTAGATAATTGCTGGGACATACGTCACGTCCCTAGTACGCACAAGTACGTACTATGTACGTATCGGGGACATACTTTTTCCAACGCTTTGTATGTCCCCAGTATGTACCTTGGATGCGGTACAGTACGTACTATATACTTCCGTGTGTACGTGGGCTTGGGTCAGGCAAGGATATTTCACCGATAATTTTTAAAAAAAAGTGTTGGTGATTCCGAGAATTGAACCCGAGTCTCCCGGCTGAGACCCAGATACTCTACCACTAGACCAACACCTATACGTAGGAAACTGCTAAGATTGTGACATATACTTTATAAAGGTTTTTACATCTCGCTCTTATAACATACGTGTATTTATGTACATATTTGTATGTACTACTTACACGTTTGTACGAACATATATATTACGTTCGTAATTGGTCCCGGAACGTAGCGACGTAAAATGTACGTCCCTGGGATGAAGTGTGCTGTATGATGTGGTAATGAGGCGACTAACTTAGGCGCTGCCTCCAGGATAAATTTATTAAAGATTTTTTGTGAATCTCCTTTGATGTGACATGATTTTTCTTTATAGGGCCCTTGCCCCTAATTTCCCCTACAATCTGCCAAATACATTTTTTAAAAATGAAAAAGAGACACACCATAACTAGCACTTAGAACTTAAGTGGAAGTTGAGAAACTGGCCATTTGACTAGTTGTCACTGCTTTCAATTCGATCACCTAGGTGATAAATAAACAATCCACCATAGGGTCACTGGATCGTGAGACCTGCGGTCCCAGCCGCAGGTTTTAGGATCCAGTGACCCTAATCCCCAATGATTCGCGGCGCAATCTGTGAACAGGAGAATACAGTAAAGAAACCAGAGATAGATAATGAGTGGTAGATGACGTATTGAAATCGATTGACAAGTTTATATTATCTCTGGATTGTTCTTGCGCCGTTAAGAAAGAAAACATTTAAAAAAATGAAAAAAGCCGAAGTCAACGTGTGACGTAGATCAAATCTGTGACATTACAGTTGGCCAGTTGGGATCAATGACTTGTCAAATTCTGTGGGCAACCTGTAATATATCGACCTTGACCCGTATGTACATATTTTGTGGACCAGACTGTGACAACAAAACATCACAATGAGTGGACTTTGACACTTTGTGACAGAAAAGGTTGCTAAATTGTAAAAGACGTACTGCATATAAAATCGGCGTATGCGTTTTATGTGTCACGAAGTGTACACCAACATGCAACAAGGCGTTGACGTCGACTCATCTTCCTCAAGCTTCGTGCGGTCTCGAGTAAAATCGGGCGGTCCAAAGGAGCAACGAAAACATACAGCAAACCTGTCTGATGACGCATTGTTATTGTTAACTATAATGGGATAAAAAAAGACAAACCGATTCTGGGCACAAAGGATCGTATATATTGAATTAAAGGTATTCAATTCACAGAAAGGTGACATGATACTAGGGAAAGGTGATGAAATCAGTTTGTTGTCATTGACTGATTTATATGTATTAAATGAAGATAGTCGTATTAGTTGGATAATATTAGTATTTAGCTTGGGGCATTGACTGGATGTAAACAGTGTGTATACTGTGACTGAATCTCTGAATAACAACAAATCAAGCCATTCACCCTCCATCAAAATAGTATATAAACCTCGGGACTAAAGTGACGTTTAATCCCTTAGCGAATTGTACCTTTCGCCGTGGGATTAAATGTGGTACTTTAGTCCCTAGGTTTATAATGTACTATCATTAACTTATTTTAATCCTAAAATTCATGTAATGTTTGCTTTCGGCTTTTTATAAATACCCCGAAAATAACATTATCCTATTTTATATTCAAAATGTTATAAAACTTGCGTCCGGTATGTCGATGAATTCTTTGGACTGTCTGCATCTTAATTCGTTCTCCCAGGAGTCCGCCAGTGCATCGTTAGCCCATTTAATGAGTCGACTTTGCAGCTGTCTCCTTGTTATACCTAAGAGTGGTTCCGGCCCCACGTATTGAGTGCTGGCGCCGATCCGAGCGAGTTCATCCGCCTTTTCGTTGCCCGACACTCTCGTGTGTCCTGGTACCCACATCACTGTAACTCTTTTGTCTTGACTCAAGGCTTCCAGTGCTTCTACGCACTCTTCCACCAGAATATTTACAATTTTTGGCGCACTGAGTGCCTTTAGGGCCGCTTGGCTGTCGGAGCATATGTACACATGATCCTCCGGACCATTGCGAACCTCTTCTAGTGTTGCCGCCATTGTAATGGCGTATACCTCGGCTTGGAAGACCGTAACTTGCTCTCCGAGCGGGTAGCTTATTCGAACTTCTTCTCGGTCTTGCAAGTAAACCCCCGCCTCTGTTGTCTGCCTCTCCGATAGCTTGGAGCCATCGGTGTAGCATATCACAGCGTTCCTATCGAACTGTTGGTGGAGGTTCTCCCTTTGCCAGAATTCCCTATTGGGAATTTCGACTTTATACCTCTTATTGAATCTCCAGGGAATTCGGGTTGCCTTGATCTCAAAGGACGCAAGTGGCATCTCCTTGGTGGCCATTTGGACGACCCTTAGGTGTGCAATGGCTGCCCCTCTTCCTCTCCACTGACCAGAGTCTCTCAGACGCAAATGGGTCGCCATCGCTTCCTTCTTGATCCAAGTCGGTAGCGGAGGCAGTCCCAGAATGGTCTCGAGTGCTTAGATTGGTGTCGTCCTCATGGCGCCGGTTATTCCCCTGCACATTAGCCCTTGCAGGCTTCTGAGCTTTTGGGCTATGTTGGTCCTATCCATTGTCGGCCACCAGACGATGGATCCATATTGGATCCTAGGTCTTAGAATTGCCGTGTACATCCAGTGAAGGTTCCTGGGTGTAATACCCCAGGTCCGGCCTACCACCCGACGCAATTACCTCATTGTTGCCTGGACTTTTTCGGTCATTTTGGCAACATGCGGCGTCCAGGTGAGCCCCTTGTCCAGAGTTACCCCCAAGTACTTTAGCTCTGAGACGAAAGTCAGGGATTTCCCTTACATTATGAGTTCTCTGAATCCCTCCATTTTCCTCTTTTTGGTGAATAGAATCATCTCTGTCTTTCCTGTAGTAACAGAGAAGCCGTTCTGTTGGCACCAGTTTTCTATGATTCGTACAGCTCATTGCATTCTGCTGCAGACGGTGTCTAGGAAGCGATCTAGCTTCTCCACAACTCCGTCATCTGCATACGCTTGGGCGTCGAATCCTTCCTCTGTCAGCTTTTCCAGAAGGGTATCCATAATTAGGCACCATAGGTGTGGAGACAGGCAGCTGCCTTGTGGGCATCCCCCCGTAACCTCGACTTATACCTTGGATTCACCTAGTTTAGCTTGTATCTTCCTTTCTTTTAGTGCAGATCTTACCCATTCAATTATAAGGGGTTCTGCCCCTTTCTTTTGAAGGGTGGATGTTATGATCTGCACCCTTGCCTTGTCGAAAGCTCTCTCCACGTCAAACAATACCGCGAGGGCACATTCATGGATAAGGGTTCGGCACACCACTTTTAAAGTGGCCATTTTTAGAGTGTTGTGACGAACCCTTATCCATAAATGAGGTCCGGCACACCAGTTGATTTTGGGTCTGGGGGTACTACTACAACATATATGTGAAAATGGTGGGGGTTACCCTATCCCCTATGAAGTTGCCCACCTGATTGGTGTGCCGAGCCCTTATCGACAATTTTTAGGTATCAGAACGAGAAAATGCACATATTATCAAGAAATGACGAGGGTTAACTATCCATCATATTTTATACCTTGAGCTCTATTAAGCCGATGTATCGAAAGTTGAAAGTAAAAATGTTTCAAATGCCCCTTTTTTGTTGTAAATTTATTTTTTTTAAATATCATCATTAAATATATAAAGATCTTTTGAAAGAAAGTCACACTTTAAATTGTTTTTTTATAGGTTTGCATTTAATACATCTTGACTTTGTATCGTTGATGTTTTAAAAAAAGTCGAAATAAACACATGTTTTTAAAATCAAACTTTTTATTTATTAAATACTTTTATTTTGAATATAAAGTTACATTCGTTGTTATGAAATGGCTATCATGTTTGCAAAATTATTTACTTTTTTTACTGAGGACCAACAAAATAATCAATGAAAAAAAAAATCAACGTTTCTCGGGAGCGTTTTGTACAATTAATTTTATCGAATTACTTAAATATAATAAATATTATTGAATTTGTTTTTCAACACTTTAACTGTCAAGGTTATTTAGCAAAATATTATGCTTATCTCGTTGAAATATTTTTCGTAAAAACTTTAGAACTATCTAAAACTTGGTACAAGTATATGATAAATATAATAAACAATTCAGTTAAAACTTTGATATTAATATTAAGAGCATGACAGTTGAAGTGTATTGAATACTTGTTTGTATAATTGATTTTCAATTACAGGCTCTACGATGCAATGGATAGCAATACTGATTTTTATAGAGATGAAGGATGGAGAGTTTCAGTACGAAAATAATTTTTTTCAAACTTTAAAAGTTGCGCTATTTGCGTCAACTATTTATTGCGCAAGGTTTAACTATTCGCTATGCGAATTTAAACTAACCTATAGCGCCAGTTTCAATAATGTCTATCTTCGTCTTAGATTCTTGACGTAATACCATATGGAACATTCAAGCATTAACCATACATAGTTAATGTTTGATCCTATTTTCTTTACTTGTACTGCTCGCCTTTTATTTGGTATTTCAGAAAAGTTCATATTTAAATTTGATACACAAATTCATGCATTGCTCATCTGTATTTCGGGAGTTATATCTAAATTCGCTATCAGGATTCATGCATCTCTCGCCTTATGCTTGATAAATTTGCCATATAGAGTCCGAGGAAGTTACTTTTGCCTATCACAACCCTTATGTGATAAAAATAGTTACATAAAAAATGTCTTATAAACTACAAAAGAAAAATGAAACGCTTCCCAAGAATTTTATTTCGAACTTTAGCAATGTCATTAAACTCCAGATTAATAAAAATAAGCAGAGATATTTTTAATAAATGTATTTAACATAAACAAAATTATTTAAATTTATAAGAAGATGTTTTTAACTCAATGTTTAAATATTTAAAAAAAGTTTTACCACTTCGGCAAAAGTTTTCATTCGTTAAACGTGTTTTGCTAACTAAGATAGAGTTAAGAGTGTATTTAAACTTAGTAGTATCAATTTTCATAATAGAAGTGTTTCTAATTAAAATATCGACAATTCATATCATTAATAACACTAGTTTACTTGTTTCTAAGTAAAGCTTTGATTTTTGGTCATATCTCATGTTTGTTTAAAAGTGAATTTGTTCACGTACTGTTTTTGTTCTTACTTATTATTTTGCGTATTTAAAATACACACGATATTTTCGGTACAATATTTATTTAAATAAGACATAAATATAATAATAATTTATTTTTTCGTACTTATCGTTCATCAGATTTATATTGTTATTGTAGTTTTATTTTAAAGCCTTCGAATGAATATTAATAATGTCAACTTTCTAGATATAACTTTTGCTTGTTTTTTGTCGCTTTTAATATAATCTTATTAAACCAACGCAACCTTGATTTTAATTTTTTTTGTATTTTTTTGTTATAATATGTAATTGTTTTTTTAAATGTAACAGAAATCTCTTATACAACTAAATTGTATATGACGACGAAAAGACATTTGAAAAAAAAAATAATTTAGCTATAAAAAAAAAGTTGGAGTATAACAAATAAATAATATTTTTTTGGATAAAAAAAAGTCTTTTTTATTTAAATTAGATAATAGCTTTCGAAAAAACCTAAATCCAAAACGTTTAGAACATTTTCATAAAACGTTAATCAATAACGAAAGATTTTCATAAAATTATTTATTAATATTTAAAAAAAAGTTGAAAAATCGTCGAAAAAAGATATATTATAGTAAATAATTTTCTTTTGTGTATTTTTTAAATAATCTCCTTTGATTTTTATTGTTGTCAGCATAAATATGAAGTGCAATAAAATCAAATTTATAATTTATTTTTTCAACTATTTATTAGTTGAAATTTTTTTTTCGATGAAGTTTTTTAAAACTCTTTACATTATTGTGTAGATTCAAGTTAAATTAATAACATTTTCGTTGTCAGTGTACGTGAACTTGAAGAATATTAACATGAATTTAATATTGTTTATATATAAAACAGCCTTTTAACTTTATAATAATGTTGAAAATAATTATTAATTTTATAAAACATTTTACCAGACTGTAAAAAATCATTTTCGCAATATGTTTGCGTTAATGTCTGGATGGATATTTTTATAAACGTACATCTTTTTATCAATTTAATTAACGATATTAACTAACCTTAAATAATAATATAAATGGAATTATTAAATATACTCTGCTTAGATGTTGTTTAATTAAAACCGTAAAGTTTATTATATACTACGTATAACAAAAATAATGAAAATGAATGAAATGGGATGTGTTTGGCTCTAAATCACATCAATTACAATTCTATCGGAAAAATACCATTTCAGGTATTTTTATTATTGATATTACACCGAGCATATAAAAAACTTTCCGGCCCTAAAGTAAATAACATCATAGAGAATTGTTGACACGAGGCTTTCGCCCCGGAACGTGGCGGTGCCAACACGCTCTTGTGAAGTTGAAAAATACGGAGAGGTATTTTACGGGAAAAAATACAGCAAAAATCGTTTATAATAACTTGTTGCATATCACAACTAAATCGTATATGACGATGAAAAATCACTCGAAGTAAAAACCGATTTTTACCATAAACAATTTAAATATAAAAATATAACATTTTTTTTTGATTTTTTAAAATTTTTGTGTTTTTTTTTTAAATTTAAGTTAAGTAATAATTATTAAAGAACACTAAGTCTTAAACGCTTAAAACGTTTTAATATAATGTTAATGAATAAAAAAATGTATGTACCTCTCCGTAAAAGGTGATAATTTTAGAATAAATACAGAATAAAATAAAATTGAAATAAATGATCACCTCGTAAAGGAAAAACAGTTTTGGAGTTGTATTTTGGGGCGAGGAAAGAAAGTATTGTTTTAAATTGTACAGTATAACGATACAATATTTTGAGCAACACTAAAATAGTGACAAATAATTTTGAAAAAATCTCCTCTCCCTAGTGTGTTCGTTAGAAACGGTTACATAGGTTTTAATTTATAATCATTTTTAGAAATGATTTATGACGTTTGTTAAATTATTATCGAATATTCGAATTTCGAATCAACAATAATAAACATAAATTCGAATGGATAAATATCGATAATATATGTAAATAATAGTGATTAATATTGAACCGATCAATTTATCCAGAGTATTATAGTCATCAAAAATCATGAAAACACCTGTATAAATTAAAGTTTTTTTTAAAACCTATGATTTATCGACAATCAATAGCTCATTTTAATAAACAAAGGGCTCATGTTTAACGACAATTTAAGGTATGGTTAAATCTGATACTATATATACGTATTCAAATTATTATTGAAATAAAATAAGATAGACTTTTATCACCATATTAAATATGAAAGTATTTTCGAATTATACGCATATGGTATGTACGTCAATAATATTTAGTTAATTGTAATATTAATAAGTATTTGATTGGATAAGCAAGATTTTTAACCAAACGAAATTACAAACCCAGTATCGAAGATATAATGGATTAGTCCAAAAGTCTATAGACTTGTTTCGTCGTTAATAAAATTCATTAGAAAATCATGGAACTGTATTTCGTGTATAAAAGCATACATAAGCAATCTTTCCTATCGTATTTAAACAAAAGTTTAGGACATGAAATGCTGTATTTTCAGATAATGAGCCCTTTAAAAATTGTATTTTCAAGTTTAAATTATTAATCGAGGAAAAAAAATTAATTTCTAAATTGTTATTGATTCTCGTTTCAATTATCTTAACCGGTATTCGTAAGTCATGAAACGCGCACTAAAAAAAATTATTTGACTTATAATACGTCATAGTTAAAATGGTGTACTGGTTGAATTGTATTCGACCAGCAGTTGCTGTCGGTGAGACTGTGAAAGTGTGCAGCTCCGAAATTGGTTTATATAGCCAAAATTAGATAAACGTACTTGGTATTAAATAATCAACTATGATGATAATTTAACCAAAAATTAAAAAATATTAAAAGGTAATTTTTCTCAACAATTTGTTTGAATTGAGTATAAGTGAGATGAATTCTCACGTGTGCCGGCCACTTTGTCAGGCTTATTGTACTGGTTACAATTTGTATAAAAAAAGACTAACGAAACGCTACAGACGTAAATTATACGTAAAAAAGTCCCATAACATGAAAATAACACCAGGGAAAAATGAGTTAATAATAATGTTTTTTTACGTCTTTATCGTTTTACTATGACTTACGAATGAAAAAAAATATAAATTAAAATTAATTATACGCTTGGATAAATTATAAAAAATGTAAAAAACGCCACACGTAAAATGAAAAACGAAACGACCATTTACCGTAAGCACAGGGATATATAATTAATTTTAATTTGTTTTTTTTTTCGAAAATTTTAGTCGGAATCTGAATCAGAGGAAGAAAATTTTCGCCGCCAGTTATTATGAGCTAATGTATCAAAGTACCTGCCCGTTGTTCCAGCGTGACCTTCATTAACCGAAACACGTTTCCTAAGTTGGGAATCGGAATAATTAACGTTGTGAATATCATTACGGGACTCTGTCAATGCGGCCGTGAATAATAATTCATCAAAATTGTCATCATCCAAAAAATAGTCGTGAAATTCGTCGTTGAAGATGTCATTATCATTATTCGGACAAGATGGCAATGGTTGAGGAGTTACTGGCGGTCGTATTGGCGGCGGAGGAAAGTACGGGATGGGACCGTTCCCTCCGTCGGAAAGAGAAAACAAATTTTGAAAAACTACATTACGGGTCACTCTGGAACCATCCCTGCGAATATTTAATTGACCCTGCATAGTGGTGTTCTCTATGCAAAGTCGAATATTTTCGGGCGCCCCTACTCTACTAAAAGCGACGTATAATTGCCCATGTGAAAACACAGGATTGGGCAAATATACGCCTACTTTATTGAATGTCTGACCTTGGGATTTATTGATCGTCATAGCAAATGCCAATTTGACTGGAAACTGACACCTTCGCACTTTCCCAGGAAAATGCGGAAATTCCCGTACAACATTTACTTTTGGAACCCATACAATTTGTCCGAAATTCGCACCCCTATTAATACATTTCAAAGTTAATAAATTTTGAGTTATTTCCTGAACAATAAAACGCGTACCGTTGCATTGCTGACGATCAATATCTAGATTTATTAATAACATTACAATCGCACCGACTTTCAATTGTAATTCACGTGGAGCCAAGGAAGCTCCGCCGCACGCACTAATAACTTCATCCGGGATGTGGAACGCATCTCGTTCATCGTGCAAGTGCACATCTAAAGAATGAATGTAGGTAACTTGACCTGGTAACATGGAATCGAGGATAAAATTGTTAATGGCGTCGACGCACTCGTTAGTAGGGCATAAAATGGCTTTATCGCCTAATTCGAGTGTGTCCTCGATAGGATACACCCAATTTATTAGTTCTTCCTTGCTCCCGATTATATAATCGACCGGTATCTTTATTAGGTCCCAAGGCAATAGCGCATTGTTAGAAGTGAAATGAGGAACGCGTCCCTCACCCAGTTGTAACAGCCAGTTGGCATAAGATTCGAGATGAAATCGAATTTCGTCCTCGTGCCTTCGAGGATCAGCCGCAGCCAAAGTTACTGCGGCGTTTCGCGCTCTAACATTGGTGTTTAATTTAAACTTGCGAAAGACTGGCCATAACGGACTAGATTTGAGACACGCTGCTATTATTTGCGACTCCGAACCGCGCACTATTATAGGCAAAGTTTGTCTAAAATCGCCGCCTAATAGAAAAACTTTGCCTCCGAATGCACGGTCATGCACACCCATCAAATCCCGATAGTAGCTATCGACAGCCTTCAATGCATGTTTCGACACCATCGAAGCTTCGTCCCATACAACTAAAGCAATAGACTTTAAAAAAATGGCCCGTTCGTGTTCAGCCGGCCAGCCGATTTTAGAATGTTCTCGAATATTGCAAGGCATTTTGAAACCCCGATGCGACGTTTGTCCCCCCTTTAATAAAGAAGCGGCTATTCCCGTCCACGCCACTGGCAAAACGGAAAGACCCGCGGATTTTAATTTCGTAATAATGACGTTGTATAAAAATGTCTTTCCGGTTCCACCAGGACCATCTAGGAACAGCACGTTGAAATTTTGCCCAATTTGACCATGATTTACAACCCTTGAAACTTCGTAAGCGTCGGGAACATGCAACAATGTGCGTAAGCGTACATCCGTAGTTTTTCCCAATGATACCAAAATCGAATACATAACCTCATGATAGACGTCAAGTTGATCTTGATTAAGCGATTCGATCGGAAAATTGACCTCAACGTCATCACGTCGATCGAAAAAGGTTACGAGATCAATTTGACGATTACTCATATATTCTTCGGCTTCTTCTCGCGTCGAGGCTTCCGGATCGATTAGACCCAAAATATTTAAATTAAACTCATCTTTATTATTTTTAAGGACATCATTAATGTGATTTAAAGCCAAACGTAGGGCAATCGATCTGGGGAAACCTTGCCTCAAGAAGTCAGCTATAGCGTGTGGATCTTTAAAAGCATTCCAAAGGTGTAAAATATGATTTGCAATTTGATCTATAGACACTAAACACAAAATGGCAAAAAAACGACGAAATTTAGATGGAATTTTTTTGGACTGCGCCTCCTCCAATGATCGCATTTGAGCGTCTGCGTTATCGAGATAACCCAGACGCTGGCATGCTTCGACAAAGGTAAGACACACATCGCTCCGAACAGTTTTCAACTGTTCGAACGACGTGGCCCCCCTAATGTGTCGAAGCAAAATGCGGAGATGGAAACGCTCGATATCATTGGGGGATACTTCACAAAGGGCGCCCAGAACTTTGGATTGCTTTTTGCGCTGATCCCATCTTGCTTCTTTAACGTTCCATACGTAATGTTCCGGAATTGATTCGTATTTAAGTTTCCGCGCATTCGGATTGATTTGATTCAAAGTAAAATACCCCATTAATTTACTGGGTTTTGAAATTTGGTCAAGCAACATAGCATCAGGCATTGCCGGATCGATGAGAAAGTCTTGCTGCCCTGGCAAATGAATGGGTAACATTTCAACGGAATGCGAACGTCCGTTCATATGATATCCAAAAATTCGCCATGTAGCTTCCATACTTCCCATCCATCGGTTCGATACGTAATGATCTATTTCATTATAATCCACTACGCGATTTTGACCCTCTCCCGATACACGCAAAATCACATGCTCGTCATTCTTATGCACATACTTGTATAAATACTTGACGGAATCGAGGGATCCGACAGCTTCGAAGTTAATATGGCACCTATATTTTAAGGCCGCGTACCGATTATAAGGGACGATCCAACGATTATCATAAATTTCCCCTTTTATTAAAACGTTTCGGCCTTGGTTGGATCGCCGGTACTCGGGCCTGTCTGAAAAAAGTTCAAAATGTTTTTGGATAAAATTTTGAGCAATGGCCGTCAATCATGCATTTTGCGTTCGGTGAAGCCGGTCCGCATTTGCGATGAATGTAGTATTCTGCGATAATAGCATATAAAAGGGGTTCGCGATTCTTATCCGGAATTTCAGCGGAAATGATTTGATCAATTTTAGCGCGGGAATCAATTTTGTCTTCCGTAATCATTGTAAATACAATGTGAGCGTGGGGAAGCCCTCGTTTCTGAAACTCTATGGCGTAATGCATATTTTTCACTACTCCATAGAGTTGCTTCTGGGTAAAATCGTCAAGTAGTTCTTTTAATTTGGCATGGAACACCCGACATACCAAATCAGGCCTGTTTTGCCATTTCTGTTTATATTCTAAATTTGATTTAATTTCCGGCCAATTCGGATTGCAAGTCATTGTAACAAACAGGTCGGGTTTTCCATGTCTGGCGACAACCGTCATAGCATCCAAATAAAGACGATTAATATGGCGGTTGCCTGCACCGAACGACGAAGGTAGTATTTGCAACGTACCTACCCGTGCATGTTCGTTCTGAGCTCGGCGATCCACATAATTCCTTAACGCTATAAAAGTCGCAGATCTACGAACAATTTCATTTTGTTTGAACCAAAATAAACGACTCGTTTCGTCTTTAACGTACGCGTCTACTAAAAATTGTTGAAAAAGCTTACCGGAATTATGTAAAAGACTGAACCCGGTACCACGAATTTGTATGCGATATTTGTAAAATTCGTGTAGAGTTGTAAATTTATTGTCATGAACGTGTTTTAACTCTCTGGTACCCACACCCACCTCCCCAAAAGGAAAAATTAAAGGATAAACGAAAGGATCGGAATATTTATTCAAATTTTTAATTTCGTTCTGATGTCGAACGTTCGCACGGGTTGGGTACAACTTTAAGTGGACCTCTATCGGGGGTTCACCGATAAAAACCTCCGCAACGTCGCTATTTAAATTTTGATGATTATTCAGCTCCCGACCAATCTGTTCTTTAAAACCCACAACCAAATTTTCGAGTATGTCTTCCCCCCTTTCTTCCCTGATTGTTGCAATTACTTCCTTCATCTGACAAAAACTCTTAATATACGGATTTACCTCTCTTAAGCAATCCTCAATCATACGAATTATATGGCTTGCCACACGGCCATCTAAAAAGTCGTTACGACGTTGAATCGCATCAGCCGCGTCAAGAAAATAATATTGATTATGTTTTATAGCTTCGTGTGGTTGAGGTGTTGAAAGAGGTATATCGTTCGCATAATGGTATATTTGGCCCGATAGACCAAAACACCAATAACCCTGTCCCGTTAAACCTCTACCGGCGGGTCCGTATAATGCACCCCCCCTCTCCTCCGCTCCCAGGTTAACGTATGTTCGTTTTGTCTTGAAAGAAGCCAAAGCAAACAAACTGTTAACCGATCTAATTTGTTCCCTAAAGTTAGTTAGAGCAGGACCGTCGTCGGTCCACAAATGCTCTAACTCTAACGGACTCGCCCTAAGTGGAGGTGCCGTTATGTTGCCGTACATGCAACATGTATTGTATGCGAGCACCCCATTTGAATATTTGGAAAGAATCGGTTCTCCTTTAAAAAATCTGGCCCCACATGCTCCACATGTTTTTTCCAACCCACCCAAATTAAAAATCGTGACCGTTCTTTCTGCCCCTTCCCTGGACCCCAAAACAATGGCAAGTTTATTGGAACGTTTTTTAGGAATATTGCCATGTGCATTCCGGCGAGGTAACGGCACCTGTACAAAACCTAGTTGGCGAAAATTTTCTTCATCGGCTAAAGGAGGACGTTCGTCAACGTCACCAAGGTCGCGGATCAACAAATTTTGGACCTCATCTCGATTCAAGATAACGCGTAGTTCTCGCCCATGATTACGCATCTCACCCAATAATGCAGGATGAGCTGCGCGATCATTACGCGCATCTTGAATAGAAACGTTTAAATCGTTATTCAAAATATTTGACTCATTTCCATTCGAAACTTCACGCAACATTGGTTCGTCACGCTCGTTCTCCGGCAATCGTTTCAAACGAACACACAATTCCTTCGGCTTCCAATTTTTTAATAAATTTTTCTGCTGGGACAAAACCCTAGAGGCACGGGTGTCGTGCCTCTTAGTTAATTTTTGACTTCTGCCCATCCCAGCAGAAAAATTTATTAAAAAATTGGAAGCTTAGACAAAAGCTTAAGTTCGAAATATTTTTTAGAAAAAATAAAAAGTTAATAATTTTGCTTACAATTAATTGGTCGGGTTAAGGCTGCTGATTTGGAGTTTTGGGATCTAAAAGAAAAATATTTTAAAATAATTAAAATGGTACAATCAATTCGTTTATGTTACTTTTTTTATTTATTATGATTATATCTTTCTTTTAAATTTGTAGAAAATGATACTGAAAATGACAGTATTTGCACGTTTGACATTATTTTCTGTAGATTAAACCAAAATTTTAAGTTAATTTTTGGTTTCTGCCCATCTCAGCAGAAAAATTTATCAAAAAATTGGAAACTTGAACAAAATCTCAAGTTCGAAATAGTTAAAAAAAAATGAAAAATTAAATAATTTTGCTTACAAATCAGTCGGGTTAGGGCTGCTCGTTAGATTGGACTTGGACTGAGGATGATCTTCTGTCTAAAAAAAACATGCATCAGATTATTAAAATTGTACGTTCAATTCATTTATGTAATTTTATTCCCTGACTTTTCACGGTTTTCCAGACCATTTTTAAAGTTTTTCCCTGACCTCCTCTCCCTCACCGGTTTAGTAGGTGTTGGGTTGGACTTCATGCGACGCAGTCAAAACATTAACGGTGGGATTTACTAAAAGGGTTTAGTCTATTTTAGAACGGTCCTAGGTGTAAGTGAAATTTTTGTTTTTAAGCATTTAAAACCAACCCTCCTTGAATTTTAGACATAGTTTGATTTATAAAAAAAATATGAATAAATTTTTTTATTGAATAATCATGCTAACACAATCTTTTGTTGGATTTAAAAAGAAAGTTTCAATTTAGAAGAAAAGAAAATTAAAAAATTTATACCGACGCGGGTTTTAAATAGTAAACACTCTGTAGAACAAATTAAAATTGGGGTTAACTCTGCTTGTACCTTGGCTTGCACCAAGCTCTACTGATAAAAGTTCTACAGCTTTGAAATGGGTGGGCTTTGAGTAAGGAAAGTTTTCTTGATTGCGCTTTTAGATAACCTTAATGTTTTAATTTCAGTTTGTAAATAAATTAATATAGTTGTTTTAGGTTTTTTTGTTTAGTATATTTTTCGTGCATAATCAGTGACCTTCACTTATGTTTGTTTTGCCTCGTAGTGGCCTCATAGATATATTTTTTGAGCTGAAAACGGGTTCAAAATATGGTGTTTTTCTGGGCAAAATTGGAGGTGTTTTATAGGTCAATGAACAACTTGGGATATTAAATAAGGTAAATTGATCCTTGTAAAAACGGCTACTTAGGGAAATTATAAACGAACTTATTAACAATTTCTACAAAACTATCCATTCTGAGGGCTATAAATTTAAACCACCCCCCAGAGGTGGTCTAAAAAAATCACCAACTTTCTAACCTCAAACACAGATAATGAAGCTATTATGTGCAAAATTTTTAGCGTATTCATCATTTGCTATTTTGAAACTTGTCAAAAAAAAAATAGTCTTAGGGCATTTTCTCTTAGAATAGGGTACATTTTGAGAAAAAAAAGCAGTTTTTCAGTGGTATTTTGCAATAAAATTAAAAAATAATCAATAACTTTGTGGTTGGTGGTTTTAAAATTTAGTAGCCCCCACAGGTGTAAATATTTATCCCTGTGGGGGTTACTATTTTAGATCCTAGTAAATCCCACTGTAAATTTTGTGTAACGGTCCTAAAATTACTTAAAATACTGAACGTCTAGAATCGGGATATTTACTAACGGCTAACTAGTTTCAAAATACGTTCGTAAAGAGCAACCTCAAGCGCACTCGCCCCAATGTCAAGAGGCAGTGACGTCACCTGCTTATTTACTTTACTAGATAACCTATCCTTTTCCAGCGCATTCGCCAAAACAGTAATAAACACGCTTGGTGGCTTGCCTGTATTTAGGAGATTAGACTGATAATTAATAGGCTCTAATTTCTTAATTAAAGTAGGTCTAACTTGCCTTTATTATATCCTTTGAATAATTAATATTTTCAGAAATATCTTAGAACAAAGAACGCAACTTTTTATGGTGAATTTTGATCAAATTTTATCGTAAATAGTTGCCTTATAAAAATTAGGAAAAAAAGACAAAGAGGTCGAAAGATAAAAAAGTCGAAAGGTAGAAAATACCAAAGGTCGAAATTACATAGGGTCGAAAATACAACAGATCGAATGTAAAAATGTCGATATTACCGAAGGTCGAAACTACAGAAGGTCAGAATTACAAAAGATCGAATATCAAAAGGTCGTAAATATAAAAGATAGAAATTACAAAAGGTCGATTGCAAAAAGGTCAACATTACAGAAGTTCGAAAATACAAAAGGTCGAAATAACAGAAGATCTATATAACAAAAGGTTGAATCTCAAAAGGTCGAAAAAAAACATTTTAAAATTATTAAAATTGTACGATCAATTCATTTATGTTACTTTTTTTAAAAATTTATTATGATTATATTTTTCTTTTAAATTTGTAAAAAATGATACTAATAATGACATTATTTACACGTTTGACATTATTTTTTAAAATGAACTGAAATTTTAACAATCAAGTCAATTTTTGGCTTCTGCCCATCCCAGCAGAAAAATTTACTAAAAAATTGGAATAGTTAAAAAAAATTGGTGCTAGGAAGCACGGATAGTCACCATACAATTAATAATTTTATGTGGAAAGGAAATGAAAATATCTCGAAAAAACTGTAGCTTAAAAAGATTTCAACCTTATAACAAAATTTTTGCTAATATTTTCGAAAACCAAATCAGTAAACCGCATATGAATAGCTGCTTTATGTCTAAAGTTATATTTTTTTTAATATATTTTAACGTTTTCATGTCATGTTATAAATAATCTTACACATTTTTTGAAAATATTTAAGAAATAAACGTACTAAATCGTTCAAATAGTTATTCAAAATATTTTACTGATTTCCACTCGAAACCTCATGTAACATTACATTGGTCCGTTACGCGCGTTCTCCGGCAATCGTGCCAAACGAACACACAATTCCTTCGGCTTCCAATTTTTTAATAAATTTTTCTGCTGGAACAAAACCCTAGAGGCACGGGTGTTGTGCCTCTTAGTCAATTTTTGGCTTCTACCCATCCCAGCAGAAAAAATTATTAAAAAGTTGGAAGCTTAAACAAAAACTTTATTTCAAAATCGTTAAAAAAAATTAAAAGGTTAATAATTTTGCTTACAATTAATTGGTTGGCTGCTGTTAGATTTGGACTTTTTAGACGATCTTTTATCTAAAAAAAAAACATTTTCAAATTATAAAAATTTTATGATCATTTATTTATTATGATATTTTCATGAATATAATTATTCATGTATTAAAACAATACCTCATAGAAACGTAGTCACACGCCTTCGTATCGACGCACACTACGTCATGAGATAAACCGCTGACTCGACGAAATTTCGGATATAAATAGAGGCGAATTTTTCATGACCCTAACCACTCTGTGGTTTGTTAGGATAATGACGTCAGGAATGACGTCACGGTTAACTCACTGGTTAACAGCTGATTTTGTTGACAAATTCAGTATACCAATTTGCGTTCTGTGATTTTGTGTCTTCTTCTAACCTCCCTTTTATGTAAATAAAAGGTTGGACATACTAGAACTACTACTAGGTACTACTATATGGTGCTGCCTCACCAACCTAGAGACAGTTATGCAAATATGTCAAAAATGCATACCCACATGGCCTCTAGACCTACCTAGGTTCCCAGAAAAAAAAAAGACCAAAAACGAGTAAAAAAATTAAGTAATTATGTACTATACGGTTTTCTACCATTTTTGATTTTTTATTATACATTCTTTATAGAGGCACTTACTATGATCCCTAGGACCCCAAATCCGCCGGAGCCGATTTTTTTTGAGAGAAAAAAGGGTGCCAAGGTGGGGGGTTGTAATGTGTTTTTTTTAATTGTTTTGGGTTGGGTTGGAATAGGTTGGGATGGGCTGTGTTGGATTGGGTTGTTTTAGTGAAAAAAAAACACAAAACATTTAAAAAAAAAACAACCGGCGCCGGCGGATTTGGGGTCCTAGGGACCCTAGTATATAGGTGCCCCCATAAAGAATTTTTATAAACTGCATAATCACCAAAAATTAGTCTCTACAAAAAAAAACCAATATGATTTACAGATTTTTATTGTGGCAATTTCCCGTGACAAATAAAGCAACACCATCAGCCTCTCGACAAATTTTAGTTATTCAAACACTCGTATACACCTTCAGGCACACTGCAATTGCATTTTTTAAATAGGTAAGTATCAAAAGCAGTCGAAGTAGCATATACATAGCAAAATTTACGAGTAATGCCGGGCAACAGAAAAAATATAAAGGTGCATTTACACAGACAAACTTTCCTTTGATGTTGAAATGCCGACAAACATTCACACGAGCCCCTTGAACAAAATTTTCAAAGAAATGTTCGAGCAAAATCTCGTACAAAGAAACACATGTAAATTTTGGAGAGAATGTTGAGCAAACTTTGTTTGAAGAATTCGGGGTATAAAAATTTCTTTACAAATTCAAAATATATATTGTTATCGGAATTCATTGAATTTAACTGAAAATAGAAAAACAAAGTTTTGAAATAAGGTATTTTTAATCAAGGGCTTTCCGACAGAGAAACGATTTGATGCCGAAATTCACATTTTACCTCATAAGCAACTTTGATTGATCTGAATTTTATAGGGGATATGCCAGTATACTTGTAACTTTATTGGGGTTGTAAAAAAAACGAGAATAAAAAAATAATAATTGGCACTTATTTATTGTTGTTGCCTTTAAAATATAATGATAAAAATTTACCTTTAAAAGAATATCTCTTTATTTTACTTCCTAGTTTAGTCTTTTACAATAATAATTAAGTCAAATTAAAAAACCTATATATATTTTATGAAATCTCAAATATACGAACAAAAGCTGGTTTGATTTAAATAATACCCGTTTATTACCGTTTGTTACTTTTACAACCCTACGAACCCGATCCTTGTCTAAAAATTATAATTTAGCAGTAATTTAGTAGACTGTGTCGCCGATATATCATCCCGCGTTTTGGATTACCCAGGTAGTAGGCCGGACACCCTTTTGAATCGCAATGTTGCCCTTTGTATATTGTTGGTTCAGTGTCAGTAATCGACCTTGATTGTTACATTAAATTGACAGTAAATATCTATATCTTCAGCGTTTTCATGAACCTTTTGCTTTTTTAAGCAACCCTTGGGACCTTTAACTAACTAGGTAAATCTGGTGTGAGGAATTAAAAAACAACAATAAAAGCTAAAGGTAAAGTAAAGTTACAAAAATATGTTTAAAAAAAATCCCCCTCCCCGCCACTCCTCATAGTCGTGAGGCGCGGATTACCGCTTAAAAGTGCAATTTTTGAGTTTTTTGTCGATATTTGAAAAATTCAAAATTTTTTTGGAAAAGAAAAATTTTCCTGGGTTTTTTTTTTGACTTTAAGGAAAAACCCTTGGAAATAAAAAAACTCGCAAGAAAATCCCAAAAAAACCCTGGGCAAAAAAATCTGGGAAAAACCCTAAGAAAAACATATTATAAGTAACCCTAATCCATGTGGCAAAACTGATAGTAGAGCCAATAATAATGTTTCGCTTGCCGTCGGCTTTTTTTCACAAAAATTTTAAATAAAAATTGGTGTTCTATTTTTTTAAAGAATTGAGATCACTTATCACTAATGTGAAATTTTATTTATTCTCATCTTTAAAAATATGTTTCCAAAATAGATAGAAATAATTTGCTCAAAAATTTACCAACAAACAAAATGTTCAAAGAAAAGCTTTCACGCAAAAATTTTTAGATCTTTTGCACGAGCTTTTATTTGAGCATGTTCATCTGTGTAATTGCGCCTCAAGATACATAGGTAAGGTACCTTTTCTTATATAGCACTGCATACTCCATTATTACTACTTACACCCACATAAATATGTATACCTATTGATGTGAAAAAATTAGAGATATGGAAAAGGGCAAACCCCCACTTATAAACTCGACGTTGGAATCCCAGATAAGCGTCAACGTCGAACGGTAACGGCGGGTTTATAAGTGGTGGGTTAAATACAAAAAAAAATAAAACTGGGATATATTAAGGACTCTTACATATATAGGTATAACTTTTTTTTGTCCGATTTTTAAAATTTTCGATGGCCCGTAGCTCACTTTAAAGAATAATTGGTATATAATTATGCAGTATACGATTTTCTGCCTTTTTTGATTTTTTATGAAAAATTCTTTATGGGAGCACCTACTACGTTCCCTAGGACTCGAAATCCGCCAGCGCCGGTTGGTTTTATTTTTTTGTGTTTTTTTAAAAAAATTTTTCACTAAAACAACCCAATCCAACACAGCCCAACCCAACCTATTCCAGCCCAACCCAAAACAATCAAAAAAATACATTACAGCCCCCCCCCCCGGGCACCCTTTTTTCTCTTAAAAAAAAATCGGGCGCAGTCGCATTTGGGGTCCTAGGGACCCTAGTAGGTGCCCCCATAAAGAATTTTTCATAAAAAATCAAAAATGGCAGAAAACCGTATGTATACTGCATAATTACCAAAAAACACACTACACCCCCCCCCGAGACCCATTATTCTCTTTAAAAAAAAACCAGCGCCGGCGTATTTGGGGTCCTAGGGACCCTAGTAGGTGCCTCTAACGAATTTTTCATAAAAAATCAAAAACGGCAAGAAACCGTATACTGCATAATTACCTACTAATTTATAAATACAATGAAAATGCACAAAAAAATGTATTTTCAAGCCAACACAGGCCTCACCAAGCGAAGATCCCTTAACCTCACATTCAAACTACAATCACAAACCAACTGCAAGAGGTAGTTTGCCAGGTTAGTTAGGTCTGACGTCATGGTTGGGAAACCCACTCGCAAAAATGATATGGTTTATGGTTTAGTTAAGTATGACGTCACACATGATGCGCCTTTTCAAGTACAATTGATTGTGGTTTGCAAACCACACACGCGAAAATATGAGGGGTTTGTATAACCATATCCATGGTATAAGTAGTTTACTATGAAAAATTCGCCTTAGGTTCGCCGAAATCTTTATCGACACACGCTGTTTCAAGCGGTCACCCCCAGTAGGTATCCTGTTTCATGGAGTCGACTGGGGTTAAAGCTAGAAGGGCGACACACTGTTTTAAGTGGTCAAACCCAATAAGCATCCTGTTTTAAGGAGTTTATTGGCTAACTGGCAAGCACCCTGTTTTGAGTGGTTTGTCTTAAATTCTCACGGCATTCTGTATAAATAAGTCGTTGAAAAGCCCCCTGACCGCACTACGCTTGATAAAGCCACAGCGCCCGACACCCTGAGCATTAGGTCCTATTTCATTATGTTCCAACTTGTTATTTTCTTAGGGTGAGTTTAATTATTTCCTATTTGTTCAAAATGCATAGCTGTCAAAATTATTCAAGGTCAATTCTTATTTTCCGACCCCGCCAAAAACCGGAACTTTATCTGTCCCTATCCAAAGAGGCCAAAATAGCCCAAGTCACGTCCCCCATGTGACATAATCTTTCATATACTTCAATCCAGAAAAAAATTAAAAAATCCATGTTCAAGGTGGCCAGTTTTTTTCTATTTATTATGGAATAATTTAAAAAAAAGTGGGTTGGAATACCTGCTAAGTACTGGGTTGGGATCGGATCTAGTCTCAATAGAGACATTTATTTATAATTTAAACGCATCCGTATACTTATAACTAACGCGTTCAAAACCAAGCCAAGAGGCACTGTATTTTTGCCTTATTTATGCCATGTTTCAAACGTGGCCTGATTTTATAGTGGAGGCGACTACCGAATCGATGCATGCGTAGTTATATTCGCAACGTTACGTCCATCTCGACGTATGCAATGAGTGCATTCAGCTGTTCTTCTATCGCATCCGTCATAAAATCGAGCCTTGTTCGAAAAATGGCATAAAAAAGTCAAAAATGTGATGCCTTTTGGCGTTGTTTTGAACGAGTTGGTTATAAGTATACGAATACGTTTAAATAATAGCCAAATGTTCCTAATATTAGATACGTTAGGAAAAGACACTAATGCGCCGCAGGCGAAAATTTGTAGAAAATGTTACTAAAAATGACACTATTTACATGTTGACATTATTTTTTTAATTAAACTAAAATTTTAACAATCAATGCCATTATAGCGCCGCGGGACAAATTATAAAAAAACTTGCTCGGATAACATGAACCTATCGCCCGCCGTAAAATGTAACCATATTTTAATATTTTGAAGGTATTGTACCAAAGGTCAAAATAGTGACATTTTATTCTTAATTTTTAGCAGTCAATAGACACTTAAAGTAAATATTTCAACGCATCGGTATCGGTATACCTAACGCGTTAGAAACAAAGCCAAAATACACTACATTTTTGACTTGTTCTTGTCATGTTTTGAACGATGCACGTACGCAACGATTCCAATCAGCACTTCTGTCATCGCACCCTTTCAAAAAAGCGGGTATCAACAAATCAAAATTGTAGTGTATTTTGATTTTATTTCGAACGCGTTAGGTATACTGATACTCATGCGTTGAAATATTTACTAATATTTAATGGTTTGTACCGAAATAATTGAATAAATGTGACAAAAAATGTATATGCAAAAACATTTCATAGTCATAGTGTCATGACATAAAAGTTTAAATAATCTTACACCTTTTTTGAAAATTTTAAAGGAATAAACGTACTAAAACGTTTAATTGTCATTCATTGGGTCGTTACGCTCGTTCTTCGGCAATCGTGCCAAACGAACACACAATTCCTTCGGCTTCCAATTTTTTAATAAATTTTTCTGCTGAGACAAAACCCTAGAGGCAAGGGTGCCGCGCCTCTTAGTCAATTTTTGACTTCTGCCCATCCCAGAAGAAAATTTTATTAAAAAATTTAAAGCTTAAACAAAAAAGTTAGTTCAAAATCTTAAAAAAAATGAAAATGTTAATAATTTTGCTTACAATTAGTTGGTCGGGTTGGGTTGAGTTGGACTGCTGTTAGAGTGGGACCTTTAAGACGATCTTTGATCTAAAAAAACATTTTAAAATTATAAAAATTGTACGATCATTTATTTATTATGATATCTTTCGGATACTTCAATCCAAAAAAAAAATTAAAAAATCCATGTTTGGGTTAGCCAATTTTTTTTCTATTTATTATTAAATAATTAACAAAAGTGGGTTACGTACCAAGTACTGGGTTGGTGTCGGATCTCAAAAACTACAAAAGATATTGAAATTGTGTTTGATATTTTTTAAAGCTTATTTTTTTAAAAGTTCAAAAACGCAAAAATATACAGGGTGTTCTATTTCAAAATTTTTTATTTATTGCCACACATTGTATACCAAGGGCAACACAAAAAAGTTTTTATGGCGCTTAAGGTCGTTGCAATTTGCCAAGAAATTTTTGAATTTAGACCTACTCTTTATTTCCAATAATAAAAAAGATACTGAGTGTTCCAGTTATAAACAAACGCCCTGTACCAAAGGTCAAAATAGAGACATTTTGCTCTTAATTTTTAGGAGTCAGTAGACACTTAAAGTAAATATTTCAACGCATCGGTATCGGTATACCTAACGCGTTAGAAACAAAGCCAAAAAACACTACATTTTTGACTTGTTCATGGCATGTTTTGAACGATGCCCGCTTCTTTGACGGGTGCGATGACAGAATAGCTGATTCCACTCGTTGCATACGGAGAGATGTACGTAACGTTACGAACCCACGAACGTACGCAATGATTTCAATCAGCAGTTCTGTAATCGCACCCTTCAAAAAAGCGGGTGACAACAAGTCAAAATTGTAGTGTATTTTGATTTTATTTCGAACGCGTTAGGTATACTGATACTCATGCGTTGAAATATTTACTAATATTTAATGGTTTGTACCGAAATAATTGTATAATTAAAAATGTATATGCAAAAACATTTCATAGTCATAGTGTCATGTCATAAAAGTTTAAATAATCTTACACCTTTTTTGAAAATTTTAAAGGAATAAACGTACTAAAACGTTTAATTGTCATTCATCGGGTCGTTACGCTCATTCTTCGGCAATCGTGCCAAACGAACACACAATTCCTTCGGCTTCCAATTTTTTAATAAATTTTTCTGCTGAGACAAAACCCTAGAGGCAAGGGTGTCGCGCCTCTTAGTCAATTTTTGGCTTCTGCCCATCCCAGAAGAAAAATTTATTAAAAAATTGAAAGCTTAAACAAAAACGTTAGTTCAAAATCTTTAAAAAAATGAAAATGTTAATAATTTTTCTTACAATTAGTTGGTCGGGTTGGGTTGAGTTGGGCTGCTGTTAGAGTGGGACCTTTAAGACGATCTTTGATCTAAAAAAACATTTTAAAATTATAAAAATTGTACGATCATTTATTTATTATGATATCTTTCGGATACTTCAATCCAAAAAAAAATCAAAAAATCCATGTTTAGGTTAGCCAATTTTTTTTCTATTTATTATTATTAAATAATTAACAAAAGTGGGTTACCTACCAAGTACTGGGTTGGGGTCCGATCTCAAAAACTACAAAAGATATTGAAATTGTGTTTGATATTTTTTAAAGCTTATTTTTTAAAAAGTTCAAAAACGCAAAAATATAAAGGGTGTTCTATTTCAAATTTTTTTATTTATTGCCACACATTGTATACCAAGAGCAACACAAAAAAGTTTTTATGGCGCCTAAGGTCGTTGCAATTTGCCAAGAAATTTTTGAATTTAGACCTACTCTTTATTTCCAATAATAAAAAAGATACTCAGTGTTCCAGTTATAAACAAACACCCTGTACCAAAGGTCAAAATAGACAGTTTGCTCTTAATTTTTAGGAGGCAGTAGACACTTAAAGTAAATATTTCAACGCATCGGTATCGGTATACCTAACGCGTTAGAAACAAAGCCAAAAAACACTACATTTTTGACTTGTTCATGGCATGTTTTGAACGATGCCCGCTTCTTTGACGGGTGCGATGACAGAATAGCTGATTCCACTCATTGCATACGGAGAGATGTACGTAACGTTACGAACCCACGAACGTACGCAATGATTTCAATCAGCAGTTCTGTAATCGCACCCTTGAAAAAAGCGGGTATCAACAAGTCAAAATTGTAGTGTATTTTGATTTTATTTCGAACGCGTTAGGTATACTGATACTCACGCGTTGAAATATTTACTAATATTTAATAGTTTGTACCGAAATAATTGAATAAATGTGACAAAAAATGTATATGCAAAAACATTTCATAGTCATAGTGTCATGTCATAAAAGTTTAAATAATCTTACACCTTTTTTGAAAATTTTAAAGGAATAAACGTACTAAAACGTTTAATTGTCATTCATTGTGTCGTTACGCTCGTTCTTCGGCAATCGTGCTAAACGAACACACAATTCCTTCGGCTTCCAATTTTTTAATAAATTTTTCTGCTGAGACAAAACCCTAGAGGCAAGGATGTCGCGCCTCTTAGTCAATTTTTAGCTTCTGCCCATCCCAGAAGAAAAATTTATTAAAAAATTGAAAGCTTAAACAAAAACGTTAGTTCAAAATCTTTAAAAAAATGAAAATGTTAATAATTTTGCTTACAATTAGTTGGTCGGGTTGGGTTGAGTTGGGCTGCTGTTAGAGTGGGACCTTTAAGACGATCTTTGATCTAAAAAAACATTTTAAAATTATAAAAATTGTACGTTCATTTATTTATTATGGTATCTTTCGGATACTTCAATCCAAAAAAAAATTAAAAAATTCATGTTTAGGTTAGCCAATTTTTTTCTATTTATTATTAAATAATTAACAAAAGTGGGTTACCTACCAAGTACTGGGTTGGGGTCCGATCTCAAAAACTACAAAAGATATTGAAATTGTGTTTGATATTTTTGTAAAGCTAATTTTTTAAAAAGTTCAAAAACGCAAAAATATACAGGGTGTTCTATTTTAAATTATTTTATTTATTGCCACACATTGTATACCAAGGGTAACACAAAAAAGTTGTTATGGCGCTTAAGTTCCTTGCAATTTGCCAAGAAATTTTTGAATTTAGACTTACTCTTTATTTCCAATAATAAAAAAGATACCGAGTGTTCCAGTTATAAACAAACACCCTGTACCAAAGGTCAAAATAGAGACATTTTGCTCTTAATTTTTAGGAGTCAATAGACACTTAAAGTAAATATTTCAACGCATCGGTATCGGTATACCTAACGCGTTAGAAACAAAGCCAAAAAACACTACATTTTTGACTTGTTCATGGCATGTTTTGAACGATGCCCGCTTCTTTGACGGGTGCGATGACAGAATAGCTGATTCCACTCGTTGCATACGGAGAGATGTACGTAACGTTACGAACTCACGAACGTACGCAATGATTTCAATCAGCAGTTCTGTAATCGCACCCTTCAAAAAAGCGGGTATCAACAAGTCAAAATTGTAGTGTATTTTGATTTTATTTCGAACGCGTTAGGTATACTGATACTCATACGTTGAAATATTTACTAATATTTAATGGTTTGTAGCGAAATAATTGTATAATTAAAATTGTATATGCAAAACCATTTCATAGTTATAGTGTCATGTCATAAAAGTTTAAATAACCTTACACCTTTTTTGAAAATTTTAAAGGAATAAACGTACTAAAACGTTTAATTGTCATTCATTGGGTCGTTACGCTCGTTCTTCGGCAATCGTGCCAAACGAACACACAATTCCTTCGGCTTCCAATTTTTTAATAAATTTTTCTGCTGAGACAAAACCCTAGAGGCAAGGGTGTCGCGCCTCTTAGTCAATTTTTGACTTCTGCCCATCCCAGAAGAAAAATTTATTAAAAAATTGAAAGCTTAAACAAAAACGTTAGTTCAAAATCTTTAAAAAAATGAAAATGTTAATAATTTTGCTTACAATTAGTTGGTCGGGTTGGGTTGAGTTGGGCTGCTGTTAGAGTGGGACCTTTAAGACGATCTTTGATCTAAAAAAACATTTTAAAATTATAAAAATTGTACGATCATTTATTTATTATGATATCTTTCGGATACTTCAATCCAAAAAAAAATTAAAAAATTCATGTTTAGGTTAGCCAATTTTTTTTCTATTTATTATTAAATAATTAACAAAAGTGGGTTACCTACCAAGTACTGGGTTGGTGTCGGATCTCAAAAACTACAAAAGATATTGAAATTGTGTTTGATATTTTTGTAAAGTTAATTTTTTAAAAAGTTCAAAAACGCAAAAATATACAGGGTGTTCTATTTCAAAATTTTTTATTTATTGCCACACATTGTATACCAAGGGCAACACAAAAAAGTTTTTATGGCGCTTAAGGTCGTTGCAATTTGCCAAGAAATTTTTGAATTTAGACCTACTCTTTATTTCCAATAATAAAAAAGATACTGAGTGTTCCAGTTATAAACAAACACCCTGTACCAAAGGTCAAAATAGACAGTTTGCTCTTAATTTTTAGGAGTCAGTAGACACTTAAAGTAAATATCGCATCGGTATCGGTATACCTAACGCGTTAGAAACAAAGCCAAAAAACACTACATTTTTGACTTGTTCATGGCATGTTTTGAACGATGCCCGCTTCTTTGACGGGTGCGATGACAGAATAGCTGATTCCACTCGTTGCATACGGAGGGATGTACGTAACGTTACGAACCCACGAACGTACGCAATGATTTCAATCAGCAGTTCTGTAATCGCACCCTTCAAAAAAGCGGGCATCGTTCGAAACATCGCATAAACAAGTCAAATGTAGTTTTGGCTTTATTTCGAACGAGTTAGGTGTACCGATACCGATGCGTTGAAATATTTACTTTAAGTCTCTAATATTTAATGGTTTGTACCGAAGTAATTGAATAAATGTGACAAAAAATGTATGCTGTCTACGCCATTTAATTACCTTTCAAATAAGATCAAACTTATAAAAATGACCAGGGAAAAAGAAACAAAAAAGCTTTTTAAATTAACCTTCTCAGATAGCAAGTAAAGCCCCCGTAAGATAAAACCCTGGACAGGCCTCTGTGCAGTATTCAATGAACTTCTGAGACCTAAATAGGAAAATCTACGAAGTTCATTTTCAAGTTACGCGAAAAAGTCTTCGTAGGTTTTTGCTAGACATACTCTTTAGACGGCTAATATCTCCTATCACAGACATACATAAATTTACTTAAAATTGCAAGATCTTTAACTTTCCTATTTACTGTTTTGTCGTATCTTTAAAATTAAATTATTTTGAAAAAACTTATTTTATAAAAATAGTCCCCACCTACAAAATCTAAAAAAAATACACTGGTAGTTTTACTGGCTTTAGTGAAGCTATAAATTTTTTTATTTAACTTTTGTTTACATCTTGTAAAAACCAACATAAGTGTTGGTTTTTTGACTAACTCATGGATTATCAAAAATTAATTTTGACACGAATTTTATAAAAGTGAATAAAAACCATAATATTCAAAATTTTTAACTTATAGGTTCAATAATTTTTAGAATATTTTCAAAAGTCTATAGTCTAATATTTTTTTTTTATTTTTTTGCCTTTTACTCCTAAACTATTTAAAATGTAAACAACCCAATCTAGAAATAGTTTAAAGAATTAAATTATTATCGTTACATAGTAGTATTTGGTGATAAAAATTAAATTATTTTGAAAATTTTTGTAAATAATGCTTAAAGACGAATCTAATTTTTTTAGTTTTTAGTGTTTAACTAACTATTAAATATTTTAACAAACGTACAAAGTCATATATATTTCGAAAGTAAATACTCGATGTCACAAAGTAAATTTTAATTATCCAAGTTAAATAAAAAATCAAATTTTGCAAATATATTGTAAAAGCCAACGTAAAGATGTTAAATGGAATCATTAATCTTAGCAGAGATTTTAGAAAACCAAATATAAAACAAAATTATCAAAATTTTGATTTTGTAAGTTTAACCATCTTTGAAATATTAGCAGAAAACTTGTAAAATTCAGTGTATTTTGATGGTTTTTTTTTACATTTATCTCTCGAATTATTTAAATTTTATACCTACTGAGCAAGAAATGTTTTAAAATATTTTATTAGCAATATTATACAGTAATTCTTTAATGCGTAAATTAAACTGTTTTGAAAATATTTGCTAAAAACTTCAACGACAAAAACGAAATTTATTATAAAATATTATTGACTTACCGTTTATGATGACTCTACAACAATATAAATTTGAGCTAGTTTTTGGATTGGATTTTTGGAAGCAATCTTTAAAAACGTATATGCGAAAAATATCACAGTGACGTAAATTGTTTTTGTTTGGCATACATCATTCCATTGTTATTATTCATGGCTACTTGATTTCTTTTGTGACGTTTAACTATTGCCTTCTGAAATCGTAACCCTCGGTCACTAATCATAGCCTATCAATCAGCTGTTGATAGTGGATTCTCCAGTCAATGTCAGTCAAATTACCTCTTTTAGGTTACCCAATATTATTGTTATGTTCATTGGCGTTTCATCAACAATAAGAAGTCTTTGCTTATAAGTGTGCTAATCAATTTTACATTATTTATTCTTTACTTTTTACCTATAGCTATCTATGTATTATTATAAAAAAACAGTTTAAAGTAGGTACTTTTAAAATCTTTCAGTTTCAATTTAGTTATAAAGTAAGTAATACTTTTTACCTATAGGTACACCTATTTCAAAATCTTTGTCTTTTAATCTAGTTAGTAGTTATAAAGTAGTTATATAGCTAATAATAATAAACAACTAATGGTACTGATAAAACTTTTCCAGATTTCTCATGAAAACTCTTCATCGATGTTATGAAGTCGCTTGCTTTGAAATGCAACTCACGGACCTTTGAAAATAGAGATTAGAATTCTGGTTGTTCATAAGAGATTGATCAGGAAGGATTTCTTCTACCTATATATTGTGATATAAAATAATAAAATAGGTAGTCATTTGTTCTCGTGCGTAGTGTGTATAATAATAAATGCACCCATTTAATCCCGGTTTTTCAGGAATAAAGTATGTCATATATTCCCTAGGGAAATAAAGTAAAATTTATTGACATAGCGACGCATATGTTTCTGCGTTTCGGCATACTGGATTTTATCGTTTGACATAAAGACTGAGCGAAGGTACATGTGGCGGTTTGTCTACAGAGTGCGTTTTTTTGAAAAATATATAAAAAATATAGTTATTTTCTTTACTTTTCTGCTTATTCTAAAGTGCTTAGAATAGTATATAAACGTCAGGAGTAAAGTGATGCTTAATCCCTCGACAAATTATAGCCCTCCCTTCGGTCGAGCTATATACTTTTTGCCTCGGGATTAAATGTACCACTTACTCCCTAGGTTTATAATGTACTATTACTATAGGAATGGATTTTATTGTAATGTTTTAATTTTCATTGCTAAACAATTATTGTCTATCTACAATAAGTATCAAATAAAAATAAAAACTTACCTTAGAGTTTTTGCTCGGCACAAAATATGGTCGCTCTATGGCATTGATCCATTTTCCACAGATATCGGGATCATTTGGATAGCACACACCGAAACCTTTAGCCTGTACCTATAATTGCCTTTGCAATTAATAATACAGCAAACGTTCGGCATTTTTTTAAAAAAATTTAAGAAAATATGGACTTGACAGCGACTTTGAAAAATAAAAAAGAATTTTGTTATTTTTTATTTTTCCGACGGTTATGGTGACAGTGTCATAATTACAGGTTAGAAACTTCTATCCACAGGTGACCTATTCTGACAACCGAGTTGGTAGGCTATAATTAGTGACCGAAGGTCACGCTGAACAGCAGAAGTTGGGCACATGTCTATATAATAGAAATTTTCCTTGCTTATTGTTTCCGACTTTAGTTTAACGCTTTTAGACAACATAAACAAATTTTGGTAAGGAGACTGAAAGCATTTTTACCGATATTTCCTGGTTCTATAGTTTTAAGGTTGCTGTTTCCAAGTATAAAACAAAAGATAAAACACTTTCAAATAAAAATTTTTATTATAAATAAAGCAAATCAATCAAATTATCGCCAAACTAGAAGAAGGTTGGACCCTTCGCCAAATCAACACCGTTGTTAACTAAAAAGCCTGTTAACTCCTACCGCCTCAGTGCCCTGTAGCCTAATGTGGCTGCTATTTTTATAACCAAGTTGACAACTAAAACATGGATTTTCTGTCAGTTTGGTGTCAATATGGCACCGATCATAGGCCAAAGGATACTAAAACGAAAATGAGTTAACTGGCTTTTTAGTTGAGAATGGTGTTGGTCAAATAGACGGTCAAAATGGATGAAACAAGTCCACTATAGTGCGACGAAAAGGAAAATACAAAGAAGAAAGAACCGGAACGCTTTGGGTTAAGAAAGGTCAATACACATCAACAGGATCAGTTTTATAAACAACAAAATATTAAAAAACAGAAAAGATTTGTGGCGTAGAGGGCAAAGGGTGAGGAAATAAATCGGAAAAAAGTTTTTCCTCGACCAAGATTTGAACCCGGGACCTCTAGAAAACCCCAGTTCCTCGGTAGCTCAGTTGGTAGAGCATTAGACTGGTATTCTAGAGGTCCCGGGTTCAAATCCTGGTCGAGGAAAATCTTTTTTCCGATTTATTCCCTCACTCTTTGCCCTCTACGCCACAAATCTTTTCTGTACATTTATAAAGGCGCAAAATTTTTCCTTCATTAAAAACAAATAGAAATAAAAAACCTATCGATAAACAAAAATCAAAAATATTAACTTAGTATCTGGTCATTGCACCATTTGCTTGAATATTTTTTTTTAAACGCCTTGGCATGGAGGTAAATTTTCAAATAAATTTGGATTTTTTTCAACTATCTCTTCATAAGCTCTAACTATTAGCTCCATAAAATGATCAGCGTTCGGTGGAAGAATATTAATTTTTGATAACTTTTTTGCAATAAGCGCCCATACGCTCTCGATGGGATTAAACATTTTTTCATCGGTAAAAGCTATCTGTCGATGTCGCCAAAATTCGTTTTCCTGTCTCGAAACAGTAATCTGGCTTGCGTTTTTTTCTTCACTTAGCCGTATCTTTTTAGCTGCAACACGAAATCTCATCCTCGACTTACGTACCAGGAAAATAAACTGCTAATTTTGCTCCTCTGCCGTGGAAAATGGGTATTCTTTCAGGAAATTAGTGACTTGCTGATCCTGTTGGGGTGTGCTGACTTTGGTCAAGCCAGTTCCTTCATTTCGTGGTACAGTTCTTTTTTCTTTGTATTTTCTGTTTAGTCTTACTATAGTGGACTTGCCTCCTCCATAATGATCGGCGACCCGACGAACAGACCAACCTTCATCTATTGTGATAAAATTTAATTATCGAATTCCGATAGCTGTCGTGACATTTTTGAGTTCGACAAGACTGTGATAACCAAACAGGACAATGAGTGGACACTGACACTTTGTGACCGAAAAGGTTGCTAAATCGTAAAGAACATATTGCATATAAAATCAGCGTATGCGGTTTATCAGTACCCTCTCCAGATAGGCCGATCAACTCATACCGATTTAGTGTCCTTTTATCCACCTTCGCCGCCATTTTCACTCAAAAGTGACAGATAATCCATTAGTTTTCTGTCAAAATGGCGGCGAAGGTGGATAAAAGGACACTAAAACGATAAGAGCTGATCGGCCTATGTAGAGAGGGTAATGGGTTTATGTGTCACGAAGTGTACAGGGTGTCCCATTTTCGATGGGATTCAATGGAGAACTCTGTTGTTATTGAAGATAGGGACATGCGATTTTTTTTGAGCTTTAAAAAATAGCATTAACAGATTTATTCTATCCCTTGTATTTTTTGAGCGACAGGGGAAAGGTGAAAAATGGTCGGAATTATCAATTGATGATATCTCCCTTTATTTAGGAGATAATTGAGTTCTGTAAGAGTATGTCTGAGGCAACCTTTTCAGGAAAACATAATTGACTTTTCGACATTTTAATCCGACGTTTCGTTTGGTAGATACCATCAACAGGATCAAAAAGTTAAATACGAACCAAAATGTTTTATTTCATATTTTAGTATCTCTTTAAGTTTGTTCGATAATAAAACATAATATTTTTTTTAAAAAGAAGTTAAAAAACCTCCAAATCAGTAACTTCAACCTAAAAGAAACTAAAAAACCAAAAGATCAAGAGAACTTGGGTGGAAATAACGAAAATTCAAACTTGGATGAGCATCTCACAAGGAACATATAAAAGAACAAAGCGAAAAGAGAAATTATTAAACGATGTTTCGCCCTGGGTAACCAGCGTGGGCTCATCAGCAGTTTCACTGGTCACCCTCTACCATACATCATTAAACACTATCAAACACTTTGATTCCCAACTCTAAATCACTCACAAAGAGGCATCGTTCCGCACTGGTACTTATCCAAGTTACCTGATATGGATTAAAAAATTCAAACTTGGATGAGCATCCCACAAGGAATACACAAAAGACAAAAGCGAAAAGCACTAATGAGCCCACGCTGATTACCCAGGGCGAAACAACGTTTAATCATTTGCCCTTTCTCTTTTGTCTTTTGTGTGTTCCTTGCAGGATGCTCATCCAAGTTTGAATTTTCATTGTTTTTACCCAAAATCTCTTGATCTTTTGTTTTTTTAGTTTCTTTTCGGTTGAAGTAACTGATTTGGAGGTTTTGTAACTTCTTTTTTGTTTTAATTGCCTTAGGAGCATTAGCCTACTGGAAATATTATCACGCCAGGACGAATCCGTATGAGGTAACTTGGATAAGTACCAGTGCGGAACAATGCCTATTTGTGTTTAATGATGTATGGTAGAAGGTGACCACTGATGAGCCCACGCTGGTTACCCAGGGCGAAAGATCGTTTAATCATTTCTCTTTTCGCTTTGGTGTTTTGTGTGTTCCTTGTGGGATGCTCATCCAAGTTTGAATTTTCGTTATTTCCACAAAAGATCTCTTGATTTTTTGTTTTTTTAGTTTCTTTTTGGTTGCAGTAACTTATTTAAAGGTTTTTTTTTAACTTCTTTTTTGTTTTAGTTGCCTTAGGAGCATAATCCTACAGACAATATTAACACGCCAGGACGAATCCGTATCACGTAACTTGGATAAGTACCAGTGCGGAACGATGCCTATTTGTGAGTGATTCAAAGTGAGAAATGAAAGTGTATGATGGTGTTTAATGATGTATGGTAAAGGATGACCAGTGAAACCATTAATAAGCCTACGCTGGTTACTCAGGGCGAAACATCGTTTAGTTATTTCTCTTTTCGCTTTGTCTTTTGTGTTCCTTATGGGATGGTCATCCAAATTTGAATTTTCGTTAATTCCACCCAAGATCTCTTGTTTTTTAGTTTCTTTTTGGTTAAAGTAACTGATTTGGAGGTTTTTTAACTTCTTTTTTGTTTTAATTGCCATAGGAACATAATTTCACCGGAAATATTAACACGCCAGAACGAATCCGTATCAGATAACTTGACTTATGGTACCAATGCGGAACGATGCCTATTTGTGAGTGATTCAATGTTGGAAATTAAAGTGTATGAGGGTTTTTCATTGATGTATGGTAGAGGGTGACCAGTGAAACCACTGATGAGCTCACGCTGGTTACTCAGGGCGAAACATCGTTTAATCATTTCTTTTTTTGCTTTGGTCTTTCGAGTGTTCCTTGTGGGATGCTCATCCAAGTTTGAATTTTCGTTATTTCCACCCAAGATCTCTTGATCTTTTGTTTTTTTATGAAATTTTTTATTGTAAAGTTTCGATCCCGAAAAAATTAATCTTCAGTGTATTTTTTTTGGTATGACCCTGTTCTATTTTAGTTTATTTATTTTTGAGATTATTTATCCTTAGCTACTATATTATAGTACCCTAAACATTTTTAATGTAAAAATAAATAGCAAAAATATACAGAGGAATCCCTGTAAATGCGATGATATAATTTAATATTATATACCAGGTACTTGGTACCCCATCGAATCCTTGTGGTTCTTATTATATACAAAAATATAAACACTAAATCCTTGTGATTTTTATGGTAAAAATACCGATTATATACAGAGTAATTAGTACCCTAGCTACAGAATCCTTGATTCTTATTAGATAAAAAGTGGCAAAAATATATAATTACACAGAACCCTTGTATTTTTTTATGATATATATATCTATGTAGGTTTAAATGGCATCCGATCAAGAAACATTCCCAGTTGGCATCCAGCCTTTTTACACCATAGATATTAATGCGATATAAAGACGGTGGAAGTTGGCCTCATTTCATTTAAAGGCTGTCTGACCTCCAGGGCTGAAGTTACAGATGGCATCCGTATATTGATATTTTAGGCTTAATTGAATTCCAGCCTAGTTGCCAAATTTATTTTGAACCTATATGGAGTAGGTCTGTTTAGTTATTCTTTAACTTCCGCTTATTTACAATACCAAGGCAAATTCAAGCAGACAGATATTCGCGACAGAAGTCAGATATATCAATGGGTTTGATTAAATAGAGGAGCTGAAAGAGATTTTAGTACTCGCAGAAAATTGTTTGAAAAAAATTAGTTCAATTTTTTTTTCGAATGACATTCACTCATGACAGTCATTGGTCAGACTGGTCGCTTACAGTGGGCCCATTTTAACAAAATTTGCTACAGGTATTTTAAGGATAAAAAGATATAAACCGTAAAAAAAATGATCTCCCCACCGTGCGAAATTAAGCGTAGTAGGCGTAAAAATACCATTATCTGACACATATTTCGATGACTGTGACGTTCTACCAGGCCGATTTCGATAAAAATATTCCAAAAACAAAGTTACACATTTAGAAAAAAATTCCATACCCTCTCAAAATAAAGATGGTAGGAACAAAAAATTCTCTGGAATATATTTAAACGACTGGCTCGTTCTAACGAACCAATTAAAATGAAACTTAGTAGAAACCTTTAGAAAACCAAGCTATACATTTGGGAAAAACCCCTCATCCCCTCAAATAAGGATGGCAGAGACAAATAATTACCTCGCATATATTTGAATGGCTGGATCGTTATACAAAACTAATTAAAATCAAACTTAGTAGAAACATTTAGGGAACCAAGTTAGCCATTTGGAAAAAATTTCAATTCCCCACCCTCTCAAATAAGGGTGGCAGATACAAGACCTTACCTAGCATATATCTCTACTTCTACCGAACCAATTAAAATGAAGTTAGTAGAGATATTTAAAGAACCAAGCTACACATTTGGGAAAAATTTCAACCCCCACCCCCTCAAATAAGGGTGGTCGGACCAAAATATTACCTGACATATATTGGAATGGCTCGGACGTTCTACCGAACCAATAAAAATGAAACTTAGTAGAAACATTTAAGGAACCAAGCTCTACAGATTTACGAAAAATGTGAACACCCCACCCCTTTAAATAAGGGTGGTAGGGAAACGTGTAATTTTTTTTCCTAAATGTTTCTATCTTAATTGTTTTGCTAGATTGACCTAGTCATTTAAATATATGCCAGGTAGTATTTTGTTGCTACCACCCTTATTTGAGAAGGTGGGGAGGCGGTTAATTTTTCCTAAATGTGTAGCTTGGTTCTTTAAATTTTCCTGCTGAATTTAATTTAAATTGGTTTGGTAGAACGACCTAGTCATTCAAATATATGCCAGGTAATAATTTTTGCCCTTCCACCCTTATTTGAATTTTTTTAAAATGTGTTGCTTCGTTCCTTAAATGTTTTTAATAAATTTAGTTTGAGTTGATTTGGTAGAACGACCCAGTCATTTAAATATATGCCAGATAATATTCTGTCCCTATAACCCTAATTTGAGAAAGTAAGAGGTTGAAAATTTTCCTAAATGTGTAGCTTGGTTTCTTAAAAATTTCTACTTAGTTAAACTTTAATTGGTTTGGTACAATGATCCAATCATTCATATATATGCCAGGTAATATTTAACACCTTTATTTCAAAGGATGGAGGCTTGAAATTTTTTCTTAATGTGTAGCATGGTTCTCTAAAAGTCTGTTTATTTCTTTAAAATTTTGTGTGAAAATGTTTAAACTTTTATGACATGACACCATGACTATATTACAATCAAAAGTCAAATAATTTCGGCCTACGTCCCTTGGGGGGGGGGGCGGTAACCGAATTTTTATTAGAAAAGGGAAAAATCTAAGCATTACTTAAGTTTTTCATGAATATCTCAAAAACTAAGACTCCCATTTAAGAACGGTTTTCATTTGCAGAAAGATAACCCATTGGCTTATTTAACGAGGTGCTCGTTTGTGTTTAAAAGAAAGTGGTACGAAAACAGTAGCGGCTCGTTTTGGAGAAATGTTAAAATTTCAGTTTTTACAACTTCTTTGCAAGTCACTTTCCTTTGTCCTCGTTTTTAGGTTTTAATTCCGAAATTATATTTATTGACTTTAAAAATTGGACCATTACCTTACCTTTCTTTTGCTGCTCTTTAAAATATTTTTGGTAGAGATTACGCTACCCGTGGCCGTTTTAGCACAAAGAGTACCGATATAATTGTTTTTTTTTTAAATCTGCAGCATCAGGGACTTTATTTTTTTCGCCTATAGAGATGTTGCCATGTGGTTAACGTTTGAATGTGCGTTTAAATCTTGTCACAGTTTGTTTATTTTTTTTTCAATGGCGCCCTCAGCATCGGTTAAATTGGAAAAATCCACTAATTCAAAATTGTTAAAATTTTCGTCAAAAACTAACAACGCAATATCTCTCGCTGGCATATCTAGAAACTTTGTGAGATTTTGACAAAGCTATATTTTTTTTGTAACTCTTTTCATTTCCTTTTAGGGTTGGGTTGAGTTGGGTTACATATGCAAAAAAATTATGGTGGGGCTATGCTAGAGAGGTTATTCTATACCCATGCTAGTCAAAATTTCGTACGAAAATCTCATATTAGTCGGGAAGATGAAAAGTTTAATTAAGAAAAAATAATAATTAAACAGTGAAACTTGACACGCATAATAAGTAGACCCTAAGAACTTTTGATAAATGTTGCTAATATAAAGTTTTCTGGAAAAGACCCCTATTTCAAAAAATTGTTAAAGGTTGAAAGTGTTGAAATTTGGCACAATTGGTCACTGACCCCACAATTTTTTTTGTCGTGTGTTACTTATTCGAGGTCTCTTGCATAGGACCCCAATTCTCGATGTTAAACAAAAAATTGGAAAATATTAATAACAGCCATCCAAAAAGTGATAGAACTATCAGATTAAGAACAAATATTTGTCGGTGTATTCGCTTAAATTAAAAAATAAAAAGTTTTATGTAGAGGGCTCCAATTCTTGAATCACTAGGTTCCTTAGTACCAAATGTTCTAAAACTATTTGCAATAAAGGACCCTTACTCCCAAAGTTAATTTTTAAAAATGTATTTTTAACGGCAAAAAACTGCAAAACAACAGATTGACAGGTTTATTAATTTAAGAATAAGTTTTAAAATTACTAGACATTCTGCTCATCTACATTAATAATTCGAAAACATATATTTCATATTTAACTAATAAGTGCCGAATGTGGTAAGTTTCCGGACGTGACAGCAGTTGCACGAACGACGCGAAGCGGAGTTCGAGCAAGGCGTCAAAGGTGGAAAAGGCACTTTCCGCAAGGGTTAGGTACAATGTTTTTCCTACGAGTGTTTTTGTCCTTCTTATTTATCAAAAAAAAAAATGTTTTTAATAGGAAAAGACTTTATAAAATGCTACAAAATGACACAAAAGAATAGTTATATAAATCATTTAATTAGTCTTAAATATCTTTATTTTTAACAATACAAAAATCGTGCGGAAAAGTAACTTTTCAGCAAAAGTGAGGAAAATTTCAACATAAAAAAAGAAAAAAATCGTACGGAAAAGTAATTTTCCGCACGCTCGTAGGAAAACATATTTACAAAACAGTATATACATAAATGTATAAATTTAACACTTAAAATAAAAATACCAGTGCCCCCATAGTTGTTTGTATAACCCATATAACTATGAGATGATATAACGGCCCTGCCCTTGTATTTCCCGAGAAAAATGCGAACCGATAATAACTATCCCACTCAAGTTAGCTTGGAAATAATCCAGAGACGAGGAGTCTACCGGGAAAGCGCGTCGATTGCGTCAGTAGTGAAAGCAACTGACAACCATCTGACAGCGAAAATTTAGGTTTATGTTTTATATTTTTTAAAGTAACACTCGTGGCATATCGGAAAAGCGCTTTTGTTTCTCACCTCATTACGACCAGGCCTCCAATGTCTAATGGATCCTTATTAAGAATCATCAGGGAGTCATAGGATTGTACCTGGCAGTTGAAGCTACACAGGAACCATGCACACCTCTTGAATTTAAAACAAAAAGTTTGTAATCCGCGGGGACCTAGTACCTGTGTGCGCCACCTGTTGAATAAGCTGAGAAACGAAAACATCAAAATTGAAAAGTGCAGAATACCGTAAATACAGAATCCTGTACCTTTCAGCAGGTGATAAAAAAGAAACCTGTAAAAATATAAGGTCACTGTAAATTAACTCTTGATGTTTTTGTTTCTCAGCTTATTCGACAGGTGACGCACCCAGGTACTAGGTCCCCACGGATTACAAACTTTTTGTTTTAAATTCGAGAGGTGTGCATGGTTCCTGTGTAGCTTCAACTGCCAGGTACAATCCTATGACTCCCTGATGATTCTTAATAAGGATTAAATAGGTCTGTAGGTGTCTGGATTCTCCATTAGACATTGGAGGCCTGGACGTAATGAGGTGAGAAACAAAAACGCTTTGTCCGATATGCCACGAGTGTTACTTTAGTTTTTATTTGCGGACACGATATTCACTTTGTTCTTTAATATTTCTGTTTACTTTTGGAAAAGGCTTGGCTAGTGTTTCCCGTAATTTCGTGTCAATAGAAATTTAGATTCCTTAGATTAGAAAACAAAAAGCAGGATCTTTGAGGCTTTATTCAAAATTCTTTCAAAAATAGGGAGCCCTTGTAAAGGACTTTAAAATGATAGTATACAACAAATAATGTTTGCTTTTCTACAAAAACAAGACCTGCTAGTTTGCTGTTTTTTGACGTTAAAAGTACATTTTCGAAAACTATCTTCGGTAGTAAGGGATCCTTGCAAATTATGCTAGAACATTTGGTACTAAGGGACCCAGTGATCATTTGTGCCAAATTCCATGATCTCTCGTTATGCTTTAGGTGATATTTAATGTTGTGTTTTTTTCAAGAAACTTCAAAAGTTGGGGCCCATTACATAAAACTCTTTATTTTTTAATATAATAGTTTCGGCAATAGTTCTGTCACTTTTTGGATGGCTTTTTTATTTAACGTCGAGAATTGGGGTCCTAAGCAAGAGACCTTGATTAAGTAATACACAACAGAAAAAATTGCGGGGTCAATGACCATTTTTTTTATTTTTTTTTTCTGAAGTAGGAGCTCTTTTCAGAAAACTTTATGTTAGTAACATTTATCAAAAATTATCTAAGGGTCTACTTATTATGCATGCCAAGTTTCACTGCTTAAATATTATTTTTTCTTAGTTAAACTTCTCATCTTCCAGACTAATATGCAATTTTCGTACGAACTTTTGACTAGCATGGGCATAGAAGAACCTTTCATTTTAATTTTTTTCCATATGTAATAGCAGCCCTTAAAGGGAGTGAACAGAGCTACCAAAAATATATAGCCTTATGAAAATCTCCCAAAGTTTGTAGAAATGCCAGCGAGAGATATTGCGTTGTTTTTTTGTGGAAAATTTTCACAATTTTGAATTAGTGGATTTTTCAAATTTAAGCGTTGCTGAGGACGCTACTGAACACAAAAATTAAACAAGCTGTGACAATATTAAAAGGCACAATTAAACGTTATTCGAAAAATATACAAAACAGCAAAAATGGCAACATATCTATAGGCAAAAAAATAAAGTCCAAAAAAAACAATTATTTCGGTACCCTTTGTGCCAAAAAGTCCACCGGTAAATAAATATTTTAAAAAGCATTAAAAGAAAGGTAAGATAATGGGTTCATTTCTAGAGTCAATAAATATAATGTCGAAATTCAAACCTAAAAACCAGAACAAAGGAGAGTAACTGGCAAAAAAATTGAAAAAGCTCAAATTTTAACATTTTTCCAAAACGAGCCGCTACTATTTTCGTACCACTTTCCGATAAGCACAAACGAATACCTTATTAAATAAACCAATGATTTGTCTTTCTGGAAATGAAAACCATTCTTAAATGGGAGTCTTAGTTTTGGCGATATTCATGAAAAACTTGAGTAATGCTTAGATTTTCCCCTTTTCTATTAAAAATTAGGTTACCGCCACTTGCCCCCCCCCCCCCAAAGGGACGTAGGCCGAAATTATTTGACTTTTGATTGTGATATAGTCATGTGTCATGTCATAAAAGTTTAAACAATCTTACACATTTTTTGAAAATTTTAAACAAATAAAAGTACTATAAAAGGTTTCATTTTAATTGGTTTGGTAAAATGACCCTGTTATTCAAATATATGCGATGTAACGTTTTTTAGCTTGCTTCCTTAAACGTTTCCACTAAGTTTCATTTTAATTTATTTGATAGAACGACCCAGTCATTGAAATATATGCCAGGTAATATTTTTCCCTACCATCCTTATTTAAAAGAGTGGGAGGTTGAAATTTTTCCTAATGTTTGGTAGAAAAATCGAGTCACTCAAATATATGACAAATAATCTTTTGTCCCTACCACCTTTATTTGAAGGGGGGGGGAGGTTGAAAGTTTTGGTAAATGTGAAGCTTGGCTCTTTAAATATTTTTATTAAATTAAATTTTGTTTAGTTCTGTAGAACAACCCAGTCATTGAAATATATGCCAGGTAATATTTTGTCCCTTATGTGAGGGAGCGGAGGGTTAAATTTTTTTTAAATGTGTAGCTTGGTTTCCTAAATGTTATTGCTAAGTTTAATTTTAATTGGTTTGGTAGAATGACCCAGTCATTCAAATATATGCCAGATAATGTTTTTTCCCTACTACCACTATTTGAAGGGGTGGTGAGGTTGAAAAATAATTTTGGGGAGGGGGGTAAAAAATGTTTAATTTTCCGTCCGCACCGAGTTTTATCAAAATCGGCTTGGTAGAACGACCCAGTAATTGAAATATGTGTCAGATAATGGTACTTTTACTCCTACTACCCTTAATTGGAGGGGGAGGAGTAATTTTTTTAGGGTTAATATTATTTTATCCCAAGTTTCGTTAAAATCGGACCACTATAAACTTCCAGTCGTTGGTAAAGTGACTGGTCAATAAATTAGAAACTTCCCTTAAACTTGCGGCGTTTTTCATAAGCAAAAGTATGCGTGCGCGACACAAAAACTCTACTCTACTCTACCAAAAACACTGCATCAAATTTGTTAAAAAAGTTGTTTAAAAAAATATATCGTCAAAACTCGCCAACTTTTATGAGAGTTTAGGCAGCATTTTTTGAAGGACGCCGCGATCTATACACATAAACGAAAAAAAAAGCATACCCACTGAGTATAATATTGTAATTCCCACAGCACCTTTGGCTTGCGGCAGCATGGCCAAATTTACGGATTTCATGTGGCCTTAACTTTGATCAGTTCATATAATTCATGTATATCTGAAACTCGGTAGTGGGGCTACCACCAGTGGACTCTGAAACTTGGCGTATACTCATGAAACCAAAAACAGGTCAAGTGAACTCCGACCTAATATTTGTTTGGGGGGTTCACGGTGATATGGTGGACCATGCGAACAGGCTTTCTCGGTTTGGTCATTTGACTTCCGTATACCGGAAGCCATCTTAACAATTTAACATGGGCGGACGCCAAATGGTACCCTATATTTATATATATATATATACATACTGGGTACTTTTATAACAATTATATTAAAATCCACCAAGATTTTATGAAAGTATGTAGGAAATTACAATCAAAATTATTTTAAAAGTTTTAGAAAGGGATTTTAAGGAGGCACATCAGGAATCACCAGCAGATCTTGAAGATCCCATTGAGGTTCTTCAAGACCCTGAGGATCAAATGGCGATTCCGCAGGACCTCAAAGACCCTATAAAATCTACCTTGGCGATAAATAATGATATTGACCTGACAGGCATAGCACAGAATTGCTAGAAGGGAAGCAGGCAAAAATAGAAGAGGATACTATTGTATCGCTATTCGGGGAAGACCCAGAAAAACCCCAAAAAATTTCTGAAGATATGGTTTCAGGTTTTGGCAACAAAATAAATAAGTTTATTTGTTTGTTGGTTTGGATAAGGAGGTGGGTGCTGAAATAGTCGACAAACACCTACCCCCCGCTAACTGTCCACGACTAATACCTCCACAGATAAACCCGGAAATTGCTTCAGCACTAAAAGAAGGCAAAATAAAAAAGATTAATTTAAAAAAAAAATGTAAATGACCATGGCCTCTGGTATTGTGGCATTGTATAAAGAAATTGAAGTCGCCTGCAAAGCAAGCAGAGATCTTAGTTTACTAGCAAATTCCGCTAATTTATATTCAGAATCTTTTCATTAAATGTCTCGACATCGGCGGTACTTACTTTCGCCTTCCCTTAATCCCAGATTTAGAAAAATTTTGGAGCAAGAAAATATTGATAAATTTATGTACGGTGAGAATCTACTAGAAAAGGACAGGATCAGGCAACAAAATCAGCAGCATCTCAAGTCAGGTAGGCTGAAGAAGTATATACCGGGTGGGCTATAAAATCCCGGACAAAATGCTGTTTGCAGGAAATTGAGCAAGACTTTGAGTAAAATATTTTTTTTGTCCGCCATATTAAAATCCAAGATGGCGGAAAAAAACAAACTTTACCCTTCAAAGAGCCACGTTTATTCTTGTGTTACGGAAGATTTTTGGATATTTTTATGAATTCGTAAAAAAGCTCTGTTCCTGCCACGCAGAATGAGGTGCGAGTCATTAACATCGGTTAAGTGGTTCCCAAAAAAATAAACAAATTTCAATCATTGTTTTACGGATTATGCGATTGCCGTCTCAATTCTGTCTGCATACATTTTCTCATAAATTTATTATTAGAAAACCATAAAGGTATAACTTAAATAGAGACATTATGTTTACCACAGTTACGATCAGACATAAGGTAAACAATTTGGCGACGATGCCAGATTTCGCTGAAAGTTATATCTACGCACGTAATGTTTTTACAAACATATTATTTTTATTACTTTTTTATTATTTACCTGCAATTACGCAAATTCTCTGGTATACTTTCTAAAACATGGAGAAATACCTTATTGGGTAGGTATATATAATATATATATTATTATATTTAAACTTCTTCGAATCTTCAAAATTTAAAATCAATAATTTATAATATGTAGGTATGTGTTATGGTACTTGAAACCTTATTTCTTCGGTCGAAATATAAGATAAAATAACTGATATTTTGGTCGAAAAAATAATTATTTTTATTTTCCAATATATATCGGGAATTAAACCTAAAACAACCTGGCAACCTCGCATTTGTGGCGGGTCAGCTATATAATTGTGTGTACTCTGCTCCATTCATTATTTGTAGACTCAGTTGTCGTTTTAGTGGAATTGGGTTTTTGGTATATTTTACAGATTATTGGATAGTTTTTAATATTTTTTCGATAGATTTTTCAGTGTTTGTGACAATAGTGATATGGAAAAGTGTGTGGTGTGCGAAAAATTGGAGATTGCAGATGAAAACCAGACATTTTACAGGTTAGTTATCATATGTTTTTCGACGCCATCTTTTCATAGGTCGCCATAGGCGTGCAACTTGTGTTGTAATAAATACAAAATATAATTAAAAAATATAGAAAAGAAATAAGTTTTTTTAGGATATTTTCGCGACTTTCTAACAAAAACAATATAGTTAGCAACCTTAATTAATTACACTATAATTGGTATAATCAAACAATCCCAGCTGCGACATTTTTGAATATCATACATAAGTAGAAAGAAAATGTAAGATGTGCGTATGGTATTTATTTATAACTAGCTACTTTCACAGTTTTAATATTATCTATAGTCAGCTCATTTTTTTTGCCAAGATTTTTTTAAAAATACATAGTGCAATTAACTAAGCATTCTGGGTATAAAATGTGATGGACAAAATAGGTAGGTAATGCTGGGTTTATACAGAAAAATAAGATCAGATAAGATATAAACTAAGACATAACATAAAATAAAATAAGAGTTGAGCTTATGACAAACCCTGTTGGTGTTTATACAGAAGAATAAAATAAAATAACATAACATGAGGCATAAAAAGATGTCCAACTTTTATCTTTTTATGTTATGTTATTTATGTCATGTGAAATCACATTTCGCGCATGATCACGAAGCCATTTTTTACGAGTTTTCACCATAACCCTACTTTTTTAAGTGTTTGGATGTTACTATATGTAAATATTATAAATAAAAAGTTTAACAAACATACATTCTTTATATCATATATATATATAAATACATAATAATATAGCGCCCTCCTCAACTACAAAGCAGTATTTCCATAGGGAAATAATTTATTTTGACTGATTTTTAGTTAAGGAAGGCAGTATAATTTAAAAAAAATTGAAATGAGAAAAAAAACAAAAATTTAACCTACTCTACATAAGATTTTTTGTATTTAATAAAAACGTAAGGATACTTTTCTATGTGTTATATAAAAATTATAGCATATATTATTTATTTTTAAATAATGGAAAACCATCATTAACATCTATAATATATTTTCCTTTTTCAGAATATTTCTTTTATTTTTAAATTTTCCACATTGATTTAGCTGTTTTTACAAAACGCTGTGTATATTCTTCACAATAGTTATAAGTGCTACTTGCATAAAACACTTGGACCTAAAATTCACGCTGTGCTCGAAAAATACTTTTTGTTACGAACTTGCGAAAAGTAGCACAAAGTACTTTACTTTTCCGCACTAGTACGGCAAAGTTACTTTTTTGCACTAATTTTTTTATATCGGAAAAAATTTAAAATGAAGTACAAAATATAACGATGTTCAAAAGATCTTGGGTGGAAATAACGAAAATTCAAACTTGGATGAGCATCCCACAAGGAACACACAAAAGATCAAAGCGAAAAGAGAAATGATTAAACGATGTTTCGCCCTAGGTAACCAGCGTGGGCTCATCAGTAGTTTCACTGGTCACCCTCCACTATACATCATTAAACACCATCATACACTTTGATTTCCAACCTTGAACCACTCACAAATAGGCATCGTTCCGCACTGGTACTTACTCATCCAAGTTACCTGATACGAATTCGCCCTGGCGTGTTAATATTTCCAGTAGGATTATGCTGTGTTCCTTGTGGGATGCTCATCCAAGTTTGAATTTTCGTTATTTCCACCCAAGATCTTTGGATCTTTTGTTTTTAGTTTCTTTTCGGTTGGAGTAACTGATTTGGAGGTTTTTTAACTTCTTCCTTCTTTTAATTGCCTTAGGAGCATAATCCTACTGAAAATATTAACACGCCAGGACGAATTCGTATCAGGTAACTTGGATAAGTAAGTACCAGTGCGGAACGATGCCTATTTGTGAGTGGTTCAAGGTTGGAAATCAAAGTGTATGATGGTGTTTAATGATGTATAGTGGAGGGTGACCAGTGAAACTACTGATGAGCCCACGCTGGTTACCTAGGGCGAAACATCGTTTAATCATTTCTCTTTTCGCTTTGATCTTTTGTGTGTTCCTTGTGGGATGCTCATCCAAGTTTGAATTTTCGTTATTTCCACCCAAGATCTTTTGATCTTTTGTTTTTTAGTTTCTTTTTTCAACTTTTCAACAAAATAAAGTTTTTATTTTTTTAAAAAATAATTTCTAATAAATCAGCGACGATTCGTGGCTCGTAGGAAGAACATTGTACCTACGCGTCATTCGGTCAACTGCGCAAAAGTACCACTTTCCGCACTAGTTAGGTAAATAAATAAGTATTACGTAGTCTAATTTTTTAATAAAGTTCTACAGGCACTTCATCCAATCCAAACATTTCGCATGTAAATGCGTGCGAAAAAGTTTACGCACGCAATTAGGAAATATAATTAAGAATCAAATCAAATCAAATCAAAATGGTTTATTTATCAAAATAATTGAATACAGTTGTTACAATATTAGTTACAATAAAGATAAATAAAACAGTTTAGCTCAGAAGCAGCTGCGCTGCTTGTTAGTACGTTTTCTTTTTTTTTAATTATTTACGTTCTATCACACAAGCCACATTTGGTAGTTTTTATTACATATCCTGTAATAATGTCACAATCGAGATAATGTCGCGTTTTAGGAAAAGAGATTTGTCACGCTCGGGTTATATTTTCACAATTTGGTTTAATTAAGTCACATTTCGGTTAAAAATAAATAATTAATTACTAGTAGGTTCATTGTCTTAATAAATCTCTTAATTTTATTCTTTCTATTTCATTTAATTACTTTTTAAAATGACTCTTAAAACTTTTAGCATGTATATTTTCTTTCAAATCATCTGGAAGAAAGTTATAAAATTTCGGCGCTAAGAAATTAAAATATTTATGACCAACTTCTTTATTCGTTAATGGTAAGTGTGCATTTATGTTTCTTTGATGAGTGTTGTGTAAATGTGGGATGGTGTGAATGTTTATTTTTTTCTCGTTTATTAGAAAAATTAATTTAGAAAAGTAAAATTATCTAACGTCAAAAATATTTGTTTGTTTATATAAGTCGTTAGTCGAGTGGAGTCTGTCTTTATTGAAAATGATCTTAGGTACCCATTTTTGTAGAGGTTCAAGATCTGTTATATAACAATCTCTCACACCACCCCAACCCATAAGCCCGTACGTCAATTGTGATTGGAATCGTGCAAAATACAATATTTTAAGTTGATCGATTTTTAAATAATTTTTTAGATGGTAAAAACGTCTAATGAGATATCTCGTTTTACCAATCAAATATTTCACATGTTCATCCCATCTTAATTGTGGACCAGTTGTTATGTCAATATATTTGCTTTTATTTGTTTTGCTAATTTTGGTGTCTGGTGAGATGTAAGTCAAAATCTGGTAATTTATTGTTATAAGATGATAAAGGCAAAAATTTAGTTTTTAGTTTGTTTAGTGTTAGAATATTAAATTCAAACCATTTAAAGATATTTAGCAAATCAGTTTCAGCTTGATCTTTTACAGTGTTCCAATCTTCTGCTGAACCTTTGCATAACTCGGTATCAACTGTTAAGTATGCTAAAAGTTTGGTGGATGGAGCGTGTGTGAGAGGGAGCATGCCTGGTGCAGCGTTGCCAATTGAACATAAAATGGTTTTCCCTAAATCTAACGACTGATCGCGTTTCAAAGCGATTTTTGAATGACTTGATGGGTCTATTTTAGTTGAAGGTCTTTGTAGAAAACCGATTTCAATGAAATAAAAGAAATCATGGCGAAACTCGATTGTTTTTTACCAACTGCTATTAAAATTTGCCGCCATCTTGAAATCAAAGATGGCGGACAGAATCAAACCTGACTCATCAAAGAGGCTCGTTTATTCATATTTTCTCAAAACTTTTTATTATTTTTTATCCGAAGAAATTCTGCTTTCGCCACGCACAACGAGTTATAAATCATCAAAACCGGTTTAGTGGTTCTTAAAAAATTATTTTTTTCTAGATTTTACGATTGCCTTCTCAATTCCGTCTGCATTAATTTCCTAATAAATTCATAACTACTAAACCGATTTTAATTTAATAAAAAGCATTATGACAAAGATCAATTGAACTTTAAAGACCCTTATTGAAATTTGCCGCAATTTGTAAAATCAAGATTGCGGACAAAATCAAATTTGACTCTTCAAAGACACTCGATTATTCATATGTTTCAAGAACCTTTTCGACTTTTTTTAAATTCGTAAAAAAGCTCTGCCTCTGCCGCTTATAACTAGCGTTTTTCTTTCGTGATTTTTTCGAGCGATCGGTGGTTACCATGATGCTTTGTATTTTATTAAAATCGGTTTAGTAATAATGATTTTGTAAAGAAATCAATGCAGAGATGCAAAGGCCTAAAATGATAACAATCGTTAAAGAACACACTGATATCTTAAGAACTAATAACTCGATCGAGAAAAGGCTAAAAAAATTACTAGGAACAAAAAAAGAGCGCCTTTTTTAAATGGTGGCAAATTTCAATTGCGATCTTTAAAGATAAATCGATTTTTACCATGTTTTTTATTTTATCAAAATCAATTCAGTAATAATGAGTTTATGAGGAAACAATGGTTAAAACAAAAATTAATTTTTTGATAACCACTAAATCGATTTTAATGATTCGTACCTAGCTATGCGCGTTGGAGAAAGGGCATTTTTAGGTTCTTGAAACCTAAGAATAAACGAGCTTCTTTGAAGAGATTGTGTCCGCCATCTTGGGTTTCAAAATGGGGTAAAATTTCGATAATGATCTTAATTTTTGATATTCGCCAATTGAAATCGGTATCGGTATCGGAGTATCAATTTGAGAAGGTGTATAATCTGGAAACAAAAATTAATTTTTGGAGAGCCACCAAACCGATTTTGACAATTTGTACCTCATTGTGCGTGGCGAAAGCAGAAATTTTGTACAAATTAAAAAAAATATTAAAAGGTTTATAGAACATATAAATAAATGAGCCTCTTTAAAGTGACAAGTTTGACTTTTTCCGTCATATTGGATTTCAAGATGGCGACAAATTTCAATAGCAGTTGTTAAAGAACAATCGATTTTCGGCATAAGGCTTTTTATTTCATCAAAATCGGTTTGGTAATAATGAATTTATGAGAAAATGGATGCAGACAGAATTAAGACCGCAATTGCATAATCCGTAAAACACTGATTCAATATTTTTATTTTTTTTAGGAACCACTTAATCGATTTTCATGATTCGCACCTCATTTTGCGTGGCAGAAACAAGCCTTTCTTACGGCTTTATAAAAAAATCCAAAAATTTCCGTAATGTAAGAATAAATGAGGCTATTTGAAGGGTAAAGTTTGTTTCTGTCCGCCATCTTAGATTTTAAGATGGCGGAAAAAAAGTATTTCTAATCAAAATCTTGCTCAATTCCCTGCAAAGAACAGTTTGTTGCATGAAAATCGGTGGTATGGTTTAAAGGTTAAGTTGGAAAACATTTTGTCCGGTTTTTTATGGTTCACTCGGTATATAAAATTGGAAATAAACGAAGTCCAGGCCTTAATGTACGTTTTTACATTAAAAATAGACAATGCATTAATGTTTTTTCTACAAATCTTTACCTAAAAAAAATTAAAATATTTACAAATCAATATTTTTTATCTTATAAAAGGATATTGGTTATTATACTTCGATTGGGCACATCCTATTAGATACACCAGGCAGGGAAAAGAAGGGTCCCCATAATTATTCCAAAAGATACATTTTACAAACGTATTTTAAACAAATATACATCGCACAAACAATACTTTATGTAAATCATAAAATAGCATAACGATACATCACACAAAGCATACTTTTTGCAAACCGTACATCGTACAACTCGTACTTTCTACAAATAATACATCTTACAAATCGTATATATTAAAATCCGTCCAACATACAAATTGTGTTCTGTGCTCGACCGACAGCTGTTTAAATCTGATCTCAGAATAAAAAGAATGTTAGAGGATGTTTTTATTGTCTAAAAATTTTTAAATATTTACCACCAGTTTGACTCTAAAAACCACGGATGTAGAAACCTAAAACCGCATCACGTCCTGGTTTTGGAGCTTCTAAATGGGTACGTGTCACGATCAAAGAAAAAACTGTTCTAGGCAGTTTTTTGTCGGGTATAAAACTTTAAATCACTGTATCTCTCTATCCCTTAGGGGTTGTTTTCATATGAAATACCTATGCCAAAATAAAGCAATCTCGTCATATACCTAGCCCCCCCCCCAATTAGTACAGGTTTATTCATAAATTAGGGATAAAAGTTAGGAAAATTGCCGTTTTTATTCCAATATACCAATATGGTATGGGGGACTATTAAAATCGTGAAATTTTGACTTTTCTTAATTTTATCAAAAATGATCGAGTTACTCAAAAGGTTCCAAAACATCTTAATCGACGAAAAAAAAAGTTGTCTGTTGCTCTGTTGTCTGTCTATATACGATTTGGTACAAAAATCCTCCATCGGCTGACCATAAACTGATTAACTTTTGGGTAGGGAGGTGGGGGGTTGAAGGGGGGAAAAGGGGGATAAAGTATTGTAAAAAATTGTAACTTTGGAACAAATGCAAGTAGCGATATACGGTTTTCAGATTTAAGTTTTTACGAATATGGACTACAAATTTTGTCATTAAGTCCAAATTCGTGGGAGGTTTAGTTTTCGAGTTATTTGAAAAAACGTTGAAATATATAAAAAAAGCATAACTTCAGAAGTAAAGCAGCTATTGATATGCGGTTTTCAGATTTTGGTTTTCGTAAATATTAACCAAAAATTTGGTTAAATATATCGCTATCGTATATCGATACTTGCTTTTGTTCCAAAGTTACAATCTTTTTGAAATAATTTATCCCTTTTTCCCTCCTTTAATCCCCCACCACCCTACCCAAAATTTAATCAGTCATGGTCAGCCGATAGAGGATTTTTGTACCAAATTTCGTTAAAATCGATTAAGGCGTTCTTGAGTTATCGTTTACAGACAGATAACAGACAACTTTTTTTTTTCGTCAATTAAGGTGTTTTGGAACCGTAATATCTCATTTTTGATAAAATTAAGAAAAGTCAAAATTTCACGATTTTAATAGTCCCCTAGAAAGCACGGATAGTCCACCATACAATCAATTATTTTATGTTGAAAGAAAATGAAAATATTTTGAAAACTGTAGCTTTGAAAGATTTGAACCTTATAACAAAATTTTTGGGTAATATTTACGAAAACCAAAATCTGAAAACCTCATATCAATAGCTGCTTTACTTCTGAAGTTATGATTTTGACATACTTTAACGTTTTTTCAAATAACTCGGAAAATAAAGCTCCCTCGAATTTGTATTTTATAACAAAATTTGTAGTTCATATTCATGGAAACTTAAATCTGAGAACCGTATGTCGCTACTGCTTGCTTTTGTTCCAAAGTTACAATTTTTAAAAATATTTTATTCCCCTTTTCCCCCCTTTAACCACGTACCACACCACACTACCCAAAAGTTAATCAGTTCATGGTCAGCCGATAAAGGATTTTGATACCAAATTTCGTTAAAATCGAATAAGACCTTCTTGAGTTATCGTGTAATACAGACAGACAACTTTTTTTTTGCGTTGATTAAGGGATTTTGAAACCTTAGTAACTCATTTTTGATAAAATTAAGAAGTCAAAATTTCACGATTTTAATAGTTCCCCATACCATATTGGTGTGTGCTCGTAAGTTTTTTGGATATGGTCAGCTTCTCTACAGCGGGCAACCAGACCACTGATCCGTATTGGATCCTTGTTCTTATGATGGCCATGTATATCCAGTGTAGGATCCTCGGGCTAATGCCCCAGATTCGACCGTCCACTCGGCGCAACTGCCACAATGGTGCCTGGACTTTAACAGTCATTCTGGCAACATGCTCGCTCCACTTGAGTCCCTTGTCAAGCGTCACTCCCAAATACTTAAGTTGTGATACGAAAGTTAGGGGTCTGCCATACATTATGGGAGCTCTGAATCCCTTTAGTTTCCTCTTTCTGGTGAATAGGAGCATCTCGGTTTTTTCAGGATTCACTGAAAGACCATTCTGCCTACACCAGTCTTCTATGATTCTTACCGACCTTTGAATTCTTTCGCTAGAAAGCGGCACTACATGGTCGTCCACATATGCTGGTTCGTCGAACTCCTGCGTCAGGAAAATTAGTAGATCATCCATTATTAGGCACCACAAGTGGGGAGACAATAACAGCTACCCTGGGGGCAGCCTCCCGTCACATCCACCTTCACCCTTACCCTCTATACATATACGGGTATTATAGTACTAACATCAAAAATGTAAGACCCATAGTTTTCGTGTAAGCGAAGAAAGTTTAGTAAGAAACGGCCTAATATCTGGCTCACCGTAAATATAAAAAAATTAGCCGAATCATGCACATAAGAAAAAAGCAGCTTTTGTAAATCGCATGTCGACCATCTTTGAACCACCATATTTAGCTAACACTATCTCAAGTAAAAAGCCAGTTAAAACTCTTTATCGTTTTAGTATCCTTAAATTTGGCTTAATGTCGCGGCCATATTGATACCAAACTGACAGAAATTCCATGTTTTTTTGGTTAAAATGACGGCAGCAGTAGGCTAAAGGGCATGCACAAGCGAGATAGGAGTTAACTGGCTTTTTAATTCATAACGGTGTTGATTTAGCGTAGTAGATACTGTCGACTTTTTTTGATGACTCATGAAAAAATGAGGGTAGACAACAAAATGCATATTTACTAATTTTTCGGTTTTTTATAATTACTCAAAAACCACAAAACCTAGTAAAGAATTCGTGCCCATTCTAAAATCGTCTTAAAAGTGCCCATTTTTTTATATTTAAAGGGTTAGTTTTTTATAAAGTACACTCAAAAACTCCATGAAAATAGTTATTATGTATAACCAGTGCGGAAAGTTAATCTTTCCCGCACGCGAATGCCGTTGACATAAATTTGGCGCCTCCTTACGATATTTTTTCTGAATGTCATGTTCACAGAAATCCAAGAAAATTACAAAAACATAATGAAAAAGAACGATTTTATGTTGTTAGATCCTGTTTCAAGTGTTTCAAAAATTGTAGAATTTTTGTAAAGCGGATTTCAAAGGAGAGTGGCGCTTTAGTAGGTGTTGGGGTTGGGTTTGTTTGTTTGTCCTAGGATCAGGTGACTTATAATAAGTACCATGCGGAACGACGCCTATTTGTGAGTGTTTCAGAGTTGGAAGTCAGAGTTTGCGATGGTGTTAAATGATGTCTGGATTGAGGGTGACTAGTGAATCCACTGACGAGCCCACGCTGGTCACTCCGGGCGAAACATCGTTTAATTGTTCCTCTTTTCGCTTTGCTCTTTTGTGTGATCCTTGTGGGACACTCATCCAATTTTGAATTTTTGTTCTTTTCTCCCAAGATCTTTTGATCTTGATCTTGATAAAGTGGTTTTGCACACTAGTGTGGCATAGTAACGAAACAGCCAATGCGCAAAATTATACTTTCCTCAAACTTGTAGAAATTTCTTTTTGCGCAAGTGATATTTTTTTCGCAAACAAAATTTTTTCGTGCACGCTGTGCGGGAAACTGCTACTTTCCACACGCAAATGACTGCGAAAAAGGCGTAAAAACTAAATAAGGTACCCTAGGATGTTCAGTGTCATTTTAAAGGATTTTTTAAGGAAAATTCAGAAATGGTAGAATTTGGGCGATTACACATTTACAAATGTCATTTTTACGTCATTTGTTAAAAAATGTTGATAAAGGGGCTTAATTTTATAAATTTTACTATCTGTAGATTCTCTCAAAAAAACTCTTTAAAATGACATCCAACATCATAGGTGATCTTATTTAGTTTGTGAGATAATCGCTTTCAAAAATTTAAATAAAAAGTATGAAAACTAGATACAAGGCATTTTAAAGCCTACTGACGTATGCTCTGACAATGCGAAGAAATGGTTTTGACATTAAGATTACAGTGCGCAAAGTTATATTTTGCACACTGTTAACAATGCGCAAAATCTGAAAATTATAGTTTTTATCTTACATAACTTGTGCGAAAATTTAATCTTCCCCACACGGGACATTCGTTTGTCTGAGAACGAACGCGGACCGGAGTTCGGGAAAGCAGCAAGGATGGGAAAGAAACTTGACACATGAGTTAGGATAAATATTTTTTGTACTCAGTGTGGGAAAGTAATACTTTCCAAACTTAAAAACACCCCTTTCCCGCACGGTCGTAGAAATAAATAGCAGTTTATCTAACAATTCCGGAAAGTGTCACTTTGACGCACGCGATTGCAGCAATTATGTGCGGAAAAGTCACTTTACGCGAGTTGCAGGGTAAAATATTTTTTCAGCTCGCTTAATTGACTTAAGTATTCATTTAACCCAATAAAAGGAATTTTAAAAATGTTACTCTTTATTTATCCTGACTAAAACGTTTACTAACACAAAAAAGAAAATTTTTAAAAATATAGCAATATATTTATATTTTATTTTTGGTTGAGTGCGGAAAAGTACCATAAAGGGCCATTTCAAGCAAATGTAATTTTATTAAAAAAAGGAAAAAAGCTTTAACGATCTATCGGTTTTTGTTAAAAATCTTGAAATAACTCCAAATCATAAAACGACTGTAACACTCTTTTTTGGTTTACAAACAGTTTCGTACCTAAAGCAAATAATATTTTTTCGATTATTCTATTTTTTGTCCCGTCCAACCCAAAAGAAAAGCTTTACTGGTTCATGCTTCAAAATAACTTTGAACATAATTGTTAACAACTTATTGCTTTCTCCTTTAATTCCAATGAAATATATAGGGTGTTCCAAAAAAAACCGGACGTTTTAGATTGCTTATAATTTTCACATTAATTCTCCGAAATTTGAAGTTTAATGTTTTTCTGGAAAAGAAAATTTACGATTTTATGCGCTTCACATCAAAATTGACATTTTTCTTAAAATTTAAGATGGCGGGCAGTTTTGAAAAATGGGTATTTTTGACCCCCCTGAAAATTTTGTATGTACGCCACTGTAATAGAACTGAGACGTGCGCTAGATAGCCTTATTCTTACATGTAACGTTTCTTTAAATCGGTTAAAAAATAAGAAAGTTCGGCAGTTTTACATTTGATGCCTCTTTCTGACCATAGGTCGTTTTTTAGTCGACGGGATACAGTTTTGCCAAAAATTTAAAACTTTCTGACAAGCTAAAAGCCTAACTTTTATGTGCCTGATATCACAATGACATCTCTTTAAATTTCAAGATGGCGGACGGCTTCATGGAAAGTCTTATTTCTTAACCGATTTAAACAAGCGTTACATGTGTATGCGTTGAAAGAATAATACTATTTAGTGCACATATCAATTTTATTACAGCAGCGTACACATTTTATTTTCCAATAAGGGTTAAAAATACCAAAGAGACTTTAGAATTTTTTCCGATATTTTTTGACGTACCTGTATCCCGTCGAATAAAGTTGACTTAAGTGAGAAAGTCTTTTATCATACAAAGAGCATGAAATGTAAAACTGTAGAACTTTTTTATTCTTAACCGATTTAAACAAATGTTACGTACGTAAGAATAAGGCTTTTTAGCGAACATCTCAGTTTTATTACGGTGGCAAGCATAAAAATTTTCAATGGGTCAAAATTAACCATTTTTCAAAACTGTCCGCCATCTTCAATTTTAAGGAAATGTCAGTTTCGACATTAGTTGCATAAAATATTAAGTCCTCTTTTTCAAAAAAATGCTAAATTTCGAATTTCGGATAATTAACGTGAAAGTTATAGGCAATCCAAAAAGTCGGTTTTTTTTGGAACACCCTACATAAAAGTAAGAATTTCCTAAAATTAGGTTTTGGTTTTTTTTTCCCGTCCAACCCAAAGTTTAAAGATTCCCCTATAAGCTCTTGTTAAAACTTATTGTCCTAAACTATTTTATTGCATAACCCAAGGTTTTAGGAAATTATTTATTAGAAAATGTAGTCATAATTTTAATCATATAGAAGTCACAGCTGGTTTTTCTAGTAATGGGTTACTTTTTTGTCCCGTCCAACCGCTCGAAATGGCCGTTAAAGTTAACTTTTCCGCACTAGTTCAGAAAAGTATGTTTTCCGCACGCTAGTAGAAAAAATATTAGGGTGTGTCTAAAACATTGACCGGTCAATTCACCACTGACCAGAGCCTTCTAGTTGTCCAATTTTCACCAAATTTGGCAGAGACAATTCAACTGCATAAACAAACACATCCAGTAACATTTTACTCCCCTCACCCCCCAAATAAGGGTGCTAGAGCGAAAAAACACGATTGACCAGCGAAAAAGTTGTTGACCGGGCCCTTATCTTTATCCGATTTTGATCAAACTTGGCAGAAATGTAAACTTACCCAAAGTACATGTGCTGTAAAAATTTTGCCACCCACACTCCCCAAATAAGAGTGGTAGAGTGAAAAAACATGATTGACCAGCGAAAAAGTTGTTGACCGGGCCCTTATATTTATCCGATTTTGATAAAAATTTTCAAAAATGTAAAAGTACCTAAAGTACATGCGCTGTAAAGATTTTACCCCCTAACCCCCCAAATAAGGGAAGTAGAGCGAAAAAACGCAATTGACCAGCGAAAAATTTATTGACCGGGCCTTTATCTTTATCCGATTTTCATCAAATTTGTCAGCAATGTAAAAGTACCCAAAGTACATTTGCCATTAAATTTTTACCTCCCTCACTTCTTAAATAAGGGTGTTAGAGCGAAAAAATACGATTGACCAGCGAAAAAGCTGTTGAACGGGCCCTTATCTTTATCCGATTTTGATCAAACTTAGCAGATATTTAAAAGTACGTAAAATACACGCGCTGTAAGGATTTTACCCCCCTAACCCCTTAAATAAGGGTGTTAGAGCGAAGAAACACTATTTACAAGCGTAAAAGTTGTTGACCGGGCCCTTATCTTTATCTGATTTTGATCAAATTTGGCAGAAATGGAAAGGTATCGGAAGTACCCGTGCTGTAAACATTTAACCTCCCTCACCCCCCAAATAAGGAAGGTAGAGCGAAAAAAGACAATAGACCAGCGAAAAAGTTGTTGAAATTTGATATTTCTGGTCTCTGTTTATTTTCAGTCGTATAAAAAGTATCATAAAAAACTCGTTTGAAAACCTTTCCCTCGACTTATGGATCTCGCCTTCGGCTCGGTCCACCAAACTGTCTCGATCGTGTGCAAAAAGTCGTTTTCAAACCTTGTTGTTTAAAACACTATTATTTTTATACTTATAATTACTAAGGGTCTTATAACAAACAAAAACAATGGGGTTGCCACCTGAGTTCGCTTTGACAAGTAATTGACGGCCATTTTAAATTAGCTTTGTAAAAAAATCATAAACGCCACTATCTCCTATACAATAAACGTCTTAAATAAATCTTTTTTTGTTCGATTGCTATTTTTTTCTACATAAAAATGTCTTTCACGTTCAATTTAAAAAATGACATTTGCTAGCACTGAAAATTTCATTAAACATTTTTTTAAAAAACATAAAAGCCTTGTTTTTAAAAATCAATTGATGTAAAAAAAAATCTTATCATTATGAGAAAATTAACCGGTTTAAGGTGATTTGAAGGTAAGTTTAATTGTTTTTGATAAGTCACGCGGGTTTCAAGCTATGACACAAAAATAAACAAATTGGCAAGAAACGTTGCTCATAAGTGCCAGACAATTGAGCTGTATAATATGTGGATCGTTTACCTCTTATAGTCCAGCAGGTATAAGTAGTCTAAAAAACTGTGAAAAATATAGTGACGTGCTCAGAAATTGTTCCTGGGGTCTCAAAAGGAGGGCGGGCATAATATGGTCTCAAATAACCATTTTATTCCTATTTTTTGGGAAAAGTGCAATGTTTTTTTCAGTGGTGTAGGTAGAGCGGCGCTCAAGCCCACACCTCGTCTTCTCCCTTCCCAAGAGCCATTGAGTATGCACTCGTTAAAGATTGAACTTTCCCCAAAAAATAAAAATAAAATGGTTTTTTGAGACCATGTATTGACTCATGCTCCGCCCCCCAGAATTTCTGAGCACGTCACTGTATTTTTGACATTTTTGAGGCTACCTATACCTGTTGGACTATAAGACGTAAACGCTGCATATATTATACTTATGAGGAACGCTTCCTGCCAATTTGGGTAATTATTTTTGTATCATATCTTTAAAACCGCGTGACTTATCAAAAACATATTAACTTATTTTCAAATCACTTTAAACTGGTTAATTTTCTCATAATGATGAGATTTTTTTTAGAACAATTGATTTTTAAAAATAAGGCATTTATTTTATTTTTCTTTATACCTGTTGGACTATAAGACGTAAACGCTGCATATATTATACTTATGAGGAACGCTTCCTGCCAATTTGGGTAATTATTTTTGTGTCATATCTTTAAAACCTCGTAACTTATCAAAAACATATAAACTTATTTTCAAATCACTTTAAACTGGTTAATTTTTTCATAATGATGAGATTTATTGTCCTTTTATTTATAGTATAGGAGATAGTGGCGTTTATGATGTTTTACAGGGCTAATTTAAAATTGCGGTCAATTACTTGTCAATGCGAACTCAGGTGGCAAACCCATTTTTTTAGTCCACCATAACAATATAATATGAGGGACTATTAAAATCGCAAATTTTTACTTTTCTTAATTTGATTAAAAACTCAGACTAATAACTATAATCTGAGATTAAAAACTCAGACTAATATTTTTTTTATTAATCTGAGATTAAAAATGAGTTACGAAGGTTCCAAAACACCTTAATCGGTCTGTTGTCTGTTTGTATACACGATAACTCAATAACGCCTTAATCGATTTTAACGAAATTTGGTACAAAAATCCTCTATTGGCTGGCCATGAACTGATTAACTTGTGGGTAGGGTGGTGGGGGTTGAAGGGGGGAAGACGGGGATAAAATATTTAAAAAAATTGTAACTTTGGAACAAAAGCAAGTAGCGATATACAGTTTTCAGATTTAAGTTTCCATGAATATGGCCTACAAATTTATTTATAAAGTCCAAATTTGTGGGAGCATCAGTTTCCGAGTTATTTGAAAAAACCTTAAAATATATTAAAAAAATTGGTACTAGAAAGCACGGATAGTCCACCAGACAATCAATTATTTTATGTTGAAAGGTAATGAAAATGTCTCGAAAACTGAAGCTCTGAAAGATTTGAACCTTATAACAAAATTTTTGGGTAGTACATATTTACGAAAACCAAAATCTGAAAGCCGCATACCAATAGCTGCTTTACTTCTAAAGTTATGATTTTTTTAATATATTTTAACGTTTTTTCAAGTAACTCAGAAACTGAAGCTCCCACGAATTTGGACTTTATATATAACAAAATTCGTAGTTAATATTCATGAAAACTTAAATCTGAAAACCGTATATCGCTACTTGCTTTTGTTCCAAAGTTACATTTTTTAAAAAATATTTTATCCACTTCTTCCCCCCTTTAACCCCCCCATCACCCTACCCAAAAATTAATCGGTCCATGGTCAGTCGATACAGTATTTTTTTACTAAATTTCATTAAAATCGATTAAAGCGTTCTTGAGTTATCGTGTATACAGACAGACAACAGACAACTTTTTTTTCGTCGATTAAGGCGTCGATTAAGAAAAGTCAAAATTTCACGATTTTGATACCTAGTCCCTCATACCATATTGGTATGGTGGACTAAAAATCATAACTTTAGAAGTAAAGCAGTTTCCTTTTAACATTATATAATTGATTGTATGGTGCTTTCTAGCACCAATTTTTTTGTTTGCTATATAAGTGCCTTAATAATTATAAATATAAAGATTAAAGTTATTTGTCGAAGGGGCTATAGTTTCAGTTAGTTCTTTTGGGTTTTTTCACTGGGTTTCAGAGATAAAAATTATTTTTAAGACATGCCATCAATAGACCCCCCCCCCAAATAAAATTCCTAGATCCGCCCCTATTAAGTATAGGTAATGGTACATACTTACCGCCCATTTTAAGAACACAGCACGTTCTGCAATCGGAATAACTTTCAGATAGATACTCAACAACTCAACCCAATTAGTTTTCTTATTTTATTAATTATATTTCTACAGCACTATTCTGACTTTTATCGGTTACTTAGATGGTCACCACTGTTACTACCAGAAATATAATTTTTAAAGCAGCGCCCTGGGTCATTATTAAAGTATAGTCGCAGAATCGGCAGTTTTTTTGTACATTTGAAGATATTTGATATACTTACGTATTGATATGCCGGCGACTGTTAGTCACTTTACTCAGTAATAAACAATAAGATATATAGTTATAGCCAGTTGTCATTATTAAAAGACCTACATACACACATTTTTTTCTTTTCAATATATTTTGCAATTTTACGAAACCCTTTTATTACTTACCCTGAAAATATATAAAAGATTTAAAATAAAAATATGTATTCTCTATCCTACACGAATTACTTAAGTATCTAACAAATTTAACTTATTTTAGTAAAAAATCTGTAATCTTTGTTGGTTTTGTGGAACGAGTGTTGAAATAAATCGATTCCACTTTCCTCTCAATGAAACGGTTACGTCTAGAAGCACTAAATAAAATGTAAACAAAGAACATTCATTAGATCGACACAGACAGGTAATTCTCTGTCTTCTGTTCCAGTGCGGGGTGAGCGTTGGGTCGTTACATCCGGCCTCACAAATGAAAAATTATTTTTCAAACAGGGTCGTGTCAAACGCCCCTGTCGCCCCCGCAAGGGGGGCCTCCTAGCCGCCTTGCCTTAAGAAAAGCAAAAAGAAGAATATAATATATTTATAAACAATAAAACAATACGCTCAGAAATACCTTTCGGCTCCTTTTAAATTGCATACATTTTAAATTCTAATATACAGAGTGTACATGAGACCCAAACTCATTAATGTATATGTACTCTATTTAAGCAAATAGAGTACATACACTGTAGTACTACACGGAAAAAAGAGTATTTTAAAAATAAGTATAAATATATTAAAATTTAATAAAATATTTATTAATATATCTTACAACAAGTTACATACAAGTTTTATAAAAATTTATTACAATAAGATATTAACTGTTAAAATTGAGCATATTACATATAAAAATCCATCGTATTTTAAAGTTGAAAATCTATTTTATTAAAAAATAAAAAATATATTTTTTTTAATTAAAAAAAATATGTTTTCCGTTTAATATCTATTATTTTAAGATTAAATATATGTTTTATTACCATTTAATAAATTAATATTTTCAAATTTAAAATCTTTTGTTTTACCCGCTCAACAACTTTTTCGCTGGTTAATTGCGTTTTTTCGCTCTACCTTCCTTATTTGGGGGGTAAGGGAGGTAAAATGTTTACAGCACGTGTACTGTCAACTTTGGTGCAAATTGGATGAAGATAAGGGCCCGGTTAACAACATTTTCGCTGATAAATCGTGTTTTTTCGCTCTACCAGCCTTATTTATGGGGTGAGGGGGGCAAAACTTTTACAGCAATTGTACTTTAGGTACGTTTACATTACTGCCAAATTTGATCAAAATCGGATAAAGATAAGGGTCCGGTCAACAGCTTTTTCGCTGGTCAATCGTGTTTTTTCGATCTAACACCCTTATTTAAAAGGTGAGGGGGGTAAAATTTTTACAGCACGTGTAATTTAGGTACGTTTACATTTCTGCCAAATTTGATCAAGTCAACAACTTTTTCGCTGGTCAATCGTGTTTTTTTGCTCTAACACCCTTTTAAGAGGTGAGAGGGGCAAAATTTTTACAGTGCGTGTACTTTGGATACGTTTATATTTCTGCCAAATTTGGTCACAATCGGATAAAGATAAAGGCCCGGTCAACAACTTTTTCGCTGGTCAATCGTGTCTTTTCGCTCTAACACCCTTATTTAAGGGGTGAGGGAGGTAAAACTTTTACAGCCAGTGTATTTTAGGTACGTTTACATTTCCGCCAAATTTTGTCAAAATCAGATAAAGATAAAGGCCTGGTCAACAACTTTTTCGCTGGTCAATCGTGTTTTTTCGCCCTAACACCCTTATTTAAAAGGTGAGAGGGGTAAAACTTTTCTGACATGTGTATTTTAGGTACGTTTACATTTCCGCCAAATTTTATCATAATCAGATAAAGATAAAGGCTCGGTCAACATCTTTTTCGCTGGTCAATCGGGTTTTTTCGTTCTAACACCCTTATTTAAAGGGTGACGGAGGTAAAACTTTTACAGCCAGTGTACTTTAGCTACGTTTATATTTCTGCCAAATTTGGTCACAATCGGATAAAGATAAAGGCCCGGTCAACAACTTTTTCGCTGGTCAATCATGTTTTTTTCGCTCTAACACCCTTATTTAAGGGGTGAGGGAGGTAAAGCTTTTACAGCTAGTGTACTTTAGGTACGTTTATATTTCTGCCAAATTTGATCAAAATCGGATAAAGATAAAGGCCCGGTCAACAACTTTTTCGCTGGTCAATCGTGTTTTTTCGATCTACCACCCTTATCTAGAGGGTGAGGGGGGCAAAACTTTTACAGCAAGTGTACTGCAAGTACGTTTACATTTCTGCGAAATTTGATCAAAATCGAATAAAAATAAGAGCCCGGTCAACAACTTTTTCGCTGGTCAATCCAGTTTTTTCAATCTATTACCCTTATCTGGGGTGTGAGGAGTGTTAAATTTTTACAGCAAATGTACTTGAGGTACGTTTATATTTCCGCCAAATTTTATCAAAATCAGATAAAGATAAAGGCTCGGTCAACATCTTTTTCGCTGGTCAATCGTGTTTTTTCGCTTTCTTACTCTTATTTAAGGGGTGAGAGAGATAAAACTTTTACAGCGCGTGAAACTTGGGTACGTTTACATTACTGCCAAGTTTAATCTAAATCGGATAAAGGTAAAGGCCCGGTCAACAACTTTTTCGCTGGTCAATCGTGTTTTTTCGCTCTAACACCCTTATTTAAAAGGTGAGGGAGGTAAAACTTTTACAGCCAGTGTACTTTAGGTACTTTTACATTACTGCCAAATTTGATCAAAATCGGATAAAAATAAAGACCCGGTCAACAACTTTTTCGCTGGTCAATCGTGTTTTTTCACTTTCTTACCCTTATTTAAGGGGTGAGGGAGGTAAAACTTTTACAGCACGTGTAACGTAGGTACGTTTACATTAATGCCAAGTTTAATCTAAATCGGATAAGGATAAAGGCTCGGTGAACAACGTGAGGGAGGTAAAACTTTTACAGCACGTGTAACGTAGGTACGTTTACATTACTGCCAAGTTTGTTTGTGTTTTTTCGCTCTAACACCCTTATTTAAGGGGTGAGGGAGGTAAAACTTTTACAGCCAGTGTACTTTAGGTACTTTTACATTACTGCCAAATTTGATCAAAATCGGATAAAGATAAAGGCCCGGTCAACAACTTTTTCGCTGGTCAATCCTGTTTTTTCAATCTGTCACCTTTATCTGGGGTATGAGGGGTGTTAAATTTTTACAGCCAGTGTACTTTAGGTACGTTTACATTTCTGCCAAATTTGATTAAAATCGGATAAAGATAAAGGCCCGGTCAACAACTTTCTCGCTGGTCAATCGTGTTTTTTTCGATCTACCACCCTTATCTAGAGGGTGAGGGGGGCAAAACTTTTACAGCAAGTGTACTGCAGGTACGTTTACATTTCTGCGAAATTTGATCAAAATCGGATAAACATAAAGGCCCGGTCAACAACTTTCTCGCTGGTCAATCGTGTTTTTTTCGATCTACCACCCTTATCTAGGGGGTGAGGGGGGCAAAACTTTTACATCAAGTGTACTGCAGGTACGTTTACATTTCTGCAAAATTTGATCAAAATCGAATAAAAATAAGAGCCCGGTCAACAACTTTTTCGCTGGTCAATCCTGTTTTTTCAATCTGTCACCTTTATCTGGGGTGTGAGGGGTGTTAAATTTTTACAGCCAGTGTACTTTAGGTACATTTACATTTCTACCAAATTTGATCAAAATCGGATAAACATAAAGGCCCGGTCAACAACTTTCTCGCTGGTCAATCGTGTTTTTTCACTCTATCACCCTTATTTAAGGGGTGAGGGGGCTAAAATCTTTACTGCACGTGTAGTTTAGGTACGGTTACATTTCTGCCAAGTTTGATCAAAATTGGATAAAGATAAGGGCTCGGTCAACAACTTTTTCGCTGGTCAATCGTGTTTTTTCGATCTACCAACCTTATTTAAGAAGTGAGGGGGTTAAAACTATTACAGCACGTGTACTTTAGGTGCGTTTATACTTCTGCCAAATTGGATCAAAATCGGATATAGATAAAGGCCCGGTCAACAACTTTTTCGCTGGTCAATCGTGTTTTTTCGATCTACCACCCTTATATGGGGGGTGAGGGGGGTAAAATTTGTACAGCAAGTGTACTTTAGGTACGTTTACATTTCTGCCAAGTTTGATCAAAATTGAATAAAGATAGGGGCCCGGTCAACAACTTTTTCGCTGGTCAATCGTGTTTTTTCGCTCTAGCACCCTTATTTGGGGGGTGAGGGGGGTAAAATGTTACTGGATGTGTTTGTTTATGCAGTTGAATTGTCTCTGCCAAATTTGGTTAAAATCGGACCAACAGAAGGGTCTGGTCAGTGGTCAATTGACCGGTCAATATTTTAGAACTATCCAAAATTATACAGAGTCAGTTCCAAAATAGTGATTTTTACTTTAATTTTAATATTTAAGAAAAAATCACCCTGTACAGGTAAATAGTAAATAATTTGTGTCTGCTTCGGTTTCCTTTATTTGCTTTGATGCTTCGTCTGTATAACTTTTTAATCAATCAGTCATCGAAATTTTCAACTTTGGTGTCTTATTACATAATAATCTACATTTATATACCAATTTAGCTTGATCCTCACTTTTGGGAACTGTAGTGATTATTCTAATTATTTTGTCGAAAGATAAGTGTTTGGATTTTATGTAGACACAATAATTAATGATGATCAAGTAACCCAAAAATTCAGGTGACTTATCAAAATAAGGTTGCAAAATATTATCTGTCATCCTTTATGGACCAAAAATGTACTTGCCAGAGCTCCCCTCTCACACTGCAATGTCAAATCTAAAAAACGAACCTGTCAGGTAGATTTCAAAAAACTGCCTGTTAAATAAGTTTTAAGCGTTTTTTGACAGCTTTAAAAGAATAAGGGCGCAGAAAAATAAAGACTAAAATTAAAGATTACATCACAGCATCAAATTTGCGCAAATTTGCCCTAATTTAAACCTTTTCGTATCTCCTACCGTTTAGGAGATATTCATGGTGAGCAGCGAATTTGACATCATATGTTTCACTTTTTTGGACCATGTAGTCTGTGTGATTACAAATCGTAATCGAGTGAACCGATTTCTATGCAGGATAAAAAAATGAACTGTCAACATCCCTCTCGTGGGAATAAATAAGTTACACTCTTGGCTGCCAGCTTTGGAGGAGAAGTTTTCGTATACTATCAGAATATCCTTGGGCCCTTCTATATATGGTGGGAACTTTAAATAGAATAATTTCGCTAGAGCCTCAGGATAACCCTAAAAACACATATAACCGACATAAAATCGGTCCATCGCTAACGCACTGCTGACGTTATACCGACGTTGGCACGATTTTATGAGTTATTCGACGATTTGTGTTTATAGAAAAAATATGCGGATAAAACGCAAAAACACGACAACTGAGATTTTTTATGGGCTTTCCAGTTATATAAAAAATTCCCCTTTTAAAGGGTGAAACCTCTCTAACCCACCTAATTTTCTTAAAAGGGTTATAATACTTTTGAAGTTTCAATTTTATTAAAAGCTTAATCACCTCCTTCTCTTGCCAAGCGACACGCGGTTTTTATATTAACTTAGATAATTGGATTTTCAACCAAAAAAAAAAATATTTTTAAATTTTTGGTTGAAAATGTAATTAGCTAACCTATACTGTGAAAATCGCGTGTCGCTAGCTGCTATACGGTTAGTGAGTTAAGTTTAATCTCCCCTAATATCGTCTTGCCAACCCCCCCCCCAACCAGAACCTAATCAACTCTGCGTAGGGTGACAAAGAATTTTGATGCCAAATTTTATAAGAATTGGTTTAGCAGTTTTTGAGTAATCGTGTTACCGATAGACAGACAGACCGACAGACAGACACCATGACGAAATTTTGTATTTAGGTATTTTTGACGATCCCCATAGCCTCCATAGGTACTATGAAAATGCGCAACGGGTCAAATGAGGCCTAGGTGCTGTGAGGTTAAATCCTCACCCTCCCAAATTATCAGATCAGGTACTATGAATGCATGGATGGCTAAAAATAGATAGACCATAAAATTTGTCTAAAAATTTTATTGACCGAATTATCTTAAAAACTTACTAAACTATACAGAGTGTATCCCAAAAGTCTGGAATAATGGATTTTTCGGGATAACTATGGGTTTTTGAAAAAAAACTTATGTAGGATCATTTTAAAGTAGAAAAAGCGGTTTCTAAAAATATATACCATTTTATACAGGGTGTCCCAAAAATAAAATACGTCACCTTATCTCTTTTTTAAATTGGACACCCTGTATATTATCTCATTTTCTGGATCCTTAAAAAATAACGTTTTCAAAAATACCCAACACTACTCAATACAAGGTGTCCACCGTGTATAAAAAAGAGTATACATTTTTCGATACCGCTATTTTTCCTAAAATGATCCTATACCTATATAAGTTTTTTTTGAAAAAAGCGTTCTCCCAAAAAATCCATTATTCCAGACTTTTCAGACACACTGTATAAAGAGTTGTAAAACAACCTACAGCTAAAAAAAATCTATTTTGCCGAAGTTTATTAAAGAAAAAAGCAATAGTAATTTGATTTTTATATCTAAAGGTTTTTTTTTAAATTAAAAATTAACTCACATCAAAAAACCATTGCAGTCAAGGTGTCACAAAATAGTTTACCTATAGGTATATCATCACATTTAAAAAAAATTTTAATAATTAGTGGCGCACTCAGAAATTGACTTCGGGGGGGGGGGGTTAAGGATAAGTAATAAAAAAATTTAATTTGAAGTCAAAATGTGACCATAACCAGGCTTCTAAGGGGGGGGGTTGCGTATATTTTATCCTGAGGCTCTAGAGGATTTGATTCCGCTAAAGTTCCCACACTGCATATTAATGTCTTTTGGATTCTATATACCTATATTTATTTAAACCTATATTTTTTATAAAATTCAAAAAAAAAGAATATATCTTCTCCTTCTAAGATTGGATGTTTATTCTGAGCTTAAATTAAAACAGCAGAGAACAAAAATTGTATGTCGGACGGATTCTACACTGTACGATTTGTAAGATGTATTGTTTGTAGAAAGTGCGAGTTGTACGATGTACGGTTTGCAAAAAGTATCCTTTGTGCGAAGTATCGTTATTTCATTTTACGATTTGCGGAAAGTATTGTTTGCGCAATGTACGTTTGTGTTAAATACGCTTTGTAAAATGTAATTTTGTACAAACTATGGGACCCCGAAAAGAAAGCGTCGTGATTCAAGTAAGTAAGGCGCAATGTTAGTTTTAAACAGTGGAGTGAGACAAATATTAGGCTATTGGCTAATATTTTTTGGCATGGATTTGTTTATTCTGTAAACACACATTTGTTTTTATGACTCATAGAAACTTAAACCCCGCATAGTTTATAGACTTATGCGCGCCATATTAGTCTCAATAAAAAAACTCCATAATGTTAATAAAATCCGTTGCCAAAATATCACATTTTAATTTCTAGAATAATTATTATAACAAAAACCCTTCACCCGTCGTAATCTAACAAAAATTATCAACCGAATTTGACATGACTCAGATTTTTTTGCCTAGCACTCTACATCCTATATGCTGCATGTAAAAACAAATACTATCATATCTCACCCATTACCCAATTTACTCTACCGGGTGTCCAATTCTCTAAGAAGATTATAATATGTTTACTTAAAAAAGTATTATTAGCACCTAGTTTTTTATATTATTATATGTGACGACGAATCTAACAGTTCCTCAACTGGTCAGACACTAGTAGTTCCTCGAACTCTAGCATAGAGAGGCACCCCTTAGAAAGTATATTAGGGCGGACATATGATAGTACAATGAGTCCAGATATATCAGCAGAGGTAGCTTGCAGATGGAAGAAGCATCTTTTTATGGGAATATATAGATAAGGAAACTAAATCTTCTCGAAAAATATAAAATTCCCGGAAAAATTACCAAATTCTTCAAGGACCCAAATTAAATCCAGGATGCTAGCATCCACAGAGCAAAAAAGAAACACGTAACTCTTGAAATTTTAAACCATTTTGGGAAAAGGTTTGACAGCCTTAGAGCGGGTTTTCTCTAATTTGGCCTGAACAAAAAAGGGAGAGATGAAGCACTTGATGAAGATCTTTTGTTTTGCATTGGCCACAATATTGTTTCATGCAAAAATATAATAAATTGCTACTGCGCAAAATCCAGATCTTTTCTTTTTTAACGAAGGTTTTGCCGAAAATTGCAAAAATATAAAAAAATGCGCCGAGAGGAAATATTAGAGCTAAACAGTGAAAGAACGTATTCCTGTCGGAAATTTTTTTTTCAGAAGATTGGAATCAAATAACTCCAAATAAATTAGCTTTGAGTTGGACCAAAGGTTACAAAATTCACTTTGTGGACAAACCTTTTCAAGTTTTCACCCCCAAAACCTCAAAATTTACCAAAAATGAGTTAAAAATTGATTCGAAAATCATACAACATTTATCAGTAGGAGCAGATAAAACTGTTAATAACTGTCAAGATCAGTTTTTGTTAAGCTATTTTTTAAGACAGAACGATAACAGGGGATTTTAGGTTTATCCTTAATCCTAGAAACCTAGAGAAACTTCTTTCGCCCACCTCATTTTCAACTGGAAGATATTAGAGAACTTAATTACTAAAAACTGCTTCCTTGCGACATTTTCCAATGTTTGATGAATATAAAAAATATTTAAGGTTTTCTTTTCAAAACAAAAGTTGAATTCCTATGTTTACTATTCGGTCTAGCCACTGCACTTTTTTGTTTCACTCTTTCAGGCCTATTTCTCTTATCTAAAAGATTAGGTTTTTTATTAACAATTAAAAAACCATACACAACCGACACAAGAGATACGACTTTTAGCATTATAATAACAAAAATAAAAACAGCCATTAAGATTATTCAAAGAAAAAAAAATTAAATAATAATTAAAGAGGTTTCGCAAATTATAGGAAGGCTAGCCTCGGTTTGTTGTAGGTAAAAACCCTTGAGCGAGAAAAATATCGTGCCTTAAAGGCTAACAGGAACAACTGAGTGGTGGTTACAGCACATACTATTTAACAGCCTAATTATAACATTAAAATTTTCGGGACGGGGGCGTGTTGCAATGGAAAGGAAGCTAAAGGGGGTTTTTTTGGCAACAAGTTGAACAGGAGAAACACATAAATATTCTTGAAATGAAGGCAGCTTTTTATGGCTTCACAAGCTTTGTAAAAGACTTTAAGAAATTGTCATATTTTACTAAGAATTGATTGTTATTGGGAGAATGATGTGGCAGTGAGCTTAGCTATATTTTTTTGTATTTGCCACGTACATAAATACGTTGGATAATCATATAGCGAACAAGAAATCTGGTATAAAAATTTATTTGCAAGCTACCTAAACAAAAAATGCCACCGGTTTGTGTCGTGGCTTCCAGTGGATGCATTCGCAATGAATTAGAAAAACCTTAATTCTTATATATTTCCTCCTTCCTCACTGTTTCCAAAAATGTAAAAAAAGAGAAAAAATTGAAAACGATAATGCGGTATGTCTGGTGGTTTATTCTCTCTGGAGAACTCAAGCATGGTATCCAAAATTAGAATCCGTGATTTGCTTAAAACTTATTGTTTTAAATCCGAAAGGTGATTTTCTCTTATCCTCTTTTAGGTAACCCCACCCACTATGAAAGAATCTTTCCCCTAGGGGTAGCAATATAGTAAAAGGGGAGTTTGGGAGGATGCAATTTATTTTTTCCAAATGATGGAAGTTTTGCGACAATAATATTGAGACCATCTTGCAGCCTAATGTAAATCAAGTTGTATCCATTTTAGAAACAGAATCTTAAAATACTGGGAAATATTGAACTCTTAACACACATAGGTCTGCCTTAGATTTAATTTGCGAGCAGAAAAATTAGAAATGGTAGATAGGTTTATGAGACGCATTTTTAAGCTGCGCCCTCAGTTTCCGAAATATAAACTTGGTATCCGGAACCAGTCTTACCTTACATAGGTAACTTGTACCCTTCGGGTTATTAACTATAAAATGGTACTTCTTTTAACTCTTTGTTCTGCTCAAAGAGTTCAGATATTTTCTATAAGTTAAGTAACATCAAGGCTAACGAAGAAGGCATAGAAATAATTCTTAAAGAATTTTTAAAATATCTGGACCCAGAAGAATTCAGTCTTGGATTAAGTACCCTGTTTTAAAGAAAATTTACAGTCCATTTGTGTTTTACTATTTATATGAACAGAGGATACACTTATTTTAACAATTAAAAAGCCTCATAAGCCCGCTACATCCCAAAACATTAGCAGGTGGTGTAAAAAGGTCTAAAAAAAAAAACAGAAATAGAATCAAATTTTAAAGGACATAGCACAAGACATGGGGTGTCTTCCGCAGCATTAAGGGTTGGTGCATCAATCAAAAGTAATAGAAAGGCTGCGGGTTGTTCCGAAAAAAGGAAAACGTTTAATCGATTTTATAATAAACCTTTAATTTCAAAAGATTTCTTAGCTAATTATATTAAGAAATATATTTTAAACACATTTAAATTTTAAACCTTGTGGTTTCCTTATTATTATTTAACTTTTTAACTAATATCGCCATATTCTCTAAACTACTACCTGGTGTATCTAATAGGATGTGACCAATCTCGTATAATCTGGATTGAACTTCCTTACAGGTAAGTCGTTTAATCCTTAATTTTAGTTCCATTATGAGACCAAAAAAGCTCAACTTTAATAATAATTAATTTAATTTATTAATAATAGTATACTTAGAAACGTTTAGCAGAACCAAAGATAGAATTTAAGGAGCGTTGTAATAAAAATTTATTATGTTATGCAAGAAAACCAGATCTGTTAGTTTTCTTCTGCCTGATAGACTTAAAATATTAAAGTTTTTTTGAACTGATCCGAGATTATCGTATGGAATTAAAAAGTTGCTCTTGAAAGAAACAAGTTTAAAAAAATTGTTTTGGATATGTTCTATACGATTGACATATACTTCATACTGTGCGTTCCAAATAACACTACCAAGAGATAGTTTACCAAGAACAAAAGAATTATAAAGGCATGCAGAGTCCGATTATTAAGTAAATGGGACAAGACAAGCACGGACGATGAATGGCGTTCCCATGAACACTGTGGCAGGGGCGTGCGTATCGTCACTGCCATTTCAAATAAATGAATAAGTTGTAGAAATATAAAATGATAAAAAAATATTATTTGCAAGCCGTTATTTTGAATTTAGTTAGTTAATGTGTTTTTCAGTTCCCAAATAATTTATTTACATACTATACATTTCAATTTTTGACCCTTCCTCCTTTTTGCAAAAAAAATAATTGTTCTTATTTAAGATAATACCCTACAGGTGTAAAACGCGGAGAAAAACTGAGCCGTTCCTATCCACTTAATCAAAAAATGCTTCAAATAAATTTTGTGGAAAATTACTTAACATTTATTGGAGAGTCATTATTGTATTATCAAATAGTTTTTAAACAATGGAAACATAAATAAAATCAGATTACAGCATGATCAACAGATAAAATGATGATGATGATTAAACATAAAAAAAAAAACAATTACCTACTGTAATAAAAATATTTTTTGAGTAGCAATAGATTAAAAGTTAAAAAACGCCTTTTCCCAAATAAGTTAAAAATGATCATACGAAAGCGTAGAAGCAATTTTTATTTTAATTCCGACTTTGATTTCGGAATTCCCACTTTAAACTAGGAATTCCGAGTTAGAACTCGGAATTCCGACTTAAAACTCGGAATTCCAACTTAGAACTCGTAATTCCGACTTACAACTTGGAATTCCGAGTTTAAACTCGGAATTTGACCTTAAACACCTCAAAAAAATTGAGGGGGCTCCAAAACTGTTTTTTTTTTAAATTCTTAAACGGTTATGCTTACAACAAAAACGATGAAAGTCATTTCAATGGGAAAAAAATATATTTAATACTATTTTTTTCTCTTACTCTTTATTTACCCGAGAATTTTTTTTTCATAACCCGTGAAATATAGGTTATTTCGAAAAAATGACAGGCCAGTGTTATGAAAGTTAGACTTTTGGATAATAATAATTTTTAGTATTCTGTATGTTTTTAATGTTTAATGGGGGGGGGGGGTAATTTTTTTATGTTGGTTTTTAAAATGGCGACCAACCAACCAATTTTTCTTGAGAAAGGTTTTCGCCCAGAAAAAAGTTCGAAAATTCGATATTTTCGAAACGAGTGGCGTTGAATAATAATGGGGCTAGTCGCGCACCAAAAAAATGATCGAAGGGATGAGCGTAATTTTTCAAATACAAACGGTTGAGATAATTGAAAGTCGTAGTATACGACTGTTGCTAAAGATACAAAAAAAAATAGGTGCTCTTGTGCCCCCCACCATTTTGTTAAAAATATTTTCGAAACCAAAACAGATCCACATTGGAGACTGAAATTTGGGCAATCTAGGTTATTAGTCAATTAAAGACAAAGACCCTCTCCTGTAAGTTTTTCAAGCGATTCAGGCACTTATTTGAAGGTCTTAGTGGTGTCCGATACCGAGCAAGCGCCTATGGGATAATTTTAAATTACCAGAGATTATTTTTCCCCCCAGAAAAACGAAATTTGCAGATAGCTTACGAGAAATCAAATCGAAAGTGTCATAATATTCGGATTTTTTTAAAATATTTTGATGGCCAGTTTAAAAAAAAAAACATAAAAAACTTTATGAAGAAAAAAATTTAATATAATGAACACTGTAATTCTCAATATGATTCGGGCAATCTACAACTATTTCTGATAATAAATATGATTTTGATTAGCCCCCTTTCTACTGAAAGTTTTCCAGAAAAGGTCCACAAAAGATAAAAAATTTCCAAAGGAAAAATAATAATTTTTATTACAGAAGGGGTTGAAACGGTATATAAACGGGGATTACCTTTAAAACATATTGTTTATTAATAAGATTTTTAAAACATTTTAACTTGGACATTTAGACCGATCCGACAACTCATTTAGCGAGAAAAAAATTTAAAAAATGAGTGGAAATGTTAAAGGGGCTGCTGATAAACATTAAAAAAAAAATGCGTGAGTGGGGCTTTTGGGTGGGGGTGGATTTGGTGGGGGGAAAGGGGAGAAAAATGGTATTATTGCAATTTCCGGCAAAACTGAACGTCATAGAGTAAAAATTTCGATATAAAAGTTGTACACGGTGCAAAGGTCTAAAAATTTATAATTAAATATAATAATAATAATAACCTCAAAATTTTCTAGAAAAATTCAGAAAATCGTAATATTTTTTTTTCCTTTTCATTTTTCATTTCCCCAAAAATAATTGCATTGTCACGAAACTTGGTCACAATATACGTCTCTGTGTCCTTAATGCCTACAATTTTTTTTTAGATAAAAAGGTTAAAAATTTTTTGAGATAATAATTTTCTTCGGTCCAAATCACTTTTTGTTCAATGAAAAATTCTAGTCAGGAAAATTCTCGTAGTATTTTTTGAAGCTGCTCATTTTTTTCGCTGTGACATATACTCTTTGGTTTAATAATAAAAAAATATAGTTACAATTAAAGAACATGCTTAGAAATGAAGAAAACAAATAATGGCATTACCAACATTTCATTTTTCAGTAAGTGTTTTTAATTTATTTCACAAAAATCAATAATCGATTAGTCATTCAGTTGTATGGAAAAAATGCAAAAACGTTATTTATGTGTAGTATTCATATAAGCTTAGAATCCACTTTTTTGATCATTTTAGTAGATATGTATTTTTTGTCTAAACTGCTTTCCTTAAAAAAACTGTTTTATTACCTTTTTTTTTAAACTCTGTTTAAATCAGGATAATATGAGAGGTGAATTTTTTTTATTTCTTTCGAAATAATTGTTGGACGGAAATAGCTCAAAATTTTAGCTTCTTGTTGGAAATTAAAAATAAATAAATATTGAAACCGACGCTTTTGCAATTCCGGATTAATAAGCTCTAATAGATTACCTTACGATTTTTCGTGGGCACGTAATATAATATACATTGTAAAAATTTAAAAAAATACACTATTGTTGAAAGCAAAAATCGGATTCATTATTTTTCATAAAAATTTCATTCATATAAACAAGAAATTTATACAGACCGCTTCAAGCTACTGCGAACATAGGGGGAATCAAGTCCAATTTACTCTCCGTGCCGTACGACCGAGGTGGATTCGAAGCACGCTGCAGTGTTATCTTTTGGAAATTCATTTTGTTTTTATTATTTTGTTTTATTTCTGCCTTGCTCGAGAAACAGATGGGTAAGTTCTTAATTGAAATAATACATTTTTAAAACTAAAAATGGATGTCTACGAAGTTGCCGAAAAAGTGCAGATGGTCAAATGGTCAAATCGTCATAACCCAACACACGTTCGATATTGGTCGAGGGAAAATTTGCATTTGTATTTTGACGTAAGAACACAGTATCCCCAAAAACTAAATGTTTGGGGAGGGGTATTGTAGGGGAACACGTAATTGGGCCATTTTTTATTAACGGCAATTGCAATTTGAATGGTCCTAGATACTTGGATCTACTGCAGCAGCACATTATTCCAACTGCTAGGCAGTTGTTAGGTGTAAGATTTGGTGAAACATGTTTTCAACAAGATGATTGTTCCGCTCACAATGTTGGCCTTGTTAGGGAATATCTTGATAATGTATTTCCTAATCGGGTTATAAGTACACGGGGAACTATTTTATGGCCAGCTCGATCTCCCGATCTTGCTCCTAATGACTTCTATCTGTTTTTGAAGAAGCTTTTCAAATTATCACCCCTAACATGCTTGGAAACGGTGGTAGGGGTTTTTATAGTAGGCTCGGATATTGTCTAGCCGAGCAAGGAGGACTTTTCGAACATTTGCTTTAATTTTTTTTTCACTGGGAGAATCTTTTTGGTTTTCAGAATGTATTATTTTATTTTGAGAACTTGCTTTTATTTTGTTTCTCCTTATTATTTTCATTGTAACACGTCGTCACTGATAAATCTGAGCAGTTGACAATAAAACGCTCTTATTTATCAGTGACAAAAAATAAGAAAATTACGTTATAAAAATTTGCGTATTTATTGACCAAATTCCGGTTTCATTGACTACGCTCCACACAGCACCGTGGTTAGAGGCGTACTAAATACAAGGCGAACGGCGGCGAATGGCAGCGAATGGCGATCGGAAGCCTGAGTTTTGATTGCTTCACTGATAGGCGTGCGGTGTCTCTGCATGTACGTACACTGGCAAATTAGACTTCTTTCGCCCTATGTTCGCAGTAGCTTGAAACGGTCTGTATACACCAATCGATTCTACGACAAACAATTTTTTTATGTATTACACTTTATTAGTCGAAATAAGATATTAATAGCAATACTTCACAAAAATAGTTTAGTCAAACTATTACTTTATTTATACGGTACCCTTAAAGCGCTTTTAAACAAAGGAAGGTTTGAAAATGCTTGTCCTAAACATACCATAAGAACAATTTTGAATACTAAATCAATTTTATTTTAAACCGGAATTTTTGTTTTAACTTAGTTGTGTTATTTGCGTTTTAATTAAAATGTAATATAAGGATTTTTTAATACAAATATATATATATATATATTTTAATTTGTGAGAAACTGTAAGGTAAGAGGATTGACAGTATATCGATCAGCTGTTAGAAAACTATTTTAATGAAGGAGAAAGCTACTTTATTTAAAACCGTTCTTATATAAAACCTGTTTTAGGCGCGTATACGTAGTAAATTAAATACCGTCTCCTTTTTATTTTTTTCGTACAAATAGATGTTGTAATCGGTTGTTAATTTTTTTTTTATGGAAGCGATTTTAAGAATATTAAACAAAATTAGTATGGGAACGCACAAACGTCAAATATGTGTACACTGGGTATAAGTTTGAACGTACGTTTCTTTATTTTTTAATAATTCTTTTTTTTATCGATTCAGGAGACCTTTAGTGTGGTTCCCTGCACTTTCACAGTTCAATATTTGAAAAATCATTATGATAGCTAAAACGTATATAAGAAATCCTCACTTTTAACTATAATATTGCTATTTTAAATGGAGACAGTTTTCAAATTCTGTACCTCTTTTCTATCGGTGAGATATTAATTTGTTTAAAAGTATTTCTTTTACAAATCCCAGGGTGGCTATGGCCCCTCTCCCTACGCCCATGCCTGTGTGGCTTTTCCGGGCCCATTGCACGACATGCAGAGTTTTATTTCTATCATAACTTTTCAATCGATTTTCATAATTCTTTTTATATTAGATTCAGGAGAGTTTCAGGTTGGCCTTTTTTTATTAAAAAAGGTACTTCCCCACCACTTTCACGAATAAACTTGAAAATTACTTTCAAACTAGAAGTCATTACTTCGGCTTGATGATCTGTCTGTCTGTAACACGATTACTCAAAAACCACGTAACCGATTTTTATCAAATTCGGCGCAAAAATTATCTGGTACCAGACGCAGAGCTGATTAGTTTTTGATGGGGGTGAGGAGTTAGCAAGAGGGTAGGAAGGGGATTAAACATTAAAAAAATTGTAACTCACGAATCGTAGCAGCTAGCGTCACGCGGTTTTCACATTAAGATAGATAATTGCATTTTCAACCAAAAGAAAAATAAAAAAAAAATTGTGAAGAAAATTTTTGATTTTTTTTAAAGATTTTATGGGCTATATGTGCCTGCGGGCGCGATTGTTTTGCGTTGAAAATATGAATTTTTTAATTATAGTTGTTTAGAATGCACAACCGGTTCTGAAAAATAATGGCGCCAGCAGGCACGTATAGCGATTCAAAAAGTCTTTTTAAAAAATTAATATTTTTTAAATTTTCTTGATTTTTTTACATTTTTTTTCTTGGTTGAAAATGCAATTGTTTATCTTAATGTGAAAACTGCATGTCGCTAGCTGCTACGGTTCGTGAGTTACAATTTTTTTTATAGTTTAATCTCCTATCCAACCCCCCACCCCCATCAAAAACTAATCAGCTCTGCGTCTGGTGACAAAGAATGTTTGGACCAAATTCGATAAAAATCGATCAAGCGATTTTTGAGTAATCATGTTACAGACAGATACCATGATAAATTTTGTATATAGGTCTTTTTTGACCTAAATAACTTATTTTTAATGGGAATAAAAAAACTTGTTTTTTGACGATCCCAATAGTCTCCATACTATGTATGGATGGCTAAGAATAGGACAAAACTAATATTTGTTGTATCGAATGCCAAAGTAAAACAATAAAAATTCTTGATTCGTAGTCCATTTTTTTATCCATCCATATATAGTATGTAGGCTATTAGGATCGTCGGTCTGTCTGTAACACAATAACTCAAAAACCGCTAAACCGATTTTCCTGGAATTCGTCACAAAAATTCTTTGCCACCACACGCAGAACTGATTAGTTTTTGATGGGGGTGGGGAGTTGGCAAGACGGTAAGAGGGAAAATAATTGCATTGTCATGAAACTTGGTGAAAATATACCTCTCTTTGTCCTTAATTAATAAATTTTTTTTAGATAAAAAGGTTAAAAATTTTTTGTGATATTAATTTTTTTCCCTGGGCTCCATAAGGTTTACTCCTCTGTTCCGTAGGTATTTCCTCTGTGGTACCTGTCAGTTGGAAATTCTATAATTGCTTTAATCTTTTCCAATACATAAAACAGTTTCTTTTGTTATACGATAATGAGCAGAAAAATCTTTGTCATCATAATTCTCAAATCGATCAGCCCGTGCTTCTTACTGTATAAGGGCGCCTTTGATATTCCAGGAACTCTAGAAAATCCATATTATCATCACTCATATCCATAAGATCTTCCATAATTCTTTCGGTGAATCACTCGTTGTTTTTTACCAAGATTGTATAATTTAGGTATACCTGTATGAGATAGACATTTCTTTCTGACAAGGATTAAATATTATTTTATAAAAAAAACTTCACACAATTCCACAACAAAACTAAAAGTAAACAAAAATTCACACCAAATTTAGAGGTTCTCCTGGCGCAAAACTTAACCCTACTGGGAAGCAGAGGTTAGGTTATCCCTGGGGTAACTCTTGAGTTACAACTTAGCCCACGTTGAATAAACACTTTTTCTTACTTTGAGCCAGGGTTAGCGTTTGGCCCAGGGGTAACCCTTTATTGATAAACCGGCCCTTAGGTTTTGCGGCCACCACGTCGAAAAATTTTTAGCGCGATCAAGTTCCGCGTGACCAATTTCGCCGAAAAAACTTTTGGCGCAAGACACAAATAGCGCGAACATTTTCGGCGCAGTTTCGACGCGAAAGTCTTACGCGCAGAGCCATTTCCGCGCGGTTTTTCTTAGCGAAAGGCACTTTTCTCGCGAAACATTTTCAGCGCGGTTTTTTTTTAGCGGAAGACACTTTTCGCGCAAATTACGACGACGGGATTTGCGAAGTAATGGAACAGGCAGGGGTTCGTTTAATTGCAAAGGGGGCCGAGTATTAGGGAACCGTATAGGCTTAGCAAGTGGCACTCTTTCTTCACCCACCCCCGCACACTAAAACTAACCCCTGCCTATCCCATTACGTCGCAAACCCCGCCACCAATCCCACTAAACTCTACCATCGCTCTTTTTCGTGTCGGACTTTTGTGTTAATTGGGGAGGTTTGGCGGGGTTGGCCGGGGGGTTCGCAGCTTGCTGGGGTAGACAGATGTTCCTTTTATTGCGAAAAAGGGAGAGGTAGGGAAGGGACAGGACGTGTCAATGCGCGTGTGGGTGTCCTCACCCCCATTATCCCTTCAAATTAAAACCAATCTCACTAAACTTCCATATTGCGCTTTTGTCAAAAACATTTATTGCGCTAAAAAAGTTTTCCGCCCCCCTCTTTGCTCCAGAAAAATGTAGACAACAAGAGAGATGCTGAGATATAAACAGACATATTGAAATTGACATTGAGCGAGTCATTGACCGGTTTGCCCAAAAAACTGGAAATTATTTTTAAGATGGGCATCTTATGTTTGAGATATGCGATATCAAAGGTAATGTTTCAACAAAAAGCTTTTTAGACCTCAAAAAAAAGGGGGGTAGTTAACCCTCCCTCTCCTGGTTTTAAATTTTTTATGAAAACATTAGAGAATCAAAAGTAGGGCATAAATTGCGGCGGTATAGCACCTTTGATATTTACGGTATTAATTTAATTTTGTATTAAAAATGGCATTTGTAGTGTCATTTCCTTAAAAATTTTCGCTTGCTGCGCTTTGAAACCATTGATATATTTAAAATTTTAGTTTAATTTCAAATCAGAAAACGCATTTTTTAGAGCAATTTTCTTTAAAATTTTTTTTTTTATTTCGACTGAAAAATTACAGTTTTAATGTAATTTTCTTAAAAATAATGTATGAAATAAACGACTTCAAATCTGAGTACCCCCCCCTCCTAGATTTGAGACCAAATCCTCGCTTGTAGTTACTAAGTTTTGTTTGCATATATTGATATATTCCTCATACAAGCTATGCTTTTATTCTATTTTTTTTTCGTATCGAAACCGCCCCCCCCTTTTTCAAATGGCTGGGACCGCCACTGAATAGAGAGTGCTTAATTGTAATCGTATCCCAGTGCGCACGATCAGAACGGATAATTTGTACAATAGCGACTACGTCTCACCTATCTCTACAACCGCTGTTGCATTATTCGCACGCAGCTAGCGTACCTAACCATTTTCACTCCTTCTATTTTTCATTCTATTGTCCTTTCAATTTTTTCTACCTCATGCTTTTCAGAATTCTTTCTGTCCTTTTAGAACATCCAACAAATGAACAAAACAAAGGTATTTTTAATGAAAACGATTTATTTTGCACCCTGATTCCTGTGTTTGTGTGACAGAAACCACAATTATTGATAAAATATTGACATGGCAATATGGACGCCTGTCAATGACATTACCCTGAAATGGTCAATAACAACAATGTCCGTACTATCTTTATTTTGTTTATCTTTACTTCTGTTAACCGACGTAAAACTGTTTGTGTTTTAAAAAGATATGTTTAGAATTGTTACATAGTTTTTGATTAATAGTCGGAGGTTTCTCCAAACCTATAGCAAGATTTTTGGTGATTTTGTTTTAATTTGGCACACACTTAGGCATGACTCCGGGGACCACAAAGACAATATAAATTTTTTCGGCGACGGCGTACGTTAGGCTATAGGGTCATTTTGACAGCTATATCTCGCTCATGTATCAATATTTTAAAATTTCGGTCAAACCTTAAAAATTTACGAAATGGCCTTTAATATGGCTTACAAAACATAATATTATGACTTCCGGTTGATTGCATAAAAAAACAATAAATTTGAAATTAAAAAGAAATTTATTTTTTTTTCTGAAAATTTACAAAAAAAAATCCTATTCAGTATTTATCAACGGGATTGTGAAAATTCATTTTAAAGTGACTGTAAGAAGGTCTTAGCTATTCGCCGATATCAAAAAATGCAAATACATGCCACGGACAAATCACAAAAAAATCGAAAATTGACGCATGTTCAGAAAATTTACAAAATCTCAATTTTTTGTCCCCGGCTGCTTAACTTCAAATTTTTGAATCGACATTCTCTTTACAGATCTGCGAAGTATGTTTTTTTAAAAGGCTATATAACACGCTAGAATATTAAATATAACAAGGCACGAAGGGCCCCCAAATTTTAATACAACATATCGAAATCGAACAAACTAAATTTTTTCCCTCTCCACTTCCTTCGTTAGAGAGGGTGGGTACCTGAGAATACCATATTATTGTGTTTTCACCGGAATTATAAACGCAAACCAAATTTGAACACAATCGGATGCGGATAAGTCAGTTAAAATTGATTAGCAAAACATGACTAAAAATCGTCCATCTTAAACCCGCCATATTGAATTTCCAAAATTTGATCCAAAATTCGTATTAATTTCCCCAAAAGCCCTCGTATACCAATTTTGGTTAAAATCGGACAAACCTACGTGTTTCCCCTCTCCACTCCCCTCGTAGGGGGAAGGGTGCCTAATAATGACATATTATTGTATTGTCGCCGGAACTACAAACGCATGCCAAATTTGAAGGCAAGCGGATGTGTATTAGTTAAAATTGGTTAGCAAAAGATGACCAAAAATCGTCCATCTTGAATCCGCAACACCAAATTTCATTCAAATCGGGCGTACTTCAACTGTACCCCCTCCACCCCTTTCGAGTAGGTGGAAGCTGCCAATTTCATTACACTATATTCTTGTATTGTCATCGCAACTATATGAGCATGCGAAATTTGAAGCCGACCGGATGTCGGGAAGTTCGTCAAAATTAAGTTGCAATATTTCACCCGAACAATGCAAGTTAAATAAAAGCTTGTAAAATAAACCGAAATAACTTTATTTTTGATGGCTTGTCAAATATCACGAAGGTTGTTATTTTTGTAAGTTAACCAAAATTTTTTGATAAAAATGTATATATTTTTTTAAATTATGACAAAAATTCTTAAGATGGTTTGAAATATAACATTACAAAGGTTTTAATTGTAAATTATTAGAATGTCTAAGGGATCATGTTTTTTAAAAGTAGAATGATAAAAAACGATATCCAAACGTAGCGAAATAGTAGTTTTAACAACTAGTGGCTAAAATAGTGCTTTTTTTACAAGCGTTGGTGTAAATAACAAGCGCGTATTTAAAAACGCGAGTAAAAAAGACACAGTTTAGCCGCGAGTTGTTAAGACTATTTTTTTTTAATACCTGTATCATAAAATCCAAGAAAAACAAGAAAATCCTTTTAAAAATCTCGAACGAAGAGAACTTCTCGCAACACACCATCTTTACACTATAAATCAAGGCGGCTGGTAAATGAAATAACAATCGTTTCCATAGCGATGTGTCTTTTTACTCGGTGACGTTCATTGTTGCGACATTTTAATCTTTGACAATTTGATATTCTGACGATATTTTTAAATGATTTTTTCGTAAATACTTGGCTTGGTGGAAATGGCTTAATTCTTATATTTAGGCAAAATAATTTGATTTTTTCAATATTACTATATTCCGCTATTTCTTTTTAATTTTGGGTAAAAAACGGACAAAAATCTTCTTTTGCAACCGTGATAAAAAAAAAAGTTTTTTTGCATCGGTAACCAAAAAAGCCATGCTTTAGTTATCTGCAGACAGTTACTAAAATCATGTTTTTGATGAAGGTATAAAAAATTTTTTTTTCATCACGGGTGCAAAAAAAGATTTCTGCCTGTTTTGTACCCAAAATTAAAGAGAAAAACGAAATATAGTAATAGTGAAAAAATCTAATTATTCTTGCCTAAAAATTAAGTCATTTTCCGCCGGTTTTCACCAAGTATTTACGAAAAAATAATTTTAAAAAGTCGTAAAAATTTCAAACTGTCAAAGATTAAAATGTCGCAACAATGAACGCCAAGGCACATCGCTATCGAAATCGCATTGTTATTTCATTTACCAGTCGCCTTGATTTATAGTGTAAAGATGGTATGTTGCGAGAAGTGCTCTTGGTTCGAGATTTTAAAAGTAGTTTCCTGTTTTTCTTGGATTTTTTGATAAAGGTATTCAAAAAATTGTCTTAACAACTCGCGGCTAAACTGTGATTTTTTTATTTAAAACAACGCTTCTAACAAAGCACTATTTTAGCCACTAGTTGTTAAAACTACTATTTTGCATCGGTAACCAAAAAACCAATGCTTTAGTTATCTGCAGACAGTTACTAAAATCATGTTTTTGATGAAGCTATAAAAAAAAATGATTTTTTTAATTTTGTTTTGGTCTTAAATCAAATTGCGGATTTACCCAATGCTAAACCATTTATTTAGCGAAAAACAAATAATGAGATGACATGTTTTCACGTTGATTCTTAAAAATTAGGATGTCTTCAATCAGTCTATTTAATTTTCTTGCTCATAACTTCAGAAGGGCTTGATTTTAATATTATTTCTTGGTGATCTGAAACAAAAATACAAAATTCTAGATTAGTTTTAAAAAAATGTACAACCTAATTTAAAAAATGTAATTTAGATTTTATTACATCTAAATAGGTCTTTTTAATAAAGTTATTTGAAGTGTATGAGCAAGAAAAAATAGAACGAATAATATTGGAATTCAATGCACGCTGGTATGCAGTGTAAAGGTTAAATAGTTTTAGGGAGGAAATTTTATTGAATTTAATTAGATAAAATATTTTGTAATGGTTACATGTGGCTCCGACAGTGTGACTAGTTATAAACATGAAAAACAATTATGCCATTGCATTATTTACTATTAGCGAAGTCTTTTGAGAACAAAGTTTACCACTAATTTGTTTATTTATTTTCTTTATTGTTTATAAAACCTTAGAGGCAGTTTGGTGGGATTTTAACTGGCATTTTTTGCTGTTTGTGAAGAAGAAGACAACCAGAAAATATTTTTCTTTAAAGATGTTAGTTATAGATTAGATATTTTTAATATATTTGTTGTTGTGTTAATTTTTTGTTGGTAAAGATAATAAATCCTTATGAAAAATGTGTGATTGATATTTATTAAAAGTTAACTTGATGTGCATATTTTTAAATTTCTTATTCACTTGGGAATATCAGTGCGCCAGTTTTATTCTGTTGAAGCTGCTCTGGGGCAAATGTTTCACAGCACCAAAATAATTTTAGGGTAACACTAATTTTTTCAAAAGAATTCGCTACATCAGATACCTTAACTGTCACTTTGATCGTGATTTACTGCCAATTTGACCAAACTTGTCAAATCCTCATAGCTTTCGTTAGCCTGATTTTGCAAATATTCGTAACGTTTAGCAGTCAACTCTAAAACTTTACTCAAAGTTTTTTTCATAACGTTCCTTTTGCTTCTTTTACTTCTTAAAGTTTGCGTTGAAGAAGTTCTTACCGCAGTATTTAATGTAGAGTTCGATTTATTTTCCAAACTTTCCCTACTTTCTGGAAGTTTTAAGTTGACAGAAGTTAAATAGTCCAGCCGGGTTTTTAGAAAATCAACTTTTTGCAAGGATAGACCGATAAGCGATCTTGAATTGGCTTGATGGTGACAATTGGCGTGGTGAAAAATTTCACTGCCACATACCGAATAGTTTGACATGTTTTTGAAAGTTGTCATGGTGTTGGGTTTGACGATATCGGCAAAGGGGAAACACTGTTGAGGTTCAGAAAATTTTTCCGAATTTCCCATAGTCGAATTGGTATGAGATCTAACGACTTGTGTTTCAAAATTAGATTCGTTTTGATTCTCTTGACTACGAAAATTACCACCATTTATAGTTGATTGATTATCTATATTTTGATTTTGTTGCGTAAAATTATAATTTATGGGAGAAGCATGAGTCATCTCGTATTCCTGACGTATCTGAGCCAATTTTTGTTGAATATTAGCGGACACAGGTGAATAGGTCGCATGCTGGCATTTGCTGCAGGATATTTGACACTGTGGTACAGGATACTGAGGTATAGAACTATTTTGTGGCACATGGCATTGTGGGACTTGACAAGGCGGTTGCAATTGGCAGTAACTTCTTTGTCTTTTTCGTCTAAAATTTTGTTCCATGAGACATTGGAACTGATTTTCGTACCGTGTGTTAATATCTGCTAACTGATTAACGTGCTTTTTGGTACTTTGAAGTTCTTTCTCCATGGTTCCAACAGTTTCTTGTAGCTTGAAGCGTTTCTCGTTGGTCATCATGAGGTTAGCTTCAAGCTCGCGTACTTCTTTTTCAAATTTAGATATCTGGCGCTCGCGGAGATCGATTTTGTCTTGAAGGTCCTTTATCAGTCGATCTTTCATTTTACCCTCTTTAGTAACCTGGAAAAAGAGAGTTTCTAAGGCAATGAATTTATGCGAATCCATTGTAGAGGGGAGACCAAACAAAATAGTATTGAACAACAAATGATTTAAAAACAACTCTTTTCACACAAGCCAAAGAGATTAGTAGACTGCCATTTTCACGTATACATACCTCACTAAGAACAGTTCTCATTTCTTGAGAATACCTCGTAAGACTTTCTTTCTCTATCACTAATTCATCCCTAGAAGCTTTTAGAACCCCCGCCATGTTTTCCCGGTACCTAAGTAGATTTTCCATTTCTGCCATCTGCTGACTCTGTTTTTCTATGACGCCTGCGTACTGTTCGAGTTTCTGCTCGCTTTCCATTGACCTTTAAAAAATTATATTTTATACAGTGCTTCCCAAAAGTCTAAAATTACGGTATCTTTTAAGAAAACTGTACAGTACAGGGTGATCAATTATATGATGACCATGTCTGTATGCCTTAATATATCGATAACTAGATGAGATATAATTATGATTTTGGTGTCAAAAAATAGCTACTGCCATTCTCGATCGAAATAGAACCATATGCTCCCAACAGATCATTTTAGGTCAGAAATTCTCCTCTGGGGCAAATGGTTCTTTTACCCGTTTTTAAAGTACACACGACTATGAAAACAGTTGAGGCACCCTACATTTTGTACTTTTTCACATGAAAGTTGACAAAATAAAAGTGACAAAACACCAAAGTGTCAAGCTTCTGTCGCAGTTGCTTACTCCTAATAAAAGGTTCGGGTATTGTAGCCCTAAGAGTCGATTTTGTATTTAATTTTATTTATTTCTCGAGTTTTTTGCAAATATCTCTCGAACTAATAATTAAAACCCAGATATGCAATACATTTTTTTTAGAAGAGAAATTCGTAAGTCATTGCAAAAATACATAGAAGGTATAAGGTAAATTGGGTCAAAAAATATGACATATACTCTACGCGCAGATATTAATGCTCTAAATAAAGTAACTACTATTTAAATGTCTTTTCAGAGAAAAGTTACAAGTCAGCAATAAATAAATTTATCATGTCTCTGGAGAATTTAAATTCTGCATAGATAATTTTTGCATAAAAACCAAAAATATAAATAACTTAAGAGCAATGATTTTACATTCCAAAATCACCGATCACTACCCTATCATCATAAAAGTTCCTACAAACCTAATAAGCTTAAATAACAGACAAAACACTACAATAGAAAAATGTAACATAAACTATAAATTATTTAAACAAAAAATAAAATAGCAACAAATTAATCACATTACTAGCTCCAAGGTTATTGAATACTGCACGGAAAAACTACTGAGTCTAGTTACATAAAAACCATAACAATTAAAAATAACAAAAAACCTTGGACAACACAAAATATAGTAGAACTAATGAAAGAGAGAGATATAACACGTACCATAGATTTAGACGAAACAAAAAAAGAAGAAGAAGAATATAAAAAGAAACAATATTACTAAAATAATAACAGTATCAAAGCAACAATACTTTCGAAATAAAATATTTAAAAATAAAACAAACAACAAAAAATGTGGGAAATGGTTAATAAATATAACAATAAAGTACAGAACAAATCAAACAAAAATCCAAAAGAAATAAAAACAGAAAACGGTGTAGAGCACCTCAAGAATACTTTAACAACTTACCTCCTTCTGTGCACCATTCGTTCTTTTTGAGACCAGTCTGTAAAGAGGAAATCACGAACATCATTAAAAAATGACTCATGTCCAGGACAGGATGGGATAGTAGTAGTAGTAGTAGACTTTCTTTATTGTCCAAGATTAACAAAATTCTTATTGACAAAGCTAAACTTAACCCTAGACTAATAACTAAACTACAAAAGATAATTTTATTAAGCATAAGGAGTAGAAGTGTTTTTTGCCAAGGATACTGTCCAAAACATTTTAAAGTGAGCATCATTACACCTATATGTAAAAAAAGAGAACATAATTTACCTATCAGCTTAATTTCTAATGTTGCTAAAATATTCGAAAAAGCTTTAGAAATTAGACTAGTATCTTATCTATCAAAACATGATTTAATCTCATCGAGTCAGTTTGGTTTTCAGGCCAAAAAATCAACTAACGATGCAATTGCGAAATTAACTAACTTAATTTGCTCATCTGTGGATAAAAACAAAAAATGTGCTGAGGTTTTTATAGATCTGGCAAAAGCCTTTGACACAGTGTGTCATCGAAGGTTTCTGTCAAGTCTGGAAACCTTTATTGAAATCCATGGTACACCATTAAATCTCTTCGAGAGCTAACTAGTTGAGAAATATCAAAAAGTAAGGATAGGAAACGTACAAAGTGAATAAAGGCATATAGAGTTTGGCGTCCCTCAGGGAACAATCGTTGCTCCAATCCTTTTCAATAGTTATATCAATCAAAGCCTTAAATTAAGATGGTGATTCTTGGATGGACGCTAAAAACATTGTTTATTGACTAGACGTGAATTTTCCCTCCAACAATCCTCAAAAAACCGTATATGTGCCTTTCTCTAGCTATGTGATAGGACTGCTTGATTCACAAGTAATTAACATTAATATTGAGTCTAGAAATGAAATTTGGCATTTAACGTGCAAAAAGTCAGTGAACTACTTAGGGATCACTATAGATTCACATCTCAGTTGGGATAAGCACGTAGAAATTTTAACAAAATAAAAATAGATCATTAATATACATGTTTAAACAACTAAGTATGATAGTGAACCTTAACAAAGCAAGAACTATCTACTTTGGACTAGTGCAATCTTTGCTTTCTTATGGAATTTCTGCGTTGGGCGGAGCTTATGAAATTTTTTTAAATCCACGTGAAATTGCTCAAAAACGTATTATTAAAATCATATGTAAACTCCCAATTACGTATAGGTCTGAAGATCTGTTTAAACAGGTTAATATTTTAAGTATTAAGCAGCTTTATTATAAAAATTCAATTATCTTTCTTGCAAATAACCAAATGCTTAATTCTAGTATCACAGACTAACACAACACAAGATTTGCTAAAGAAAAAAAGTCATCTTACCAAGAACGCAAAAAACCAATGGGCAAAATTTTTTCACTTATGTCGGTCAAGAAGTACTTAATATGCTACCAAGTGAACTAAAACAGGACACCAAAAAAGATCTTTTAGGAATAAAAATTGGTTACTTCAAAATATTTCTTAATATAACTTTCTAAATAACCAACAATAATGATATATAATCTCTCCGCCTTCCTGTTACCATTTTAATTTTTTTTTAATATAATTCATGTTTTCTGTATCGGGTTAAAATTACTTAATTTTCGCGACTTATTGTGTAAGAGTTTTACGCCAGAGAGTGTCTTCTTCTTTAGCTTTTTGTTTTCATTAATTTAGCTTCAGATGCTTAAAAACGACAGTCAAGTAATTTTTTTAACTTTGTTGTTCCTTTGCATTTATTTTTTCAGAAAGAAGAAAGAAAATCACTCAGCTCACACTACCTATATTTATTTATTCCTAAGTTAGTTATAAGAAAAAACATAGAATGTATTATAATATTAGTAAATAAATAATATCTATCTATCTACCATATAATTACCAGTAGCTATCTTTTGACACCAAAATCATAATTATATTCCAACTAGTTATCGAGATATAGGGTTCCAAACATGGTCAAAATATAATGGCTCACCCTCTACAAGCGTTGGGGATATAAAATATGATGGACAACTATATAGACAATCATGCACCTCAAAATTTTAGCTAATAAGGGCTCTGTACAGAACTATGAGATACTATAACCTAAAAGTTGTCAAGACGGAGTGGAAGTTATATGCTGCTTGCAACTTGGATACAGGATGTACTTTTCCAGGCCCACTGTACCCCGTAAAGAACTTAATTTCCTGCATAATTTATTTTCATTATTATCATCTTATTCGATTCAGCCGGTTTATTAAAAAATATACTTTTCTCATCACTTCTAGACAAAACCGACAACATTGAAGAAGCCTAGGAGGTAGGTATATATATAAGAAAAGCACTAAAAATTTAAAAATCGAAAAAGTACACCAAAAGGTATAAAATTAAATTATTTTTATTTGAAAATATAAAGTCCACTATATTATATGTACCGCTAAGGCGAGTATAGTCTGACCATCGATCTAGGAGATTAATTATTATTCATGGCCGATAAGCATTTATTGCGACTCAGCGGGTGTTCGAATGGAAGCAGGGACGCACTTAGTACCACGGATCAGCTTAAAGCTGAAGAAGATAATATGTTTTATTGACGGTTCGGTGTAACAATTTTTTTTTTAAATGAAAAACTCATTTTAATCTAATAGACACATCCTACACCTACAAAATATATTTGCTCACAGAATAAAAAAACAAACAAAAGTTAAATTTATAAAATTGTGTTTAACAGGTACATACGTATATAGTATAAAAAAATACGGAATAGTACAAAAATCAACAAATTTTAAATTAAGTCACTTTCACTGTCATTGTCGTCTTTAAAGTCTATGATATTTTTTTCTCTGGGTAGCAGATCTATATTAACATATGATTTTTATAATTTGTGGACATGAGCTACGCAATTTTCCCAGCTTTTTCTTAAAATATTCTATTCCGCCGACCTAATTAAAGCTAACACAAAAAAACTTAAAGTTGGTGAAACATTATTTCTTGTAACCGCTGCTTTTAGCTCATGCCATATGTGTTCAATTGGATTAAACATGCAATGGTAAGGACGAAGTCTCAACACTGTATGGCCTATTTCTTCCGCCAAAAGTATTGTTTTTTATTTAATTTAATTATTTCAATCAATTATTTTTTGGTGTAGCTATCCTCAAAATACACATTATTTTCTAACATGTAGTCCTGAATGGTAAGTTTTGTGTCATTGGAACACCGAACTTTATTTAGCCTTCTACTGTGGCAGTTCGCATTATCCATCACAATTACACTATTTGGAGGTATATTGGGTTACAGTTTATTCTTGAACCAGTCTTCAAGTAATTCCGCTGTGGTATCGTCATTTTTGGCTGTATTTGGTATAAAACCATTTTTTGTTCCAGCATGAATTATTGTGATACTCTTTCCTTTATTTGATGGAGCTTTAGTTGTGCAGTGACCAGATGAATCTACCCAACCTTTATCTGGAACTTCATGGGTATCAAACCAAGTTTCATCAAGATTAACAATATCCCTATTACTTTCTCTATACTCGTGTATTGCAATTAAATATTCCGTCCTCCATTTCTTTAAACAGGCCGATTCCAAAATCACTTGCCGTTTATTAATTTTTTTTATTTTGTAAACCGTTTTTTAAAACACATTTTCTCAGTGTCTCACGGCAACACTGTATTCCTGTATTATCTTTTCTTAATCACATCATCCATGTCCAATTTCTTAGAAGTATTAGAATCCTTCCTTTTCCTTCTCCCAACTATCAGTTTATTTACTACACGCCACACTGTTTTTACCGATCTTCGTGTTAAAGTTGCCGCTTCCTTCACTGCACCAAATTTTGACAATGAACATATCACTTTTTTTGTATCAAGTGGCAAAATATCGCGTTTAAATTGTTTTTATCAATTATTTTTGTTGTAACGCCATTATTTCCGGTATCTCCACGTGACGTATTCGGTTGTTCCTTCCGGACGGACGAAAAATTTTTCATATAATCAAAATGAACAACAAATAACTTTTTTTGTAACTAAAGACAAACTGCTAACTGATTTTCGAAACTATAAATCAGCTTGGTATCTTAAGCCTGTCCTAATTATTTTAAGAAAATTAATTTGCAGCGTAATCAAACCCTAATGTTATTACGTTTCGTAATTAGTCATAAAGTTGATAAATTTTAATTCGGCAAAAAACGTGTAGTTATTAAGAAATAATTACACATTTTTAAATCCGCACTTGTATCCTCACAAATGGCAGCATGTTTACAGCTTTTTATCTTTGCTTTCACACCCCGAACAATAGGTAATTATTAGAGTAAGTTCTCTTAGATCTATGGTCGTACTTTACATATACTATAGATTCAAAATTCCCTAGAAAGATTTGAACAGTGGTTTGATATTATTCCTAAAAATCCTAAAAATAGTTCGTTTAGTTAAAGCGGAGGCTTCTTGTATCCTCCACAGACCATTCGCGTGGTTATTCAAAAAAATATATATATCTTGTTTTTATTTAGTTTAAAAAAAAAACGATAATTTTTACCGTGAATAAACATTTCTATGATACGTAAGATTATGTAGAAAACTTATAATTATAAAAAATCACGTGAATTGTTCGGGGATAATGTTTTAAACTTTCGCCGTACAAAATTTGATACAAATTTGATTAACACTTTTTTTATACAAATTCCCTTTTTAATCTAAAAAAAAGTTACGTGAATTGCTTTTAAAATAATTTGCCAAGCAAGTCTACGTGTGCTGACAATGACAGATTTTAGGGTTTTTATCAAGCATTTTGAAGTTGTCAAAGTTTTGTTTTCAAAAATTGATGTTTCTACCACGTAGTAAAGGGCGCTTCTCAGAAAATATTCACAATTTTTAAATGCAAATATCTCTGAAACGAAAGAGTATGCAAAAATATACTTTAATAATTCTTGTTCAGAACAACAAGTTCTACTAGGGAATTTTGAATCACCCTGTATAAATAGTCCACTAAAATATGGTAGGTATGCAGAGTGTTCCAAACTCGATGCTAAATTAGGGCAAAGGGCAAAAAAACATAAATTTTAATTTTAAGTTTTATTTTCCTCCGCCCTTATTATTAAAGCTGTGAAAAAACTACAGGGAGGTTTTTAAGAGAGATTTGATATTTCAGTGTGACAGGAGCACTGTCATTGATACGTGTTTTTTTCCCCAGCCGTTTTTACTATAAATGATAACAGATAATAATTTAAAACTCGTTTGACAAGCCATCTGACTTTTTTACTTTTAACTTACTCAAGATATTTTGGAAACCGCTTGCAGTATCTTATTTGACATTTTCAAAATGACTTTGAACGTTTTGTTTTAAGAAAATAGTTTTGCCTAATATTATGTTTTTACTTTGTTTTTAATTCTAAAATTCTTGTTTTCAGGTGACTAAAATAAGGTTGCAAAATATTCTCCTTTTTGAACCAAGCGACAGAGAAAAAAATCTGTGTTGGGTAGATCTTAAAAAAAAGCTGTAGAAAGTTTTAAGCATTTATGTAAGCAGAAAAATAAAATCTAAAAATGTAGATTTCGATTTTTTCGCCTACCCGGAATTTTAGACTGTTTTTTTTTGCCCAATTTAAACCTTCTCTTATATCCTACTGTTGGTGAGCATCTAATTTGGAACACTCTGTGTATGAGCGCCGACTTTAAAAAAGTTGGATTTTATATATACACATAAAATAGTAGTTTTCACAATTAGTGGCTAAAATAGTGCTTTTTTTACAAGTGTTGGTTTAAATAACGATTTAAATAACGAGCGCAGCGAGTGACAAAAATAATTAGATTTTTTGAATATTACTATTTTCCTCTATTTCTCTTTAATTTTGGGTAAAAAACGGGCAGAAATATATTTTTTTAATACCTTCATCAAAAACATGATTTTAATAACTGTCTGCAGATAACTAAAGAATGGCTTTTTTGGTTACCGATGCAAAAAACTTTTTTTTTGATCACGGGTGCATAAAAAGATTACTGTACGACTTTTACTCGAAGTTAAAGAGAAATCGCGGAAAATAGTAATATTGAAAAAATCTAATTCTTCTTGCCTAAGAATTAAGCCATTTTCGCGAGATTTCACCAAGTATTTACGAAAAAATCATTTAAATATTTGGTCAAAATTTCAAATTGTCAAAGATTAAAATGTCGCAACAATGAACGTCACCGAGTAAAAAGACACATCGCTATGGAAACGATTGTTATTTCATTTCCCAGCCGCCTTCATTTATAGTGTAAAGATGGTGTGTTGCTATAAATTCTCTTCGTTCGAGATTTTTAAAAGTATTTTCCTGTTTTTCTAGATTTTTTAATAAAGGTATTAAAAAAAATAGTGTTAACAACTCGCGGCTAAACTGTGCTTTTTTTACAAGCGTTGGTTTAAATAACGAGCGCAACGAGTTATTTAAAAACGCGAGTAAAAAAACTATTGTAGCCACTAGTTGTTAAAACTACTATTTTGCACTTGTGATAAAAAAAAAGGTTTTTTTGCATCGGTAACCAAAAAAGCCATGCGTGAGTTATCTGCAGACAGTTAGAAAAATCATGTATACTTTTTTGCAGCAGTTTATAAAAAGTTTTTACCACATATACAATGTCTCCCAAAAGTCTGGAATAACGGAAGGTGCACATCTCAGCAAAAAAATTATTATATATCATTAGCTCTCTTACTTCTTACTCTAGTAGTAAGAGCTTGCAAACTTACTTTTTCATCAATTCATTCAGCTTGTGCCTTCCGTTCTCCACCATTTTTTGCAGTTCTTCCGTCGGGCAGTTGTAGTTCTGTTCTTCCAGAGCTTCCTGCCTGACCCTGAGTTGGCGTATCTCTGCCCTCAAGTTCGCCACTTCCATCGACCTTAAAGTGTTAAGTCTAAGGTGAAATAGTGTCGTGTCAATTTTATTGCAACTCTACAAAAATTCAGAAAACAATGTTTTTGTTAAGAATCATTAAGATATCTATAACAATGGTTGAGAATAAAATACCATACACTCCTCCGCGAAAACAAGACAAAACGTTTGGATTTTTGGGCTACTCCACTAGTTGGAACTAGTTTAGTTCCAAAACCAGTTAGTGGTGCAATTAGTAAAGTAGTCAAGAACCCAATTTTTTGTCTTGTGTTAAAATTTCCACTTCTGAAAAAATAAGTGATTTTTATTTATATTTTATATTGCCACATATTGAAATAATAATAATGATTTGTTTTCTACGAGGTAAGGTTAAAAGCTTCCCTGACACTGCATCTAGGGTGGTTATTGTAGGCGTCGATAGGATATTACACACTTGAAGTAAATATTTCAACTCATCGGTATCGGCATGCCTAACGCTTTCGAAACAAAGCCAACATACACTGCAATTTTGACTTGATCATGCCATGTTCCGAACGATGCCCGCTTTTTTGACGGGTGCGATTACACAACAGTTGATTCCACTCGTTGCGTACGGAAAGATGTACGTAACGTTACGGACCCACGAACGTACGCAACAGTTTCAATCATCAGTTCTGTCATCGCACCCTTCAAAAAAGCGGGCATCGTTTGAAACTTTGCTTAATGGTGAAGGGGCATTGGTCCGTCCACATCATTTTGTGTGTATCGTCCAAATTATTATACAGGGTTCCTAAGATTTTCCTTAGGGATAGGATTTAAATAAATCAAACAGAAATGGCATAGAAAGTTCTGCGCGCACAAAAGAAACAGGTATATTGAGCAATGGTGCCAGTTTGTTATTATCTCCGGACTGCTTGCATGAGAAAAAATTGTCGCCACTCTTTCATTGTGAGTATAAATCATAGTTGCAATAATAACCGTCGACAAGATGTCTGCAAATTCCGCTAGATGGAGGCCACACCATGAGATGATCGAGGAAAAACTGGGATTCACAGGCATTGCATTTTTATTTCCTTTCGAGTCGCTTAAGTTTACGATACTGAGCGATAAACTCGTGAGGTTATTAACATTAGAAAGAAATATCTTCGCTCTTAATTAAATTTCTTTCCGTTCTGTTCTACTAGTGACATCTATCCGGAAACGGTCAAACCATGCAGCTAGCACTAGCAGCCAAAGAAAACAATAAACGGCGCTGTTTTTCCTGCAGAGCTTTTTGCTTGCGATATTATTGATTTTAAATAAAGCTGGCCCTACACTACATTTGATATTTTCGAGGTGTTTTATGACATGATCTCGAAACATGTAGCGAACCAATTCTTCAAAACTAGCGGGAGGGTAAAAGCGAAAAATAAGGGGCTGCCAATATTTGCAATACCCAAAAAGGGGTGAAAAGATTTATTTTGCTCTGTTTCTTTACAAATAACGTTTTTTTTTACGAAAAACTTGAGCTCTGTCACTTTTTTTATTTTATTCTTCAACTTTCTCAAAATTTTCGTCATACCGTAGAAAAAAATTATTTCCCCCATGGTCATACTCTACTTTTATTCGAAAAAATTTAGAAACAAAGGCGGGATCAGTTTTCCTAAAACGGGGGATCTTGGTTTCGAGTGAGAAGATAAAGGGCGCCGCAGGCAAAAATTTTTCAATTAAATTAGCCGAACGCAAAAATGTTGGAAAAACAATGCACGAAATAAAAATTTCGCCGCTTACAATTTTTTTTCAAAAATTACGTAATTTCGGGAACGCAAAGAAATAGGTTTAAAGAGTATAATTTTTAAGAAAAAAATATCAATTTTCTCGCCCTCCTCCACTGGGACTACAGGGGCCGTGCACAAATTACGTAATGGTCATGGGGAGGGGGGGGGGGTTACAAAACGATACGTAGGGGGGAGGGGGGTTTTCGACAGCGTTTGCATTTGTGTGAAACTAAGAAAATTTGGAATGAAAATAAGTGAAAAGTTTTTTTTTTTTGGGGGGGGGGGTAGTGGTCTTGAAATCGTTGCGTAATATTAGGGGAGTGACGTGCCAAACCGTTGCAAACCATTACATAGGGAGGGTGTTCCTCCTTTTTGATTTCGAATCAAAGTGCAAAACCCGGGTTGGACGTTCGAAGGCGTCAACCCGTCCTATTTGCTTGATAAAGTTTCTACGGAAATATCTCAGTCGATTTCTCCGGCCGTGTATGAACGCTTTAGGTTAGGCATTTGCATGTATCTCAGTCTCCAGCCTGTAAACAGTGCGTAAGGACAATGGTTACAAAATGAAAAGCCGAAAAATATTTTTTTTACGATATCTTTCATCAGTTTGGTATTAAAGTCGAGCAAAAACAATTTTTATTCCAGTTCTAAAGGTATGAAAATGGAAAACATTAGAAAACAACAACCCATTTCAGATTTACTACGTGTAAGATGTAGTGACAACATCGCCCTATGCCCATCCTTTTCTGCCTAATGTGCTTTTCTTATACACGGCTGCTTGGCCCCCTAATGATTTGCTTAGGAACCCTGTATATTATTTTCTCTTCTATTATTAATTAATTAACGTTTTACAAAACCTACACTCAACTTTAGTAAGTTATTTCAATTCAAATCATTGATCAATTCTTTAATAGCCCAATTTAATTCATCGCGTATATGTAGTCCTTTAAACCTTCCTAAGCAGCTACGTGTGGATGCATACCGAACCCCGCAACTCAGTTCGAAACTAATATACTCGGACGTCGTGCGAATCAAAACAAAACCATCGATTTATCTTCTCGATATTTATCAACGCAATTATTCCAAAAAGTGTTTTGGTGGTTCCAACCCAGTGACTAAAAGCAGACAAGGGAGCGCTTTCCTACATCCAAGGAGACGTCTGAGGTAAGGGGGTTTAAAGGCCGTTTCTTGTATTTTATTGCGAGTTCATTTCTTCTCTGCCAAAGGGGCTATTGAAGGATAACAACATTTATTGGGTAAAGCTGAGTGTAGCCCAGTCCGTGGGATTTTGGATGAAGGAGTTTTATGACTATGTGGGATTGATAGCTCTTTAGTCACGTAATCAAGTGTTGCCGGGTATTTTGTTCGAATCCGTGTAGAAGGGGTTGATATGACGTCATCTTTTAAGATGGCAACCAAAAATCATAAAAAATACAACTTTTGCAACCGGGGCACAATTATAGCCGATTCCATATAATTCGACGACGATGATTCCAAAAAACTTACCTTTAAGGTCATTCGAGCTTAAATGACTCTTAAAGCGAAGAGGACCAAATTTTATAAGAAAGATAAGATAGTCAAGTCCAACAATATTGTTAAAAAAAATTTGGTTCAGCTATGACGCGTTTTAATATGGCGGCTGACATATCAAAATGGCGACCTATAACCACATTTTATTTTATCCAATCGCTTACTATTACTATTATTATGACCTTAAAAATACCATATACAAGTGAAAAACCAGCTTTCTGTAGTAACTTTTCCAATTTACCACTACGCAAAAACTTTAAGTGCCGGAAATGTGATTAATATCTTAGCCGTAACTAAAAACATTATTTTAAACCTCCCTACCATTTTTTTTTTGATTTGCCGTTCAAGATGTTTATGCTATACCCTGGTAAAAATGACCTATATGCCTGTCATTTTTATTAAGTTTAGGAACTTTATACAAGGATGCGCACAAAAAACCAGGTGGCACATGAATGTGTTGCTAAAGAGCTGTTAAAACCTCATCCTTGAATTTTATTATAAATGTTAATAAACAAGTATAGTCATGCCCTACTGGCATAATAAGAATTTTTTTGACCGCCATTTTCGAAAATAGCATCTAATTCGCATCTAAAACACCTGGTCCAGTATATGGTAATGTATATCTAACTTCTGCTAACTCTTTTATAGGTAATTTAAATGACTTTGTAGGCTAGACAAGTGAGTAAAACCTAAATTCACAGTTCTGAAATTTAATAAAACCGACAGGCATATAGGTCATTTTTACCGGGGTATAGCATAAACACCGTGGACGCCCGATCAAAAAAAATGATAAGGAGGTTTACAGTTATGTGTTTGGTTGTGGTTAAGATATTAATTTAATCTCCGGCACTTAAAGTTTTAGCGTAGTGATTAATTAGAAAAAAACACTAGAAAAATCTGGTTTTTCAATTCTACATGCTTTTTTAAGGTCAATTAAAATCATATATCAACTAAACTTTTTTTTCATAGTAAGCGGCGATAAGTCAACAATAATTGATATAAAATAAAATTAGGTTATAGGTCGCCATATTGATATATCAGCGGTCATATTGAAACGCGTCATAGCTGAACCTTCTATTACCAAATTTGGTCCTCTTCGCTTGAATAATTGATTAATAGTTTAGTTATTTTTGCAATATGTTAAATTTACTGGGATATTTATCAAGGTCATAAAGCTTTAAACTGCATCAAACTCTAAGAATGGAATTTGGCGTATATGCCCAATAATTTGAGGTACATTTGGAGTTAGCCTGAGAAAACATCGAATTATTAAGATTTTTCAAAAGAAAATGGCAAAAATCTAGTTTTTTGTCATTTTCAAGGTCATTCAAAGTCAGATGACCTTGAAAGTTAATTTTTTAGAATTCCCGTCCTCGAATTATATGCATCGAGTATAATCATGCTCCGGTTGCGAAAGTTGTATTTTTTAGGATTTTTGGCCGCCGACTTAAAAGATGACGTCAGATCAACCCCATCTACACGGATGCAAACAAAACACCCGATAAAACTTGATTGTGTGATTAAAGAGCTATCAATCCCACATAGTCACAAAACTCCTTCATTCAAAATCCCACGGGATAGAAATTATCGACATATGCCCCTACACTATAAACAAGTCGAAAATTTAGTGTATTTTGGCTTTATTTCGAACGCGTTAGGTATACCGATACCGATGCGCTGAAATATTTACTTAAGTAGACACTTAAACCATACCTAACGCGTTCGAAGCAAAGCCGAAATACACCACATTTTTGACTTGTTCATGCCAAGTTTGGAATGACGCCTGCTTCTTTGATGGGTGCTAAGCTAATTCCAGTCGTTGCCTACGGAGGGATGTACATAACGATCCACGAAAGTCCGCAGCGATTTCAATCAGCAATTCCGTCATCGCACCCTTCAAAGAAGCAGGCATTGTTCGAAACATGGCGTGAACAAAAATGTAGTATATCCTGGATTTATTTCGAATGCGTTAGATATACCGATAACGATGCGCTGAAATATTTTTTTCCTCAAAACTTACATTTTTTTTGTCTACAAGTATTCATGAGGCATTGTTGCGATTTTTTGAGTATTACAAGCCTGATCCTTCTGTGAATTGTAACACTGTCGAACGCTGACCTTTTTGTCATTGTTTGTCCGCCGTTCGTTTTTTGGCAAACGGATTGTCAAACTCACTTTTAAATTATTGTCACTTTAATCTCTTAAAAAACATCCTTCTGTGAATTACAACACTTACTTTGTTTACACGGGCCTCTGAAAACGCTGTTATATAAGGACGGTTTAGAAATGTCGAATAAACCCCAATAAAATCGTTTTAAGCACTAAATCGATTTTATTTTAAAGCGAACCAATAGAAAAAGAAGAAAAAATGGGTAAAATAGTGGATAGCTGAACGAAAAAACTATACCCCATAAATAATTTTATAAGAGATACAGAACCCAAAGATTATCGGAATTACTTTAGAATGAGTACACAAATATACAGACCGCTTCAAGCTACTGCGAACATAGGGCGAAAGAAGTCTAATTTGCCAGTGTACGTACATGCAGAGACACCGCACGCCTATCAGTGAAGCAACCAACACTCAGGCTTCCGATCGCCATTCGCTGCCATTCGCCGCCGTTCGCCTTGTATTTAGTACGCCTCTAACCACGGTGCTGTGTGGAGCGTAGTCAATGAAACCGGAATTTGGTCAATAAATACGCAAATTTTTATAACATAATTTTCTTATTTTTTGTCACTGATAAATAAGAGCGTTTTATTGTCAACTGCTCAGATTTATCAGTGACGACGTGTTACAATGAAAATAATAAGGAGAAACAAAATAAAAGCAAGTTCTCAAAATAAAATAATACATTCTAAAAACCAAAAAGATTCTCCCAGTCAAAAAAAAATTAAAGCAAATGTTCGAAAAGTCCTCCTTGCTCGGCTAGACAATATCCGAGCCTACTATAAAAACCGCTTCCAACGTTTCCAAGCATGTTAGGGGTGATAATTTGAAAAGATTCTTCAAAAACAGATAGAAGTCATTAGGAGCAAGATCGGGAGATCGAGCTGGCCATAAAATAGTTCCCCGTGTACTTATAACCCGATTAGGAAATACATTATCAAGATATTCCCTAACAAGGCCAACATTGTGAGCGGAACAACCATCTTGTTGAAACCATGTTTCACCAAATCTTACACCTAACAACTGCCTAGCAGTTGGAATAATGTGCTGCTGCAGTAGATCCAAGTATCTAGGACCATTCAAATTGCAATTGCCGTTAATAAAAAATGGCCCAATTACGTGTTCCCCTACAATACCTCCCCCCCAAACATTTAGTTTTTGGGGATACTGTGTTCTTACGTCAAAATACAAATGCAAATTTTCCCTCGACCAATATCGAACGTGTGTTGGGTTATGACGATTTGACCATTTGACCATCTGCACTTTTTCGGCAACTTCGTAGACATCCATTTTTAGTTTTAAAAATGTATTATTTCAATTAAGAACTTACCCATCTGTTTCTCGAGCAAGGCAGAAATAAAACAAAATAATAAAAACAAAATGAATTTCCAAAAGATAACACTGCAGCGTGCTTCGAATCCACCTCGGTCGTACGGCACGGAGAGTAAATTGGACTTGATTCCCCCTATGTTCGCAGTAGCTTGAAGCGGTCTGTATGAACAACTGTTACAAATGTTGGAGCCATATATCACAAAACAAGACACTATTTTGCGCGAAGCAATTCGTGCTAAGAAGCGTTGAAGATATGAAATTTTCAACATTAATTTCAGCAAGAACAATGAGTTCCAAATCCATTTTTTAAATAAAAAAAACACGTTAAAACACCCACAGTAGTGCCCTTGCCCTGGCTTAGACTGTTTAAATACTGGCAAACTTGAAGTATCGCCTGCTGCATTACCAATATTTGCATCAGCATTCTGGCTTCAGCCAAATACTTTCAACACTTCGAAAGTATTAACAGTATCTTGAAAATCCATCAGTATCTACGCGCACACTATCAGTATTACTGTCAGTATATCGAAATACTGTCAGTAATTCCACCGAATATTAACAAGATAAGGAGGGTCAGTCTAAGCTCTTCTCCTTGATATGCATATCTCACTCGAACATCGAATGCTACTCTTTCTCGGTTCGTCGAAATCCATAAACCGGCTGTCCTTCGCGTCGCACAGTGGTCGATTTTCAGAAAAACACGGACATTAATTGAAAAATTCAAAAATTCAAACTGTGCATTTAATAAAATAAATCCGCCGTATTGAAATTTTCAAATCTGATTAAAAATTACCCTTTCCCGAAAAATGCCTGAATGCCAATTTTGATTTAAATTAACAAACTAAATATTTTTCCCCTTCTACTTCCCTCGTTAGAGGGAGGCAAGTACCTGAGAATACCATAATATTGTATTTTCACCGGAAATATAAAAGCATACTAAATTTAAACACAATTATATGTGGATAAGTCAGTTAAAATTAATTAGCAAAACATGATCGAAAAATCTGATGAAAAATTCGTATTCCTTATCCCCATAAGCCCCCGTATACCAATTTTGGTTGAAATCGGACAAACTTAGGCGTTTTGTCCCCTCCACTCCCCTCGTAAAAGGGAAGGGGTGCCTAATAATGACATATTATTGTATTGTCACCGGAACTATAAATGCATGCCAAATTTGATGGCAATCGGATGTGTATAATTTAGTTAAAATTGGTTAGCAAAAGATGATCAAGAATCGTCCATCTTAAATCTGCCATAATGAATTTTCAAAATCTGATTAGAAATTCGTTACCCAAATTTCAACAAAATTGGGCGTACTTCAACTGTATTGTACCCTCCGCCACCCCCTTCGTCACCGTAACTACATAAGCATGCCAAATTTGAAGTTGGTCAAAATTAAATTGCAAGATTCCACCCGAAGAAACATACTTACATAAAATCCCACATAACATTGGAGGAATATTCATGTTGTAGGAATATTCCCTCAAAGTGATTTTTTAATATTCTATTTTGAATATGACAGGAATGCTCCAGACCTATTTTTTGTTGAATATTCTTTAAGAGTTTGTGATAGTTATATTATTTGGTAAGAAGATAATAATATTCCCATGATGACGTGATAATCATGCTATTTTTATGAATATTCCCAAAAAGAATAATTTTGTCAGGATTTTGGCATGTTTGCTGAAAATACTACTATCTTGTGAAAAGAACGATTTACATGATTTATAATTATAATTTAATGTAATGTCATCTCTTAGAGGTAGATGGCACTGGAATCAATATGTTCTCTATGTAGCAGGTAATATTATTATACATATAAGACAGCAAAAAGTTATTTAAGTAATCTTTTGACAACTAATCTCAAGTAGTACATCAACATAATTGTGATACATTAATATACCTGTATCCGTAGTCTACTCCGTAATTGCACTTTAGTAGAAGACTAATGAATATTTGGTGGATATTCATGTGGATTCTGAATATATATCCATTGCATATTTTAATTGAGTTTTTTTTTTTTTGAAATATTAAAATTTTTATATTACAAAATAAATTGATACATTAACAACAGGTACTTAAATGATTGCATAGAAATTTTTAACTATAAATAAGCAGGACTGTAAATCAGAGATTTGTGTTGTACTGCTTATAAGGAATACATTAAATGTAAAATTTACTATGTGATAAGCGTAAACATATTAACAATATTGATTTTAAAAACTAAAGGTAGTTACATTAAATTATATAAAATTAGTGGTTTAGGATTAAATAGGTACATTACAAATTAACTACAAAATAAACTAAAAATAAAAATATTATGCAGGTACATAGATAGTAATAATACAATTTTGCAAATTCGTTTAGCGAGATCAATAGTGATTGAGTTGTTTTTAAAGGTTACAAAATTTCATCAAACACATCATGAGTTAATAATATTAATTAAAAGTATTATTAGCAGGTAATAAATAGGTAAAAATTGAAGAAAAATTGAAAAATGCTTTGCTTTTTGATGTTTAACTTTAGAAACTTTAGATATATAGATATTAAATGAAATCTTTGTATATTCCATAGTTATTCAAGAAATGTTTCTTTAATTTTATTTTAAACTTTGTGTTTTTAATTGATAATTTTTTAATATCTTCTGGAATTTTATTAACTATTTTTGGAGCAATGTATATAATTTGTCTTTGCGTAAATGAAAGGTTGTGTCTTATAGTTTTGAGCTGATTGTTAGTGTTGGCTCTGGTGTTATGTATGTGTTCTGTTTTAGGAAAAAGAGAGGGATGTTTTCTGTAGAAGATGACAGCTATTTTGAAATATAAAAATCTAACTGGTAGAATTTGACTCTCTTGGAATAAACGAATACTGGGATATCTAAAAGGTTTTTTAAAAATAACTTTAATCCTAGGATATCCATCTCGTGGCCATCTGGATATGTTTTGAATCATAAAATCATATCCATACAATATTCAATAGGGACATATATTTGCTATGTGAGATATTAGTCAGTGCCCAGGTATACTATTATAACTCTTTAAAAAAAAACGTTCTGATCGTATTATAGTTTCATGTTTCATGTCACGTTTCATGTCACGTTTCTATCACATTTATATCACCTGCATGAGCTAGAGTGAGAGCTAAATGTCATTTCTTAAAGAACCACAACAAGCGCCAAATAGAGTATATACTTGGTTGACTATTTTTTTTGGTTACCTGGTTAGATGTTTTTTCTGTAATAGCTAAAGTAATAAGAGTGATTGATTGTAATAGGCATTTTAATTTTCTCAAACGTAATTCAAACCTAAGTTAACTTTTTGAATATTGTGTTATTTGTATGCTTCATTGCAGTGTTGAAATATACAGAAAGATCAGAGGCTTGTTAATTTATTTAAGGGGGCTATGGTATTACGAATAACTGAACCTAGCGCAGTACTAGAACATTCTTTTTGGCTCTCAGTGACATTAGCTCAGGAATTGTCGAAGTGACGTTCAAAATGGAGTAATGCGATATCCATATCTTTGGAGTGGCTTTAGCTTTTAGTGGCCTTAGACAGAAACTTTACACCCGAAATTTATACACATTGATTGACGTCAACTGTCAACGAGAATTTTCAGTCTGACGTTTATTTTTTGGTTTCTCCCTAGATTTTTGGCCACACTGATCACAGTAAGGACAGGGCCTCATTTAGAAAATATTCTATTTCGTTTAGTTTTAATTTTATCATGAGTTAATTGTAAAAGAGGGTTTTTGAACCATTTCTTACCATTTTGTTATTGTTATTGTAAGACAATTGATCAGAGTGTAGTAGATAAGGCCAGTTCCGCAAGTGTTGATCCAATACATAAACGTAAATAATGTGAACTCTACACATTATAGAAGGGACTGGATATTAAATCTCAAATGAATGAAGCTCAGACATTGTTTAGGTCATGCATGGTGGATGCACGCATTAGTCATTTTTAGGGCACATTAGGCATATTGCCGCAAGAGTAGCAAGATCGAAAGAAAACGCCTAAGTTTGTCCGATTTCACCCTAAATTGCTATACGGGGGTTTTTGGGGATAAGGAATGCGAATTTTCGATCAGATTTTTGATCACGTTTTGCTAACCAATTTTAACTGACTTATACACATCCGATTGTCTTCAAATTTGGTATGCGTTTATAGTTCCTGTGACAATATATTAATATGGTATTATCAGACACCCGCCTCCCCTAACGAGGGAAGTGGAGGGAGAAAAATATTTAGTTTGTTCGAATTTAATCAAAATTGGCATACAGGGGTTTTTAGGGAAGGGGATTATGAATTTTTGATCAGATTTGAAAATTTCATTATGGATTAAAAATTGACGATTTATGGTAGAAATCTAAAAATAAAAAAATAATTTTATATAAAAAAAGCTTTTCAAATAGAAGCTTTTATAAAACGAGTCCACGGGAGAAAGGTGAAATGTCATATTTTTTTCAGTTTGGAGTTACATACGGCAACAAATCTGCTATTAATAGTAGATTTATATGCCGAATTGAAAAAAAAGAAGAAACGCGTAGCATAAGAGCGTGAACGTGATCTGAAAATATCCTGTACTGTGAAAAAAGGAGTAGGATCAAAAGAATGTCAGATGGACATTTCGCCTTTCTCCCGTGGACTCTTCAAATATAAAGTTGACTAAAAAGTAGAACATAATTTTTAGCATTCTGATATCATAGTAATAAAAGCGATGGCCGAAAATTAAAACTAACAATGTCCATTTATATATCAGAGAAATGTTAGGGTAGCTTGGGTCGAGTTGGGTTGAATTTATTTACCCTTGCATTTCTCTGCTTTATAGTGAATTCAGATTCTTGCGAACAATCATATAATCAATAATATAAGGGTGAATATCAAAAAATTACCTCTTTTTATTGATGAATTTTGCAAAAAACTTAAAATGGCTAAGAAATAAAAAAAGTAATTAAATGTGTTGGTAATTTAGTTGGGTGTTTAAAAAATATAGTAGCAATCTAGTTTTCTTAAAAATCTTGGTGTCAAGTGACGTTTATATTTTCGTGCCAGAAGAATGAGAAAGTGTCAGAATAATAACGTAATAATAATAATAACAGAATAATAAATAACACATAAATAAATAAAAAATAAATAAATAAAAAATAAATAATAAATAAAGAAAAGAATAATTACAGAATCACAGATCAATTATTTCATTCTCCTGGGAACAAAGTAGCCAGGAGAATGAAAATGCCAGGATAATGATATGCCAGTAAAATGATAAAATACATCATAAATATTTTTTTTTGGTAGGTAAATCGCAAAATTAAGATAACTGGTTTACAATACTAGGAAAAATAACACATTACCTTATTTAACACATACAAACGTGTATTAAATAAAACCTTGTTTTGGTAAAAAATGATCCAGCAGAATGAAAATAATAAATATACTATTTTATGATTTTCCACCTCCTTATTTTATTTTGGGCAAACTTTAATTTGTTACAAAAGGCAAACTGGAACTAGAGAAATTTAATGTTATTTTGAGTTTTTTAGAACACAGAAGTTAAGGGTTGGATGCAAAAGCAGGTAGTTTTATAGTGCTTAACCGAGCCAGGAGAATGAGAATAAAAGTGTGGGACAATTTTTAAGTTATTCCAGTGCGCTTATTTTTTAACATTATATTCTACTGTTTTTGTCAGGTGCAGATGGGAACAATATGAATCTAAACTAAATCAAACTTCTAATCTATGGGAACATTTTATGGGGAAAAAAACTTACCCTGAAGAAAGTGAGCTGGGGACATGCCAGGAGAATGTGATTGGGGCTGTATTTTTTAAAATAAAATATTGAAAACATAAAAATGAATGTAGATTTTCCATTTTTACAATCAAATACGCCTCTCTTCCTAACCACATCAAAAAAAATTTAACAAATCCCTCGTATTTGCAAAGTAAAATGGTAGGGACAAGTACAGATGTAATCTTTTGATTTTCACCCATAAATTTCCATAATGCGCTTATCGCTTTTATTATTATTACGATATCAGAATGCTAAAATTATTTTCCTTTTTTGAGTGAATTTTACATTTTTTCATAAAAGCTTGAATTTGAAAAAGCTTTTTTTTATAGAAAATAATTTTTTAATTTTTATATTTGTACTCTAAATCGTCCATTTTGAATCTGCCATATTGAAATTTTCAAATCTGATAAAAAATTTATAATCCCCTTCTCCAAAAACCTGTTTATCTTGAATCCGGCATATTGAATTTTCCAAATCTGGTATAAAATTCGTATTCCTTAACCCCAAAAACTTCCGCATACCAATTTTGGTTGACATCGGAAAAACTTTTGTGTTTTTCCCTTACCATTCTCCTCGTAGGGAGGGAGGGAGGTGCCTAATAATACCATGTTATTGTGTTGTTACCGGAACTATAAACGCATACCTAATTTAAAGACAATCGGATGTGGATAAGTCAGTTAAAATTGGTTAGCAAAAAATCGTCCATCTTGAATCCACCGTATAGAATTTTCAAAATCTGGTCAAAAATTCGTATTTCTAATCCTCAAAAACCTCCGTATACCAATTTTGGTTGAAATCGGCCAAACTTAAGCGTTTTCCCCCCTCCAAGGGATGCCTAATAATACCATATTATTGTATTGTCACCCGAACTATAATCGCATACCAAATTTGAATTCTATCGGATATCTAGAGGTTAGTCTAAATTGAGTTGCAAGATTTGACCCAAACATATAAACATACATACATAAAGCTTGTAATAAAAAATACGCAAAATTTAAAGCCGGTCCCATTATTAAACGTCTAAATTGAATTTGAATTGATTATTTTTTGGGCATATTGGGTGTGCATCGCGTTTTCTTTGTTATGTTCGGTGTACAAATAAAAACTAATAGACACTTAAAGTAAATATTTAAACGCATCCGTATCGGTATACGTAACGCGTTTGAAAGAAAGTCAAAATACGCTACATTTTTGACTTGCTCATGCCATGTTTGGAACGATGCCTGCTTCTTTGACGGGTGTGATGACAGAATGTCGTTGCGTACGGAAGGATGTACGTATCGTTAGGGACCCACGAACGTACGAAACGATTTCAATCAGCAGTCCTGTCATCGCACCTTTCAAAAAAGCTTGCATCGTTCGAAACATCGCATAAACAAGTCAAAAAGGTAGCGTATTTTGACTTTGTTTCGAACGCGTTACTTATACCGATACGGATGCGTTGAAATATTTAATTTAAGTGTCTAATATCATGGCCGCCGTAACAGGCATATTCGTTTTTCATCTATAAAGTATCCCCGGCATTATGTTGTTTCACTCTGGTGCATTTCATTGATATGAAAGCGTAATATAAGGAGTTATTCGGAGTGATTTAAAGTCAGCAGTGTAGTTAAAATGCCGATTACCAAAACATAGGGCGTTTGATTTTGGCAACTTAAAGCTTCGTACAGACCTGAACATTACGGCGAACAACAAGCAGAGCAACAAACCAAACCGCAATCGGAACACAAATTTTTACGGGGTTACAAACGCGTTTGCAAACATGCTCGCAAATCCTGGCCATTGGCGAATGTTTCGCGGTGTTCCCATTAGTTGTCGGGTTTTTCCCCGACATCAAAGGAAATGCTCGCGAATATACTCGCAGGTTTGGACGGGTTAAAACAAAACGGCGAACAGAACGTTGGTAGGGAGCGCTGCAGCGTAACTTTTTAGTTTTTCTTATGTATTTGGAGTGAGTTAACAATGGAGTGGACGAAAGAAAAATGCATAGAGCTGATTAACGTGTATGAACAAAAAGAATTGTTGTAGAAAGCTAAACATCCACATCGCTACAACAAAATTATAAAGCAAGACGCTTGAGTTGAAATATCCCAAATTTTAAACATTGACGTAGAAGACTGTAAGAAAAAAATGGGGTGCTTATTAGCCTTTTTTCGCCGGGAATATTTTCCTTTAAGGTTGTAGTTTCTTCCCAGATTTTAAGTAAAAAAAAGTGCAACTGGCAACGCCTTGTTCTTTAATTTTTTAATATTTTGCCAGAGTGCACAGGGAAAACTAAGCATCAGAATTAGCTGAAATTTTGCAGGGGTGATCATTTAAAAAAAAATCATCTATCCCAAAAGTCTCAAAATAATTGCGGGTTTAGAACAAATCCGATTTAAAAAAAAATTGAGAAATACTCACAATTTCCTCTGGATTACATTTGTCCTTTTCATATTTCCTTGCTTTAGCGAAAATAAAAACTAAGTTTCCCTTTTTCTAAAAGCCTGTGCACTCCGGAAATCACACTTCATTGAATTTGAGAGACACACGCCATTCAAGTGTTGGCCGATAGATCGCAGAATTTATACGATTCCATGGTAACTGCAGGTGTTTTGACAACAAACTTTAAATCGGGCCGCAGTGGGACAGAGGAGTATTTTAACGTTTTCAAAAACATTGTTCTAAAACAAATATAAAACCACTCCGCGTGTGCCGTCGTCCGCCGAAAAGAACCAAGAGAACTTTACTGGGAATACTAAGAATTCGCATAGAAACATTCGGCGCCCATAACCCCAAATGATTTTGTTTTTATTTTGATTCAACCATTTTTTTAAATTTAAATACTAGTGAAATCTTGGAGTACAAAGCATAGATTTTAGAACCTCAGTTTCAAAAACACACGGATACTTGAGTAATAACAAAACAGGTCAGTAAAGCTCCATTTAGAGGTTAGAAAGACTTTTGCTAGTCGTTGACGCTCCTGTTTAAAATAGCGACAATAGCCGATTTTTTAATCTGCATGCCTCTAAGTTAACCTGTTGTCGTTATCAGCTAGCGGGAGTGCTTTCAATTCAATTATAAATGCACCTGTAAATGCAACCTTAAACATTACACCTAGTTACTTTAATACTTAGTTTAATGGGTAACGTTTTTTTAGCAGGTAATTCTGCAATAAGTGGTTTTCTTTTATTTTAGTATTTTACTTGGTTTTTTAGCGACGCAGAACGCGAAAAGTCAAAATAAGTAACCTAACCCCAAATTTTTGACCCGGTGCTCTGATGTCCCAATGTGGATAAACATAAATAAAGTCTACGCGTTGCCATGGAAAACAAATTCAATGACATTCAATGCAAAAAAATCAGGTCGACATAGTTAAATTGATTTCCCGTACAGTGGTGCTAAAAAAAAATCCCCAGATTGTAAGTACGACCTTAAAACATCTACGAGTGCCTGACAAACCTCTGGTACTATGCTGCTTATGGACTGTTTTGAAATTCTAAATAAACATTGAAGGCTGCTGTAGGAATCTCCTGTTGCTAAGAAACGGAGTGTTACTGCTAATCTATCCTGAATTGATACTGCTTTTCTTAGTACAGTGTCCTGTTTCTTAATTTTTGGACCTATTTTGTCTAATAAATACTCAAAGTCGGAAGGTGTCATTCTTGTAAAATTTTAGTAATGTCCACTCACAGCTTGAAACTTTAATTCACTTACTAAATTTTCTGCACTCCTTTGTGCATAAAAATGTTTTTGCCACCATCTTCTTGTTTTTCGCGTTTTTTTTTGGCACACCAATAATGAATATATATGTATGCTTCTGCAGCTGCACTTTTATTCATCTTTAACCAATAAAAGAGGGTCGATTATCTTGAACTGACAAATTTCAACTACCGAGAACATTTATGGGAACAACACAAATCGCTCCGTTCGTTGTTCGGATCGTCAAAATTAAAATGACCGTCCGCCGTTCTGTTTGGTGTTATGTTTGCTGTTCTGTTCGTTGTTCTCGTAAATTTTCAGGTCTGTACAAAGCTTAAGAATCTGGTTTTTTTTATATGGAAAGTGAGGTTATGTTTTGTCTAAATAAAAATGAAATGGACTATAGCTTATTCGGCAGAAAAAAGTGCTCCGAGCCGTGTCTTGGTTTTTACAAAATTTGCCTTCCATTCAAAGTTCAGCCAAATTTATTTGACTGCAAAAAGTATGGATATCACATGACATATTTTGAACGTAACTTCGACATTTCCGGAGCTAAGATTACTGACAGAAAAAATTACTCTATTCCTAATGTAACTTTTGTTTTTGATGCACAAACATCAAAAGTACAAGGTATGGATGATGGTTCTTCATCTAGAGAAAAACTTGTACAGACTACCAATTAAAATCTAACTAGCATCTGCTAGAAATCCGTCTCTTTTCGAAAACTCTCGGAAAAACTTCCCTTAAAGTGGCTAACGCTCGCGCTCTTGGACTATTAGGTAAGTCGTAAGATTAACGGTGGTACTTACTTTTCTTTCAGTTTGTTCTCGCTATCCTCTAGTAACATTTGATAGCGGCTGACACATTCCTGCTGCTTAAAGAGCTCTCTTTCCGTTTCCGTGGGCTCCCTGCTTTGATCCTAAAATTTTTTTGCTTGTCTTAAAACTCGATTATTATAGGATGTCTTTTACAAGCTTTTATTTAACTTAATTTTGACCAACTTCCCGACATGGCTACAAAAGATTCTGGGGTTCTACTGATTTCTTTTATTTTTTTAATATGTTATTTACCTCCCTCAAAGAAGTATTTTTGGTAATAGGAACTTTTGTGTGACCCTTCCGGGTAAACCAGAAAATGTCTTCAAACTCTTAACATTTTTGATGTTTAGGTTAGTGGTTTTTAGGAAATCACTCAGTTAAGGTCATCCTTCCAGTTGAAATTTTAATATTTAGTGACCTTAAGCTGTTATAATTTGACAATTTAAGAAAAAAAGGTTGACAGATTCATCAATCAAAATTTTATAAATGTCAAAATGTTAACAATTCGTCAGGTTAAAGAAATAAAGTGAGTTTCTCAAATATTGTTAAACCACTAATCTAAATATAGAAAATGTTCAAGAGTTGAGAATGATTTGTCGTTTATCCGGACGAGCCACACAAATGTTTCAAGTACCAAAAATACTTCTCTGACCATGGAGAACAATATATCAAAAAATTAATCAAATCGGTAGATCGCCAGGATCCTCTGGAGATTTCGAATTTCTAATCAGATTTTGCAAATTCAATATGGCGGATAGAAGATGGACGATTTTTGGTCATCTTTTGCTAACCAATTTTGGCATGCATTTTTAGTTCCGATGACAAAACAATAATATGTCATTATTAGGCACTCCTCCCCCCTACGACGGGAGTGGAAGGGGGAAAACACCTAAGTTTGTCCGATTTCAACCAAAATTGGTATACGGGGGCTTTTGGGGATAAGGAATACGAATTTTTGATTAGATTTTGAAAATTCAATATTGCGAATTCGAGATGAACGATTTTAGGTCATGTTTTTCTAATCAATTTTAACTGACTTATCCACATCCGATTGTGTTCGAAGGACCCCGGACCTGGTTATAAAGGATTATATTGGATTTTTTTTCGGTGGAATTCGCTATAATTATGATATGTTGTAGAGGGATATGTAACTAAGAAAATGTAAAATAATAAAAGTTTTTCTATGTCTAGTTCCTGAGACATAAACACTCAAATTTGGAAAAAAGGCTGTTTTTGGCTATGTTTTATCAATAAAAACTCGTAACACTTATCTAAAAAAAAGTTAGTTACTGAAATTAAAATGGTAGAAGCTTATAGACAAACTCCATGATGATGTCATTTATGACAGTTATTTAGGTAATTTACAGGGGCTAGTCAAAAACTGATATTTTTTATACTTCTACGACTACCGAAATTTAAACAACCCACGACGGTCTTTCAGGGTGAATAGGTTGACCAAAAATGTAGCCAAAAACTATTTACTACATCTATTTGTACTCCACTTAGGCTCTCTAAAATCATTTTTAGGTAAATCGCAGTTGATCGAAAAGTTGATTTTTTTGAGTTTTTAAAGAAAATCATAAAATTTTAGTATTTTTTTTTCGTTACATTTTTTTATAACATTTAATAGAATTATATATTATATTATTTTTAGGTTACTACTTTTACAAAATAAAAAGCATTAATAACTAGAGCTACAAATGACAAGAAAAATTTACTACTGCTTTTCTTAAACTCAAGCCATAGACTTGAATTGTCCAAACAATTAATTTTATATTTTTTCCCGGTTAATAAAAACTCTCTGTGGAGAGACTCTTCTGGTTGTTCTGACCAGATACCTAATCCTTTTGTCACTAAATATAAGACTATCTTCAATATGGTTTAAAATTATGTGAATTTTTAAAGTTTCTGACAACATTGTGCTTCTAAGTTTTTCGTAAATGTTCAATCTTTTAGTTTACTTACAAAGAAAAGCAATCCTCAACTACTTTATTAAAAGCTTCTAAAGTGCTTATAAATGGCATTATTTCAAACATAGTTATTTTGTCAAGTATGTTTTTGTCAGTAAGTATGTCTACATAGATATAAATGGTATAATACATTTTTTTTAGACAAGTTTATCTTGATCTTATTCAAAAACTGACATATTTATGGAATTTAAAAAAACACTCCTTGGCGTACTTTTTTCTATCTTTGTCTAAAATACAGAATTTTTGAAAATATTTAATTATATCACCGTAAGTTCTATATAAACCACCTTTTGTAGTGCCATTTCTTAATTCATAACAGAAAAACTGTAGGGACAAGGATAGCATGACGTAGCAGTTTGCAGACCATTTAAAATTAATACTGCTGGTAAGACATCTATACCTTCATACTATAGGCTACACACAAGTAGCAATATTAAAAATTGGATCATTTGTACCATCACAACAAAAATTGATTTTAATATTACTGGATCAGACGAAAAATGAAGCAGATCTTTTGTTTAAGTAGATGTGCAAGAAATTTTCGAAGAGTTAATTCAGTATAGAAAATATCTTGGGAGACCAAAAATAAAAGTCATGGCAGACGGCGGCCAAGGTTTTTTTAAATTTTACTTGCAAAAGAAAATGAACTTAAAAAAACAATATTGTCTGAAGGAGGAAGCGCCAGCAAAGATTTCAAGGTTACCGGTGTAAAAAAAGTTACAATATTATGTTTAGTTCCGGATATAAAAGAGTCTTACGAAAATATAAAACTTTTAGTAGATTTAATACAATTAAAGAAAATATCTTTTAAATTCGTGCCAGATTTAAAATTATTATACAGTGATATAATTAAACATTTTCTAAAATTCTGTATTTTAGACAAAGATAAAAAGTACGCCAAGGAGTTTTTTATACCATAAATATGCCGGTTTTTGAAGAAGATCAAGATACACTTGTTTTTAAAAAAATGTATTATACCAGAGTTACATCTTTCACAAGGGCAGGCCAATCATGTATTTTGGAAAGGTTTAGTGCCACTTTTGGACATAGATCAGGATCTTACATGACCAAAACGGTTAGATTTAATTAGTAGAAGTTTTCAGGGGGAAACATTTGAGAGGAATGCCGGAAGATGTTAAAAAATGTAGACATACTTACTGACAAAAACATACTTGACAAAATAATTATGTTGGAAATAATGCCATTTATAAGCACTTTAAAAGCTTTTAATAAAGTAGTTGAAGATTGCTTTTCTTTGCAAGTAAACAAAAATCGTCTAAGTAAAAGCACTTAACATTTACGAAAAACTTTTAGAAGCACAATGTTACCAAAAACTTTGAAAATTCACATAATTTTAAACCATATTGTAGATAGTCTTATATTTATTGACAATTATAGATAAGGTCTAGTAGATTTTTGTTCTTGTCATTTGTAGATTTAGTTACTAGTATTTTATATTTTGTAAAAGTACTTACCTACCTAAAAATAATATTGTATATAATTCTATTAAATATTATTGAAAAGATCAAAGGATGATATTTTTATTCGAATGTAACCAAAATTACACACACTTTTTATATATAAAAAAAATGTAATAAATAAACTACTCAAATTTCATGATTTTCTCTAAAAACTAAAAAAAAGTCACTTTTCGATCAGCTGCGGTTTACCTAAAAATGGTTTTAGAGAGTCTAAGTGGAGTACAATTAGTAGTAAATAGTTTTTCGTTACATTTTCGGTCAACCCTTGAGGACCGCCATGAAACATGCTGTTTTTGAGCAGAAAATAATAGATTTAACCCATTTTTAAAGAAAAAAATAAGTTCGGTTTTTTAGTAGCTTCTTCTTTCTTAGAAAATGACTTTTCTGGCAAATAAAATCGACAACATATGATTGTACCTGTGATAAACCATTTTGTGAATACCAAAAGTATTTTATTTAGTTGTGTTGGTTTAAAATAATTTGCAGCAAATCGTTTTACTACCAAAAAATTGTTGTATAGCCCTAGGTTCAGATACAGGGTCTATTCAAATTTTTTTAAATTTTTTACTTTCTACCCGTACATGCTTTTAATTTATTTTTTTAAAATGACTTGGTCAATTTTAATAAAACTTTATTTGATTATTTCTATATCTATCCGGAAACATATAAAAAAAATATATTTTTTTATGTCTACATGTCAAGATATTAATTTTTATATTTTAGACCATTTTAAAACTTACGTCGAGACGAATAAAGAGAAGTACCTATTCTGCATTTTTACTGCACATTTTAAAATAGTATATATTCGTTGATTTAAGAATCTAAAAAAATATGTTAAAAAACGCAAAATAATCTACAGGGTCCGTCAAGAAAGTAGCTTGTTTTATTTCAACCCATTACTTAAGCACATTTAGATAGGCATTATTTTTTTGTTAAGTTTAAGAAAACATATAAAGATCCAGGTAAACAAATTAATTTAATATTTTTAATTCTGTAGCTACAGGGTCCGTCAATAGATTTTTGTTTTTCAAAGTTAATTTTAAAAAGTAATGATGCCTATCTAAAAGTCGTGTAGCATTTCAGTTTAACTAAGTGGATTGAATAAAAAAGCTTTTCTATTGACGGATCCTGTAGATACAGAATGAAAAATATTCAATTAAGTTGTTTAACTAGATTTTGATTTGTTTTTTTAAACTAACTTTAACAACTTTTAAATGTACTGCATTTCTACCTAATTAATTGCTTAAAATAAAACAAGCTATTCTCTTGATGGAATTAAACATTTTTTTTTAGATTTTTATATTAGAGAATATTTACTATTTTAAAATGTGTGTTAAAAATAAATTAATAGTCATGTATGGGTAAAAAGTAAAAAATGCAAACTATTTGAAACAAATATATAAAAAAAAAATCAATATTGTTATTCACAAAATGGTTTATTACAGGTGGAATCAAATGTTGTCGATTTTATTTGCCAGAAAAATTGACCTATAAATTAAAAGTCATAATCTAAGAAAGAAGAACTAAAACACCAAAATTATTTTTTTCTTTAAAAATGGGTTAAAACTATTATTTTCTTTCAAATAGAACATCTTTGTTTTCAAAATTCGGTAGTAGTAGAAGTATAAAGAATATCAGTTTTTGAGTAGCCCCTGTATATTACACAATGAACTGTCACAAATTACATCATGATGCGGTTTGTCTACAAAATGCTGTTTTTGAGCAGAAAATAATAGATTTAACCCATTTTTAAAGAAAAAAATAAGTTCGGTTTTTTAGTAGCTTCTTCTTTCTTAGAAAATGACTTTTCTGGCAAATAAAATCGACAACATATGATTGTACCTGTGATAAACCATTTTGTGAATACCAAAAGTATTTTATTTAGTTGTGTTGGTTTAAAATAATTTGCAGCAAATCGTTTTACTACCAAAAAATTGTTGTATAGCCCTAGGTTCAGATACAGGGTCTATTCAAATTTTTTTAAATTTTTTACTTTCTACCCGTACATGCTTTTAATTTATTTTTTTAAAATGACTTGGTCAATTTTAATAAAACTTTATTTGATTATTTCTATATCTATCCGGAAACATATAAAAAAAATATATTTTTTTATGTCTACATGTCAAGATATTAATTTTTATATTTTAGACCATTTTAAAACTTACGTCGAGACGAATAAAGAGAAGTACCTATTCTGCATTTTTACTGCACATTTTAAAATAGTATATATTCGTTGATTTAAGAATCTAAAAAAATATGTTAAAAAACGCAAAATAATCTACAGGGTCCGTCAAGAAAGTAGCTTGTTTTATTTCAACCCATTACTTAAGCACATTTAGATAGGCATTATTTTTTTGTTAAGTTTAAGAAAACATATAAAGATCCAGGTAAACAAATTAATTTAATATTTTTAATTCTGTAGCTACAGGGTCCGTCAATAGATTTTTGTTTTTCAAAGTTAATTTTAAAAAGTAATGATGCCTATCTAAAAGTCGTGTAGCATTTCAGTTTAACTAAGTGGATTGAATAAAAAAGCTTTTCTATTGACGGATCCTGTAGATACAGAATGAAAAATATTCAATTAAGTTGTTTAACTAGATTTTGATTTGTTTTTTTAAACTAACTTTAACAACTTTTAAATGTACTGCATTTCTACCTAATTAATTGCTTAAAATAAAACAAGCTATTCTCTTGATGGAATTAAACATTTTTTTTTAGATTTTTATATTAGAGAATATTTACTATTTTAAAATGTGTGTTAAAAATAAATTAATAGTCATGTATGGGTAAAAAGTAAAAAATGCAAACTATTTGAAACAAATATATAAAAAAAAAATCAATATTGTTATTCACAAAATGGTTTATTACAGGTGGAATCAAATGTTGTCGATTTTATTTGCCAGAAAAATTGACCTATAAATTAAAAGTCATAATCTAAGAAAGAAGAACTAAAACACCAAAATTATTTTTTTCTTTAAAAATGGGTTAAAACTATTATTTTCTTTCAAATACAACATCTTTGTTTTCAAAATTCGGTAGTAGTAGAAGTATAAAGAATATCAGTTTTTGAGTAGCCCCTGTATATTACACAATGAACTGTCACAAATTACATCATGATGCGGTTTGTCTACAAGCTTTTATCATTTTAATTTTATGGTAAGTTACTTTCTTTTAGATAAGTGTTACGAGGTTTTTATTGAAAAAACATAGCCGAAAACAGCCTTTTTCCAACTTTGACCGTTTATATCTCAGGAAATAGACATAGAAAAACTATTAAAACTTAACGTTTTCTCAGTTACATATTCCTCTACAATATATCATAATTATAGCGAATTCCACCGAAAGAAAACTTCCCACATAATCCTGTATAACCGGGTGCGGGGTCCTTTGGTATGCGTTTATAGTTCCGGTGAAAATACAATAATATGGTATTCTCAGGTATCCACCTCCCTCTAACGAGGAAAGTGGAGGGGGAAAAAAATTTAGTTAGTTCGATTTCAATCAAAATTGGCATATACGGGTTTTTAAGGAGGGGAATTATGAATTTTTGATCAGATTTGAAAATTTCAATATGGCGGATTCATTCATTCATTCACAAATAAAAAAATTAAAAAATTAATTCTTATCAAAAAAACTTTTAAAGAACAAGCTTTTATTAAATGAAATAATAAGGGCGCAAATTAAAAATTTTAACTTTACGGTGATAAAGAGAGAACTATAAGAGAAGAACTAAATTCTTCTTTTCTTCGAATGATAAACATAATGCTTTCATCTAAAGAAGCTGAGCACGGGTGAGATTGCCGTGCTTGCCAAGCCTTTGAAAATGTGTTTAGGTTATAGAGTAATACAACTATTTCTTAGGTGAATCGTCGATGTGACCGATATACGATACCTGAAATTAAAATTTTTAATTTACGCTCATCGATTTTATTATGCTATAAGAAAGATAAAAAATGATTTTCTACGTTTGAGTGCATTTAATAAAAGCTTATTCTTTAAATTTTTTTTTAATAAAACATTATTTATCATTTATCTTTTAGAAAACATAATACCTCAGATATTCTAAGGGAAGGGGGGTGTCTAATAATTTCATATTATTGTATTGGAGCTATAAATGCATACCAAATTTGAAGGCAATCCGATGTGTATAAGTTAGTTAAAATTGATTGGTGAAAGATGAGCAAAAATCGTCCATCTTAAATCCACCATATTAAATGTAGTGCCCCAACAAACCAAACAACGAAATCGGGCGTACTTCAACTGTACCCCCCTCCGCCCCCTTCGAGTAGGGGAGAGCTGTCAATTTCATCACACTATATTCTTGTGTTGTCACCGGAACTATATACGCATGCCAAATTTTAAGCCGACCAGATGTCGGAAAGTTCGTCAAAATTAAGTTGCAATATTCGACCCGAATAAACATACGTATATATATATATATATATATATATATATATATATACACTTGTTTAAATAGCAATAACCTTGCCAAAAATCGAGCAATTTTGTCAAATTTAGACTTTTTGAAAAGCACAGGCCTTTTAATTTATAGAATCATTGTCAAAAAAAAATCCAAGATGACGGGCTCATCTGAGAAGTAGGCATTTATAACCACCCTAGAAAAAACTTTCTGGGTAACACGGTATTCAGTATTAAACATTAGTAACACGACTATGTTGGGAATTTGGAACCTTTGGTTGCACTAAAACAAAAGTATGATTGTTCTCCACAAACCAAAACTACAATTTTTTGCACTTGACGCGCGTTTCGCTAACAACGTTAGCATCATCAGGAGATGATAAACAATGAACTAAATTAATCTACGCTCTATCTTATATACAATCCTTTAGTGGGCGGAGATAAGACTAATAATTTGTGATTGATCACGATTTTTAATCCTATCTCCCCTCAACAAAAGAATAAAGTGTACTAAACGGGATGGGTCCTCTTTCTTTATTTAAACTATTTCTGGATTTAATGATTTCCATACTTTCATATGCATTCAAAAGCCTTTTGTTTGGTACACTTTTTAGAAGTTTTAGGTTATCTAATGTGAATCTATGATTGTTTTCAAAAGCATGCTCGGCCACACTTGACTTTTCTGTTCATCTGTATTTTAAGTGTGCTCAGTGTTCTTTAAAACGTGTTTGAATAGAGCGTCTCGTTTGGCCAACATATTTTTTGTCACAATCCATGCAACTAATTTCGTAAATTTCACTTTTTTCTAGAACTGTAGTTTTATCCTTGGGATTTCTTAGTAAGCTTCTTATTGTGTTACCGGATTGATATACTAATTTAAGACCGGTGTTATTAAATACTTTTTGTAATCCTTTCGTATAGTTAGGATTATAAGGAATTGATACAAATTATACGAAAGGATTACAAAAAGTATTTAATAACACCGGTCTTAAATTAGTATATCAATCCGGTAACACAATAAGAAGCTTACTAGAAAATCCCAAGGATAAAAGTACAGTTCTAGAAAAAAGTGGAATTTACGAAATTAGTTGCATGGATTGTGACAAAAAATATGTTGGCCAAACGAGACGCTCTCTTCAAACACGTTTTATAGAACACTTAGCACACTTAAAATACGGAAGAACAGAAAAGTCAAGTGTGGCCGAGCATGCTTTTGAAAACAATCATAGATTCACATTAGATAACCTAAAACTTCTAAAAAGTGTACCAAACAAAAGGCTTTTGAATGCATATGAAAGTATGGAAATCATTAAATCCAGAAATAGTTTAAATAAAGATAGAGGACCCATCCCGTTTAGTACACTTTATTCTTTGGTTGAGGGGAAATACGATTAAAAATCGTGATCAATCACAAATTATTAGTCTTATCTCCGCCCACTAAAGGATTGTATATAAGATAGAGCGTAGATTAATTTAGTTCATTGTTTATCGTCTCCTGATGATGCTAACGTTGTTAGCGAAATGCGCGTCGAGTGCAAAAAAGTGTAGTTTTGGTTTGTGGAAAACAATCAAAATTTTGTTATTAGTAACACAGACATTCTTTCCAAGCATTTTGATGTAACACATAAAAAATTCTGAAAAGAAATAATAGTAAAAATATAGTTGTTTAAATAGCAATAACCTTGCCAAAAATCGAGCAATTTTGACAAATTTAGACTTTTTGAAAAGCACAGGTCTTTTAATTTATAGAATCATTGTCAAAAAAAAAATTCAAGATGGCGGGCTCATTTGAAAAATAAGCATTTATAACCACCCTAGAAAAATTTTTCTGAGTAATACGGTATTCAGTATTAAACATTAATAACACAGACATTCTTTCCAAGCATTTTGATGTAACACATAAAAAATTCTGAAAATAAATAATAGTAGTAGTTTACATAACAAGCATGAAAGATAGATATAACGAAAGATATTCGAGTTTTGATATACTTATAATTTCGAACCAATTTTGAACTAATTTTGAACCACTTTTCAAAATTTTGAACCACACTCCTTCTAGAATTTTTTTTATATTAAAAATAGGAGGTGCAACCGGACGTCAAGCTACACCCCCTCATTTAAAGCGTAGAGAAAAATGAAAGGCAACTATCCCAAAATCAAGAACTTATTTCGAACTCATAATATCACCAAAAAGAATTTCAGAAAATCCACTATTGTTTTGGATGCGCAATAAGGATCTCTCTGCTCATATAGTCCGCATCAGCTAAGAAGCACCATTGGAAAAATCAGGTGCTTTACACATGCACATATTAGATAGTTTTTGGTCGTGCCAAAAACGCCCGACGACTAACGCTATTTGACACTGTTGACATTTGAACGTCATATATCGTTAAGGGCTAACGTGAGACGCCGCAAACCTACGGACGGTAAACATTAGAATTTTGACATACGTAGGACATGCGTATTTGTATTTTGTTGAGCCTCTATTATATTCTGTTCCGTTTTGGACAGGATGGCGCTCAGTACTCAATACACACACAAGCGAGTTTTTCTGTTTAGAGGTAGAATAAAAATGAGTAGTTTTGAGAGAGAACAGTGATTAATATCCCTTGCGTTGGTGTTTTAAAATTTCAAGACTAAAATGAATGTTAAAAATACACTATTAGGTAAAATACCCGCAAAAAATATTTACTAAAGAAAATTATTTCTAATATGCTGTAAAGTTGTTCAGCATAAAAATTAAGTTACATTTGATACAAAAATGTAATATACCTAGTAAAACAAAATTATTGACAATCGACAAGCGAAACACCAAATAAAACCCACCTCAAAAAATTGACTATGACAATTTCCTAAAATTACTGACGTCAAATAAAACGTGCCAATTTCTTGTAGTAAGAAACTTAGCAAATTTTTGTGAGCTTACTATAGTTACTACCGTTCTCCTTTTCTAACTGCATTCGGCTGAGAAAGATCCAGCTTACTACAAGATACCAGGAAAACTGTCAACGATAACTATATCAAGAAGATAGTTATGTTTTATGGGCAGAGGGGTACAGAGGGACTATTTTCTGGTAAGCTTGATCTATCTCAGACCGTTGCAATTAAAAAATAGTAACTATAGTTTTTTTGTTTTTCTTAAATTACAGAAAGGCAAATTCTTTTATAAATTTACCAAACCCATCCTTGCATTGAATTCAGCCTATTGTGCAGGCATACCTGGTCTTTGTGCAAAAGAAGTTAGCAATAATTCGCGAATTCCATATGCTGCATCTGCAAACAAAACAAAGTTGTTACCATTAGGAAAAACAGCACATTCTTCTAATTGTGGATACAATCCAGAGTCTCTGAGTATTGCTGCATCACGTCTTTTTCCCTCGAATTCACCTTTTAAACTTACGATCAAACCATCATCAGGGCAAGTACCAGCTTGATATTTTACACAATAATATATTTTGTGTCCGTTGTAGTAAAACTCTTGGTTTTCGCTAGGTCTATATATTGCATTTGTTGTCCAATCGATAAAACCCCAACAGTTTCGGATGGGTGCTTCTTTATCCCGAACGGCTTGAGCATATTCTAGCAGTCTTTGCTCATTTAACCAGGGCAAATTGTTTAGATGGGAAAGTAAACGTCCAAAGTTTTCATATATGTGATTGGAAACATAAGTAAAGATTTCAGATAATGATGGTCCCGATCTACCAAATAGAGTCGCCAAAGTTAGTAAACCGGGGCAACTTTGCACATCGTTGGGTAACTTTACCCCAACGCCAGCGTCGAAAAGTATTTGTTTTTAAAATATCTCCCAAACGCGATGCACCTTCGCCACTTTATCTGGCGAGATTTGTAGCTAGATGATTCACGCGCGTTCTCACGCGATTGGCTCAGGAAAATCACGGAAACCTGCTTGCGTTTTTACCTGCAAAATTTGATCTACCCAACAGCTATCTGGCAAGTAAGTCTTCTTATATTAGTAAAGTGTTATCTTGGCAACATTTTTTTAAAAGTTTCAAATGTATTTAGTTTTACCAGTCAACTAAATACATTTAAAACTTTCGTGATTTTTTTTTCTAAAAACATGCAAATTTTGAGGTTACATGGGGCAACTTTACCCTAGATATTTTTTCTTTTTTTTTCAAAAAAAATAAATGTTTCTTTTTTTTAGACATGCCCAGGACCCATATGAGAAAACTGGGTGCCCTGAGGTATGCCGACTATACCCCAGAAATGTTAGAAGCCTGCTTGAATGAAATCAGAGCAGGTACACTCACCCACAGAGCTGCTGAGGCGAAGTATAAAATTTTTTAACAATTTTTAACAAAAAAGGTACTTCAACAAGCCAGGAAGGCAAACGGTGTTTACCGAGGAGAAAGGAGCTGAGTTTGCTAATTGCCTCGTTGTAATGGGGGAACATGGGTTCCCCATCGATCAGATGGAATTGCGCCGAATTATAAAAAACTATTTAAACCGCTGTGGCAGAGAAGTCAAAATTTTTCAAAACGACACACCCGGACCAGACAAGCTAAGACAGAAGAGTCATTCACAGGTTTTAGCACGATTTGCCGAAAACATAAAACGAACCAGGGCAGCCGTGGACGAAACCATGCTGATGAGTTTCTTCGAGAATTTGGAAAGAGAAATTGAAGAAGTGCCTCCAGAGAACTTGTGGAATTTCGACGAGACAAATCTCACTGACGATCCAGGGAAAGAGAAGTTTCTTGTCAAGAAGGGATGCAAGTATCCTGAAGTGATTAGAAACGCATCGAAAACGTCAATTTCAATAATGTTCTCTGGAAATGCCACCGGCGAACAAGGCCAACAAAGATGTGGAGCACATGAGCAGAAAATGGGCCTAAAGGTTGCCGTACAATGCGAGCACCTCCGGTTGGTTCGATACTAATATCTTTGCCGACTGGCTGGCATTCCAAATGATTCCTAGAGTGAAGAAACTCGAAGGAAAGAAAGTATTACTGTGCGATGACCTTTCTTCACACATCACAGTGCATGCTTGACGCGAAAATGATGTCCACTTGATCTGTTTACCGCCCAACAGCACACACCTAACACAGCCACTCGATGTCGCTTTTTTTCGCCCCCTGAAAATCGCATGGCGAAATGTTTTGGGCGAATGGAAATTGACGGAGGATTGCATAAAGAATACTAATATCCAGAAGCAACATTTTTCTCCATTGTTGACGGCTGTAATGAATCGTATAAAACCCCAAGTCGCCGGAAACCTATGACATGATTTCGCAAATGTGGAATATTCCCATTAAACATTAATGAGGTGCTGGAGCGAATCCCTACAGTGAGCCCTCAGGTGCTTCAATCAGAATTCATTAAAGCGCTTCAGGCAAAGAGATCCGAATTAACCAAAACTGCAAGCATTCGCTGCAAAAAAAATGAACATCGTAGCTGGGAAAAGCGTTTCTGCAGTTGACGAGCACCAAGAGACCCCCAGATAATAGTGAGATGACATTTGATGATAACTCTTCTGACGATGTTGATTTTTATGAGCTTGCTCAGGAAAGAGAAAAAGAAAACGAGTTCATCAACTTTTTGGAGGGGAGACAAAGCGATAACAGGAAGTTTATGAATGTAGTCTGGGAGGTAGGACGATTTGTCGTGTTTAGCCAAAATGGAAACTTATTTGCTGGAGAAATTATAGCTTTCGGAGAAGTCACAATTAATGCGATGCAGAAATCACTAAAAATGTGGAAATGGCCTTCAAAAAAAATCAAGTGTGTGGTCAGAAGTACTGGGTGCTATCGAAACGCCAAACCAAGATACCAAAATGGGAACTTTTGCGATCTCAGAATTATCACCATTCTATGACTAGGCTAACTAAGAGCATAGATCCACTGAATATTTAGAAAAGAAGCTTTTTTAATTTGTTTGCAATTTAGTTTTTTAGTTTTATGTTCAACTAGAATACGATTTTTTTAAAATATATGTAAGAAGTTGTGATAGCCATTTTTGTTTCATTTGAGAATTGTTTTAATTTGTTTTTTAGAAAAAAAATCACTTTTTTCCCCATGCATTTAAAAAAAAAATAAGATTTTTATAAAAAAATATTTTTTTTCATAAAAAAAACATCAACATCAACCTGCACCCCCCACCATATTTTAAAAAAAACAGGGCTACGAGTGGATTTTTTGAAATTCTTTTTGGTGATATTAGGAGTTCAAAATTAGTTCTTAAGTGGTTTGACTGACTTGAAATACATCTTTGCTAGTTTATTTATGTGTACGAGAAACAAATTTGTAATCGGCATATTTACCATAAGCATCATTCTTTCCTGGTGATACAACATTTTATCTCTCTCTAATGCTTTTATGCTGTCTTCCAATTCTCTAATCTTCAAATCTTTGGCAATTTCTTGGATGTAACTTTCCGCTTCATGGGAAGTTGAATCTCCTTTATCTGTAAAAATAGACGCATTTTCAACAAAAGGTGATGACCTATGTATTATAGTATGGGGTATTCCACGAATATCATTGGGTATGTAGAGTTCATAAAGAAACTCTCGCACACTTTTATTTTATATTTAAGAGAGAGATTTTTTGGAAATATTGAAATTTCTGGTCACACCCTATTTTCGTGCAGTTATTTTCAGAGTATACCTTGCGCATATTAATAACTGGAAAAATTTTTCTGGATTAATAAGTGCAAATCTCTGGAAAGTGCATGTGTCAAAAATTTCTACGAAAATTTCCCGAGTGTCAATTTAACTGGAAATTTTACACGAAAATTTTCAAAAATTGATCAGTGGAAATTACATCCTTTTTAAAAATTGCATCTGGAAATATCCCGGGGAAAATTGTCATTTTTGACATTTATAGTTTCAAAACATCAAAACAGTCGACCTGTCAAAATTAAAAAAAAATTGTTAAAGTAAATAAAGTACCTGCTGTTTTGATTTGGTCGTAGTTTTCACAGTAATTTTGAACTTTTTAAACAAAAAACAGAAATGGCCCGTTCCGGTAATGTTTCTTTAAATGATATCAACGAAATTGCGGAAAATAGTACTCCCGTCAATACTATAAAAAAGCAGAAAATCTATTTGGCAACAGTTCCAGCAGTTTTGCAATCAAAAAGGATACTCCTTGGTGGAGTAAACGTGCACAACCAACATACTAAACGACGTACTAAAGGACTAGGCCTTTAACATGAAGAAAGCCAATGAGAAGACTACAAGGAGTCAGTAATAAAAGTTATGTGAAACAACACTGGTAAGCAACTACAAGAGATCTATTTTATGAAATTTGGTACCAAGATTGATCCTTTTGAGGATATGGAGTTTGCAAGTTCCAGAAAGGCAAGAGATTCAATGAGAAGGAAACTGCAATCGCTTCCAGAAAAACGAAAAATGAGTGCAGCAGCTCTTACCAATAAAGAATACCAGGACATTATATCATACCGGAAGGAGGACACACCCGTTGGACTTCAAAGAAAGTTCTACCATAAAGCAGCGTTAGAGCTAGCGTGGAGAGAAGGCGAAGCTAGTAGCCTCCTTTTGTCTCACTTTCGTAAAAAAGTCCACAATGATGGAACCTTTACAGGTTAATTGATCTAACTTACTAAGTTTCTATTTTTAAATCAAACTCTATTTTTTATGGAAATAAAACTTACATTGGGTTTTTGTTGTTTTAGGAAGAGTGGAGTACAATCCAATATTCTCAAAAACAGCCCAAGGAGGATCCTAGAAGTGCGCCGAGAGTAAATGGCTTGTGCAAAATAAAAAACAAGCAGAGTTTTGTCCGGTACGTTTATACGAAAGCCTCATAGACAAAAGACTTCCAAACGCAACTACTGGCAGATATCCAAAATTTTTGCTTAACAGTATTTGGTGCAAAACCGGGCCAAAAGGAAGAAATACGATTTCTTCTTGTACTAGGAACTCTGTTGAAAGTACGGGGCCTGACACTCAAATTAAAAAGAAGAACAACAGCTTATCAAAATAACAGGCCATGGAAACGTTAACTCAATAAAACCGTAACTTCAACTGGATGAAGACCACCATGTGTCATTAACTCAAGGTTTGAGAAAAAATACTACTTCGTTGTCAACTGAATCTGAAGTTTGCAATACTGGAATCGGCAGTACTTTTGACATGGAAATCGTTCATCAGAGTTTTCGTAATTTCATCAGCCCAAAGCGACAGCTATGACCATACATTTTATAGCAATTATAGTTTTTAGAAGCAGGACTAAGTTTAAGTTTTATTTTACTATTAGCATTAGAAAAGATATTAATTGTTATCAGTCAGGTGCAATGCGCTCATGCTTTTGTTAAAAAATTGGTTTCAGACAAAATTTTCAAAAATTTCCGGAAATATTTTATGCACTAGTTATATTTCTACTGGAAATATGCACTTTCACTCTATCATAACGTGTGCATGTCAGATTTACATCTCGGAAATATATTAAATATCATTTTCAGCCAATTATTTTTTTATCAAGAGCTAGAAAAAAATCAGATCAGATGCGCTCAAGCTTTTGTTAAAAAATTCGCTCCAAAAAAATTTACAAAAATTTCCTGGAAATCTGACACTACTGAAAATCCTGCAAGTGTTTTTACAAATGTTAATGTTAAAATTTTAAAATTCAAAAACGGGGTAATTTTACTGCTCGTAGGAGTGTGTATTTTCTAGAAAAAAAATGCCATAATAAAATGCACTTTTAAAGAAAACAATGTGAACGTGTCCCAGAATTTGCAAAAAAATTAGTAAAAGCGAATCTCCGAACTTGGACGCAGAGGACCTCCAAATGCTCAAATAGAACAATATACTGGACTTTGCAATATAACAGAGGGTGAATTTGTAAATTCACCGGTGGATCCTTTATGGTTATTTATTTTTTCCAGCTTTTTTTTACTTATTCAATCCAAGATATTTTTTTATGCATTTTGGTTAATATAAGGTACAGTACAGTGGTGAGCTAATTAATGCAAGACAGTTTCAAGTGAAGACTCTGATGATGAGCTAGAGATCATACTAAATTTGAGGCAAAAACGTACTTGCATTGAAGACTACCCTGAAAAAACTGTCCATAAGGTTATAGTATCTTCCCAGATTTTAAGTAAAAAAAAGTACAACTGGCAACGCCTTGTCCTTTAATTTTTTAATCTTTTGCCAGAGTTCACAGGGAAAACTAAACATCAGAATTAGCTGAAATTTTGCGGGGGTGATCATCTTTAAATGCTTAATAAAAATATCTGAAGGATTTTTCAAAATTCTCAAGTATTTTTTCTTCAAAATAAAAGTTCTGGTTCTGTCATCTATCTCAAAAGCCTCAAAATTTCTGTTTGGAACAAACCCGATTTATAAAAAAAAAATAGAGGAATACTCACAATTTCCTCTGGATTACATTTTTTTTTTATATTTCCTTGCTTTAGCGAAAATAAAAACTTTCCTTTTTCTAAAAGCCTGTGCACTCTGGAAAAGAAAACCGATCAGTCACTCACAATTCATGGAATTTCGAAGACACACGCAATTGAAGTGTTGGCCGATAGATCGCAGAATTGTTACGATTCCACTGCAGTTGTCGGGCCGCAGTGGGACAGAAGAGTATTTTTACGTTTTCTGACAGAAAACCATTCGAGGTTATGTTTATCTTTCAAAAATGTATTTTCAAAAACATTGTTCTAAAACAAATTTGAAACCACTTCGCGTGTGCGGTCGCCCGCCGAAAAAGGCCTAGCGCTGCGCGGACATTGACCCGAGTCTATGAAAGAACCAAGATAAATTTACTGGCTCACTGGGATTACTAGGAATTCGCATAGAAGTATTCGGCGCCCATAACCTCACATAAGTTTGTTTTTATTTTGAATCAACCATTTTTTTTAAATTTAAGTTATTGTGGCATAGTTATGTGCAAGTGTATTAGTGAAATCTTGGAGTGCAAAGGATAGATTTTAGAACCTTAGTTTCAAAAACAATGCAACCTTAAACATTACACCCAGTTACTTTAATACGTAGTTGGGTAGCGTTTCTTTAGCAGGTAATCCTGCAGTAAATGGTTTTCTTTTATTTTAGTATTTTACTTGGATTTTTAGCGGAGCAGAACGCGAAATGTCAAAATAAGTAAGGCAACACCAAATTTTTGACCCGGTGCTAAAAAATCTCTGTTGTCCCACTGTGGATAAACAAAAATAAAGTCTTCGCGTTACCACGGAAAACAAATTCAATGACGTAAAATTTTGCACAATTACCCAGATTGTAACTACGGCCATAAGTACAGCATGAGTGCCTTTAAGTCAAATTTCCGATTTTCTTGAACCTGAATTTATTAAATCCGGTTCCTATCTATGCATTTCTCATACGTGGGTCCACTGACTCAAAACACGCATCACGTGGTCTAAGTGAGATTTGCCTATATAGGTTCATGTTGGACCACGTGATGAGTTTTTTGAGTCAGGGTGGCCGCGCATACTGGGACTCAGCTATCACCGCAGCGCGTTCGTTTTGTATTCGATGGAACAACGACATTTCATCACTGCTAAATATCAGATGGATGTCAAACCCATCTGTCAACTGAATGTCGGCACCGATGTTCCACCACTGTCAAAAAAATGTTGAATTTACAAACTCGCCCAGAGAAATCCGGAGAACACAATGCCAAATTCGCAGGCGAAAGATTCGGGGTCGGCTCTGATCTATATAAAATATGGATTAGGTATACAACAGTTAACAAATCACTGCAACATGCAAATTCAAAGTAGGTTATGTTAGGTGGTGGACAAGTGATTTTACTTTCAGTTATGGGAAACATGGTGTTGGTTAATAAGGAAAACAGTGCATTTAAAGAAAAAAACTTGGAAGGGTAAAAACCAGTTTAAATGAATTTTTTAGATATTAAAGAGTATTCAATTCTTATACATGAGTTCTAGAAATTAATTTCAACAGAAGGAGAGGTAAAAGAATTGCATTTTGAGATTTCAATAGAATTACGCAAAGATTAAAAAGTTTTGAAAAAAATAGTCCGATTTTATGTTGCCTAATTTTGAAAAAAAAGAAAAAGGCAGTTATTTTTTGCCCAATCAATTTTTTTTTCAGTATCAGCTATTATTATTTTACGACCAATTTTCTATGATTTTCTATGATAGTACAACAGGTGAAAAGTGTGAAAAACATTATACAATGTGACAGACAAATGTTTTGTAAGGGGAAGCTTGAATTAATTTTAAGATTGTATGAAAATCGTTAAAAAATAGGTATGGTGTTTGCTAGCGCTAAAAACGATTAATTTTCAGAAACTCAAAAGAAAAACAATTTGTATGGTAAATCAAAATCACCCCTAAAATGACTTCAAAGAAATCAATTTACTGGATTTCAAGAATAACTGACTAGACGGAATTTTACATATATTGTATTTTGATCCAATATTATACACAGTGGTGAAGGGCACAAATAAAGTTTAATATAGGGATAAAAAGCTAATTTTACTGGTCAATAAAATCTGCAAAAATAAATGTGTTTTTAGATATATATAAAAACTAATATATGGACATTTAAATATACTTTTTAAATTAGTGGTCTATTTTACAACTATGCCAATTTATATAAAAATCACAACAGTAGTAGTAGTAGTAGTAGTAACTAGGGGGCGGCCCAAGACCTGGCAAGTAGGCCCAATCGGTTCCTTTTTACCTTACCCCAGCCCAGCCCCCTAATCCAACACTTGTACCGCTTGTACGGTAGTGGGCTCTCCGGGCCTTCCTGTTCTCTTCACGAAGTCCAGTACTTTGGCCCACTTGAGAGCTCGTAGATCCTCTGCATCCAGATTCGGTTGTCCGAGTACCCGATGCCTCATCCTTAGGTATGCATCGCACTCCGCAACGAGGGAGCGGGATGTCTCCTCCGCCCTCCCGCAGGCATGGCAGATAGAGTCATTTCCGATCCCGGTGCGAGTCAGATGCTTACTGAGTCGGTTGTGGCCGTTCAGTATCCCTGTCACTAGTTCAATATCTTTTCGTTTCCTTCCCAGGAGCCATTTGAGTCTGGCCGCGTCCGGTTCGTCGATGAATTCTTTGGACTGTCTGCCTCCTATTTAGTTCTCCCAGGAGTCTGCCAGTGCATCGTTAGCTCATTTAGTTGACTTTGCAGCTGTCTCCTTGTTATACCTAAGAGTGGTTCCGGCCCCACGTATTGAGTGCTGGCCCCGATCCGAGCGAATTCATCTGCCTTTTCGTTGCCCGACACACCCGCGTGTCCCGGTACCCACATCACTGTAACTCTCTTGTCTTGACTCAAGGCTTCCAGTGCTTCTACGCACTCTTCCACCAGAGTAAAATCATCATAACTTCACTCTCTACTGCCCGACTATAATTGTTTTCTCCCTGATTTCAAGAATAGCTACACTGATAATGAGAGAAAAGTACCTGTCATATCGGTTTTGTCTTTTAAAATGACAGTAGATCAAATAAAGGTGTCGATTATAATTGTCAAAATGGTTTTTACTAGCGGACAGGTACTCTTCTCTCACCATCAGGATGTTAATGAAGCAAATATTTCAAAAAATAATGAATTAAACTTTAGTGAGCGATATTGTTAAAAAGTATTTTTTACGAGAATTCTTTAAATACAAAAATTTATAGGGTCATCTATTTAAAAATAAGGCTTGGGCCTCGGTTTGGGCCCCATTTGCATAGGGCCAATAGTAAAAATCGTAAAAATCTTTAGCGCAGAGAAGGAATAAATGACCCTGTATTGTTATTAAAGTGGTATTTTGATGATTTTCTTACGTTTTCCCCAATCAATACTGCACGTTACTTTATTCATATTTTCTCGGCACTCCAGTCCCATTCTCGCGATATATTGTTCAAATTCTGCACATTTTTCCAAAGACTCGTCTCGCTCCTGTGTCACCATTGCCAGCTGTTCCTTTGTATCATTGAGTTCCTGTGTCAAACGTTCAATGGACTCGGTTAGCCCTTCTTCGTTAGAAACTTTTTGATCTTCGACAGCTTCCAACCTAAAATATAGAAAGTTATCATATCAATTGTTAGTACCAATTGCTCAACTAACCTTTTTGATCTTCTTTCTTGCTTCTTTTTTTTTTGAAATTGATTGTGTTTTCTAAACCACTAAACCAGACTGTGAAATGCTTCATCTAATAATGGCAATTAAGCGACATAGTAGGTATTTATTACGCCTGAAACCTAGTTGAGAGACGATAAAGACGTATGTCTTTACACACATGTGTAAATTGTTTTATCTAATAATGGTGAATCAAAGTTACATTTTGTATTTAGTTTATTACACCTACACGTTTTTAATTTAGATACAAAAATTTTGTAAACTCTTAATGGAATTATTATTTTAAAAAGACAGACTTTTATCTGACTTAAAATTATTTACTGTGCTAAAAAGTTGATAAAAACAAAATTTACTGTTACATTCATCACTTTCTTAGTTATTATAAAAGGACATGAGGGCTTGGATTCACTTATCTGAAACAATTTTTAGTAGATGTGGGATGCAGTTTCGAAGGGGTATAATAGTTCTGAAAATGCCCTAAGAGTAAGATTAACTATTAACCTCGATTCAAAACTATTCTTGTCCTGTGTTAATTTTTGAAGCAGGTTTTCTTGATGTTTAAGATTTTTGCTCATTTCTTCTTTTTCTTTGCTCCATTGAGAATCCTTGTGCTTGATTTGATCTTGAAGAACCCTAAACATAACAAAACGTCTTTATTTTTATAAAAAACTGTATCCGGTTATTGTTTTCGTTATTTCAAAAAATTTCTTCCTTTCCTTCGGAGTAGGCAAATTATCCTTTAAAACAGCGAAAAACATAACCGAGGGGCAGTTTTAAAAAAAACATGAACCAACCCACGAAGATACGTTAGTTTTAGAGAGAAAATAAATATTCTGGTGTTTTTTTTTTAAATAAGATAATGCAACTTTCATTAGAATAAAAATATATTTTAGTTTTTAAAATATTTTAATACTAGCGAAAGAAAAAAATATATAGCTATCTAAAATATTTATAATATTTAACTAGCAATAAGTTGTTTTAACAAAAATTTTGAGCATACTTCGCTACACAAAAATAATCATCTAATGTTCCTGAAATCCCAAATTCTAGTTCAGATTTTATTGCACTAATATTTTTTTGGGTTTTTGCCTTTCGCAGAATTACTAAAACTTTACTGAACATAAAGGCATTTTTTAATTTTCGAATATAACAAGAACTCGAAAAAACTCCCAAAAAATCCAAAAAATATGAAAACTTAATAGGGTATGTCAAGTATCATTTTTTCCAAGAAAATTCTGTTCATGCTATATCTTGCTATGTACTCTCAGTTGCAGAGATATTTTGGGACTTGTGATTTATGTCAATATTAATTGAAGTTTCATTTAAAAAAAGTCAAAGTCATCTGACACCTAAATTTCTATGTATGGTACGACCATAGATCTAAGAGACTCATTATAAATGCTAATCCCTCATCACCTATTGTTCGGGGTGTGAAAGTAAAAAAAAAAGCTGTAAACATGCTACCATTTCTGAGGATTACAGGTGCGGATTTAAAAATGTGTAATTATTTCTGAATAAGTTCACGTTTTTGGCCGAATTAAAATTTATCAACTTTATGACTAATTACGAAACGTTATAACATTAGGGTTTGATTACGTTACAAATTAATTTTCTTAAAATAATTAGGACAGCCTTAAGATACCAAGCTGATTTGTAGTTATGGAAATCAGTTAGCAGTTGGTGTTTGGTTACAAAAGAAGTTATTTGTTGTTAAATGTGATTGTATGAAAAATGTTTCGTCCGTGGGAGGAACAACCGAGTACGTCACGTGGATATACGGGGAATAATGGCGTTACAAGGGAAATAAGTGATAAAAAAAAATTTAAACGCGATGTTTTGTCACTTGATACAAAAAAGTGATATTTGACGTTTAAACTACCCTTCTTGAACGTGGGTTATCAAAATTTGGTGCAGTAAAGGAAGCGGCAGCTTTAACACGAAGATCGGTAAAAACAATGTGGCGTGTAGTAAATAAACCGATAGTTGGGAGAAGAAAAATTAAGGATTTTAATACTTCTAAGAAATTGAACATGGGTGATGTGGATATCATTCGTAGAAAAATATATCAAATATACAGACCGCTTCAAGCTACTGCGAACATAGGGGGAATCAAGTCCAATTTACTCTCCGTGCCGTACGACCGAGGTGGATTCGAAGCACGCTGCAGTGTTATCTTTTGGAAATTCATTTTGTTTTTATTATTTTGTTTTATTTCTGCCTTACTCGAGAAACAGATGGGTAAGTTCTTAATTGAGATAATACATTTTTAAAACCAAAAATGGATGTCTACGAAGTTGCCGAAAAAGTGCAGATGGTCAAATGGTCAAATCGTCATAACCCAACACACGTTCGATATTGTCGAGGGAAAATTTGCATTTGTATTTTGAAGTAAGAACACAGTATCCCCAAAAACTAAATGTTTGGGGGGGTATTATAGGGGAACACGTAATTGGGCCATTTTTTATTAACGGCAATTGCAATTTGAATGGTCCTAGATACTTGGATCTACTGCAGCAGCACATTATTCCAACTGCTAGGCAGTTGTTAGGTGTAAGATTTAGTGAAACATGGTTTCAATAAGATGGTTGTTCCGCTCACAATGTTAGCCTTGTTAGGGAATATCTTGATAATGTATTTCCTAATCGGGTTATAAGTACACGGGGAACTATTTTATGGCCAGCTCGATCTCCCGATCTTGCTCCTAATGACTTCTATCTGTTTTTGAAGAAGCTTTTCAAATTATCACCCCTAACATGCTTGGAAACGTTAGAAGGGGTTTTTATAGTAGGCTCGGATATTGTCTAGCCGAGCAAGGAGGACTTTTCGAACATTTGCTTTAATTTTTTTTTGACTGGGAGAATCTTTTTGGTTTTTAGAATGTATTATTTTATTTTGAGAACTTGCTTTTATTTTGTTTCTCCTTATTATTTTCATTGTAACACGTCGTCACTGATAAATCTGAACAGTTGACAATAAAACGCTCTTATTTATCAGTGACAAAAAATAAGAAAATTACGTTATAAAAATTTGCGTATTTATTGACCAAATTCCGGTTTCATTGACTACGCTCCACACAGCACCGTGGTTAGAGGCGTACTAAATACCAAAGAAAAGTCATGCAAGTGGTGATCGCAAGCGTGAGTATTGGTTGCTTCACTGATAGGCGTGCGGTGTCTCTGCATATACGTACACTGGCAAATTAGACTTCTTCCGCCCTATGTTCGCAGTAGCTTGAAGCGGTCTGTATAGGGAACAAATGATTCTTACTTTACAAACATTAATTTAAAGATTAAAAAAAGGTAATACAGGATTACAGTGTTGCCGTGAGACACTGAGAAAATGTATTTTAAAAAACGGTTCTAAAATAAAAAAAAAAAATAAACGGCAAGTGATTATGGAATCGGTTCGTTTAAAGAAATGGAGGATGGAATATTTAATTGCGATACACGAGTATAGAGAAGTTTATAGGGATATTGTTTATCTCGATGAAACTTGGTTTGACACCAATGAAGTTCCAGGTAAAGGTTGGGTAGTCTGATCACTGCACACCTAAAGCTCCATCAAATAAAGGAAAGTGTATCACAATAATTCATGCTGGAACAAAAAATGGGTTTATACCAAATGCGTTGGCCTTATTAGCCAAAAATATAAAGGATTGTCATACTGACTACCATGACGATACCACAACGGAATTATTTGAAGATAAATATATTATCTTCTTCACCTTTAAGGTGATCCGTGGCAGAAATTCACTGATCTATTACAACACTAAGTGCGTCCCTGCTTCCATTCGAATACCCACTGAGAAATGAAATGAAATGCTTATCGGCCATGCATAATAATGAGTCTCCTAGACCGATCGTCAGACTATACCCACTTAAGAATCTAAAAATCGATTTGGATTATGTACATCCTCTTTTAGGCTTTTATAAAATAAATATAGCAGAAATAAACCGAGAAATACACGCATTTTAAGAGTGGAGAATTTTTTTTCCTCCTCCGTGACCTTAGCTCAGGAAATGCCAAAGTGACATTCGAAACTAGTCATGTGATATCCATACTTTTGGGAGTAAAATAAACATAAAAATTGGCTGAATTTTGGATGGAACGAACGTTTTTTAAAATCTCTGGTATGATGAACCTTCAAATAATTTAGTTAAATACCTGTTAAATTATTTTTAGATGTGCTAAAATGCACTTAGAGGAGGATCGTTTTTTGGTAAATACAAAGACTTTTAAAGAACTTTGATTGAAAGAAATTGATAACAACTTATTTATGTCTTACACACTTTGCGCTTTAAACAATTACAATTTTTGCTGTGTTTTGGATAAAAACGGTAAAATTAAAATCAGATGCACGACACCACTAAAGATGACAGACAGGTGAAAAAACAGAAATATTTAGTAAACAATTTCCTTAAATTATATCCATCTTTCTCTAAAATTCTCTTCAACAATCTTATAGTTATTTATCAAACAAGTGCGGAAAGTGCAACTTTTCCGCACGCGATTGCTGATGACCGAACGACGCGACGTGTTAGCAGAGTTCGGCCAGCAATTAAGTGCGGAAAAGTCACTTTACGCGCGAGTTAGTTACAAGATTTTTTCTACTCGCTACTCGCTCGCTACTCGAATTTTAAAATTTTTATTAAAAAAAACTTTTAAAGAACAAGCTTTTATTAAATGCACTTAAAAGTAGAAAATAATTTTTTATCTTTCATATACCATAATAAAAGCGATGGGCGCAAATTAAAAGTTTTAACCTTAGACATCGTATAGCGGTCACATCGACGATTCACCTAACAAACAGTTGTAATAATCTATAACCTAAGGACATTTTCAAAGGCTTGGCAAGGACGGTAATCTCACCCGTTCTCAGCTTCTTTGGATGAAAGCATTATGTTTTATCATTTCAATAGAAGAATAATTTAGTTCTTCTTTTATAGTTCTTTCTTGGTCGCCGTAGAGTTAAAATTTTTAAAACAAAAACAAAGAGTAGCGAGCTTTCCCTCAAAAAAGGTAATGGTAACCGTAGATCCGGATTTCGCACTTGTGGTGCTCATTAGTATGGTGCTAGGAATTAGGAGATGAAATGATGATGAAAAAATGTGACACAGGATTCATGTAAAAGAAAACCATCTGTTAAATTACAAAATTTTTCTTTCAAATTGAAGGTATACTTGAATTAAAAAAAAAACGCATACATGCAGTCACAAAATTGACCTTTCTGAAAGTGTATAATATATACGGACTACCAGCTAAAATGCCTAATAACTTCAAAAGTACGACAATTTGTCATATTGTTTAAAAAAGGTCTTAAAACAGAAAATATTTTTTTGCTTAAATTAAAGGCAACCTTATTTTTATATTAAATTTTGCATAATACTAAAAAATCAGCAAAAATAATGTTTTAGTAAAGTCTTTATTCAACAATATCAAATTATCATTCGAGTAACAGACGAAGGCTCTTCTATAAGAAGGGCGGTAACCCATTTTGGAGTTGATAAAATAACAATAATACGATGGAAACAGCGCTGGATTGAAAACAATTCGACGAATAGGAAACTTGGATTAGGATAAAAACGATGGTAAACTTAATACTAATTATTTTAACTTAAAAAAGAACTAAAATAAATAATTTAGTATTTAATAGGATCACCATTTTTCTCTATTACAAGCTGCAAACGTCTGGGCATTGAAAAGGTTACATTTTGAAAATACTGATGGACTTCTGAGAGCTGATCGAATGTGCGATAAATAGCATCGCTTAACTCTTCAGCATTTCGTGGTCTCCAATTCCTCTGGTATATTATTTTAACGATTCGACTCCATATATTTTCCATTGGGTTAAGGTCAGGGCTGTTGGCTGGCCAAAGAAGTGTTTCTATATTATTATTCTGAAACCATTGGCGAACAAAATTAGCCGTGTATACTGGACAGTTGCCCTGCTGATAAACGATGTCATTATTTTCATGTAAAGCCTGTACAGATGGCAGCATAACGTTTTCAAGGATTTCAATATATCGTTCACTATTGAATTTTCCTTCGGTTCTCCAAAAAAAAAACCCAAACCTCTAGCACTAAACCAGCCCCACATTTTACAGAAAAATGTCCAGCTTTTTTAAGTTGGTTTGTATATTCGGGTTCAAATCTAGAATTTGGTGGAGGATAAAGTAAAATTCTCCTGCTGCTTGAAGATGATTGAAAAATTTTTTCGTCAGTGAAAACCACCCTCTCCCAGAAATCATTATCACGAAGAACGTTGTTCAGTGCAAAAATCACTCTGGCCTGTTTTTGTTCTTCTGTTAGAAAAGGCTTTTTTGCAGCATCTCCACAAGAGACTTCTGATTTCGTTACTCTTCTATTTACTGTTGCTAAAGAACCCGGAAATAATGTTACATTAGCTGCTTCAACTGACGTTGAAAAAGGATTTTGTCTGAGATGGTCAATAAGTCTGTCATCTTGCACTTCAGAACTTACTTTTGGTCGTCCTGATCCATCTTTTCTATTCGTAGAATTATTTTCAATCCAGCGCTTTTTCCATCGCATTATCGTCATTTTAGCAACTCCAAAATAGGTGGCCGCTTTTCTTATAGACCAGCCGTCTTCTATAACTAGAGTGATAATTTGAACTTTTGTAAATGTTGATATCTGTGGCATTATCAAGGATGTCACACTGAATTTTAAGCTGTCAGGCATACTAAGCTGGTGGTGCCTATAATAGTATACACTAATGGGAAGCTAAATTTTGTGGCCTAGGAAAAATTCAATGTATGAATTTTTTTTTAAATCAAGTGTACATCTACCGATTCCTAGCACCGTACTGATGAGCACCACAAGTGCGAAATCCAGATCTACGGTTACCATTACCTTTTTTGTGGGAAAGCTCGCCATTTATTTATTTTGTTATTTATTCGCTCTCGCTAAATCCCTTTTTAAATTTAAAATTTTTAATTTGCGCCCATGGCTTTTATTATGGTATAAGAAAGATAAAAAATTATTTTCTACTTTTGAGTGAATATAATAAAAGCTTGTTCTTTAAAAGTTTTTTTTAAATAAAAATATATTTTTTAATTTTTAGATTTGTATTCTGAATTAGTTTTGTACCCTTAATCGTCCGTCTTGAATCCGCCATATCTGAATCTTTTCCACTCTCCACTTCACTGGTTAGAGGGAAGTGTGTACCTAATAATACCATATTATTGTATTGTCGCCGGAACTATAAACGCATACCAAATTTCAACTCACACCCTTAATTTTTTAAATTTTCAAATCTGATCAAAAATTCATAATCCCTTTCTTTAAAAACCCCTGTATGCCAACAACAAACTAAACCTGAGAATACCATATTATTGTATTTATTTTCACTGGAACTATAAACGCATACCAAATTTGAACAGAATCGGATGTGGATAAGTCAGTTAAAATTGGTTAGCAAAGCAGGACCGAAAATCGTCCATCTTGAATCCGTCATATTGAATTTTTAAAATCTAATCAAAAATCCGTGTTTCTTATCCCCAAAAGCCCCCGTATACCAATTTGGGTTGAAATCGAAAAACTTAGGTGTTCTCCCCCCTCCACTCTTCTCGAAGGGGGGAGGGGTGCCTAATAATGACATATTATTTTATTGTCACTGGAACCATAAATGCGTGCCAAATTTGAAAGCAATAGGATGTGTATAAATTAGTTAAAATTGGTTAGGAAAAGATGAACTAAACTCGTCCACAACTATATAAGCATGCCAAATTTGTAGCCGATCGGATGTCGGGAAGTTGGTCAAAATTAAGTTACAAGATTCCACGCGAACCAACATAGTTCATTATAACATACATTGCAAGTTAAATAAAAGCCTGTAAAAATGTTACGCTTTATTTATCGCGACTAAAATGTTTACCTAAAACAAAAAAGAAAATTTTTAAAAATATAGCAATATATTTATTTTTTATTTTTGGTTGAGTGCGGAAAAGTACCACAAAGTTAACTTTTCCGCACTAGTGCATAAAAGTGTAGGGAAAACAGTGCAGAAAAGTGAATTTTCCGCACTCTAGTAGAATAAGTATTTTTCATACTAACAGAGAAAAAATGTTTTTTGGCAGTACGTGAAAAACGATAGTGTTTTATTCTAAAAATCAAAAGTTTGGAAAGAAAACTTTAAAATGTGAGCAAAATCGTGGCATAAAAATGTGAGAAACATTGTAAAAATTGCTAACTCAAAAACGTTACCCCTTAAAAATTATAGTAAAATATTTTAAGCCTTAAATAAATAACTCTACCATAAGAGACGGTTCGGAGCACTTTCTTTATTTCTAAGGCCACCGATTTAAATGCTTGTATATTTCGAATTAGTGGCCTTAGAAAGAAATGTCAGCTTATTCCACAAAAAATCAAAAAAGGGGTCCGAGTCGTGTCATAGTTTTTACAAAATGTGCCTTCCATTCATATTTCAGTAAATTCTGATGTTTATTTGACTCCAAAAAGTATGGATATCACATGACCCGTTTTGAACGTTACTTAGACATTTCCTGAGATAAGAACACAATTATCTGCAAACATGTCTAAAACTAAATTTTACTTCAAGTATTAATACTAAAATTTCTGCTTCTTTTCCAGATTAGTTTATTCGTAGTTTTTGTGCTGCTTTTTATCTTGTTTTTTCACAATAGTTAAGGTTAACAAAATTAAGATATAAAGAACCCCGCACGAAATACATTGAAAAATTATTTCGTTGAAATTTTACGAAATTTTAGTATGTTATAATGTGCTATGAGATCAGAAAAATGTGTAAATAAAAATTGATTTCTAAGACTAGTTTTAGAGAAATAGACGGTCAAAGTTTAAAAAAACGTCGTTTCAGAGTATATTGGGTATGCTCAAAAAGGCATTTTCTGACCGAAATAAAATAATTAATCGACGAATATGGGTTACCGAGGAACCACACATGAACTTCCTTATTAGCGACATAAAGCTATTTGTAACTCATCGCCGTATACGTATCCGCATCTAGCGAGAACCAAGCACATTAATTGGTCAGAAACTAGTACCACGTTCGAAAAGAGCAGATATATGCTAATCTAAAGTGTTCTTGAACGCGATAGGTGTTGAGATGCGTTAGGTATCACGTATCGTTACGGCACACTTATCGTATCTCAGCACCTATTGCGTTCAGAAACACCTTAAGTTAGCATATATCTGCTCTTTTGGAACGTGCTACAAGTTTCTGACCAATCAATGTGCTTGGATCTCGCTAGATGCGGATACGTATACCGCGATGAGTTACAAATAGCTTTATGTCCCTATTATTTTATTGAGAAAACGTTAGCACGTTGTATACAGGGGCTAGTGAAAAAAATCATTTCCTGACACGTTTTTATTTTTCTCTATACAAAAATTAAAAAATTATTTTTGAGCAAACGTTATTATTTTAGTATTTTCTAAATAAACTGAACAAGTTTTTCTTCCCAGTAACAGTTACTTTGTCTTACATGTTTATTTCAATTTTTTTACTATAAAAACTTAACAAAATTTGTTTCCTACTACGAAATAATTATTTTGCAAATTAAAAATCTAAATATTATTTTGCGTTCAGTTAAAGTGATTTTATTTTATTATTTTTTTCCTAGCTACGAGGTACATGCAAAATGTTCTACATCATTAATTTTTATAAAAAAGTAGTAAATATTTATTTTCCATAAAATTGTTCAAGGGATTTTGCGTACGCCTTTCTTATACTTTTATCTAATACAGGGTGCAAATTTTTTATCACTTTATGTTTTGCATCTAGGATGATGATTTTTTAAAAGTTTCTCAGGGTACTCGAAACTTATTTTACTTACTGTTTAACACTTTGGTGGGGCTGAATTATCAAACAAACAATAACTTACCATAAATTATGATTACAGGTAATTGCTCTCCCTTATACCTACACAGTGCCGTACCCAGAGGGGGTTTTTAGGGGTTAAAACCCCCCAGATGGCCCAGATTCTGTTTTAATGTATCCGCTAATAGGCCAATTAATAATAATTTAAATAATAATTAGGTTTCTTTTATTCGTAAAACGCTGTTATTTCTCGGGAAACCTTTGGCGCTAGTGTTTTTACTGTAGTTTAACCAAACGCAAAAATATTTAAGTTTAGGTTTTAATAGTTTACACTTTATAGCTTTTTTCTTGTTTTTTTATCGTTAATTGTTATGGTATATGGATTATTACAATTTACCTAATAGTTTACTCCTTATAGTTTTTTTTATTCTTATTTTCATCGTTACTTAATTATCGTTATGGTCAAACACAGATTTCTACAATTTACCTATAGCTTTTTTTATTGTTATTTTCATCATTACTTAATTATTGTTATGGTGAAACACCAATTATTACAATTTTGCTACATTAAAGCAAAATCTGGACCCTCTGGTAATTTATTGTTTGTTTGATAATTTAGCCCCACCAAAGTGTTAAGCAGTAAGTAAAGTAAGTTTAGAGTACCCTGAGAAACTTTTAAAAAATCATCATCCTCGATGCAAAACATAAAGTGATAAAAAAATTGTACCCTGTATTAGATAAAAGTATGGTAAAGGCGTACGCAAATTTAAATGAAAATCCCTCGATCAGTCTTGAAATTAAATATTTACTACTTTTTTATAAAAATTAATGATATAGAACTTTTGCATGTACCTCGTAGCTAGGAAAAAAATAATAAAATAAAATCTATTTTATTTAAAGTTTATTTCCTTATCACTTTAACTGAATGCAAAATAATATTTAGATTTTTAAGTTGCAACATAGTTATATCGTAGAAGGAAACAATTTTTGTCTAGTTTTTATAGTAAAAAAATTGAAAAAAACATGTAAGACAAAGTAACTGTTACTGGGAAGAAAAACTTGTTCAGTTTATCTAGAAAATACTAAAATATTAATGCTTGCTCAAAAATAATTTTTTAATTCTTGTATAGAGGAAAATAAAAATGTGTCAAAAAATGATTTTTTTGACTAGCCCCTGTATACAACCTGTTAACGTTTTACCAAAAAAATAATAAGATTGTTCATTTTGGGTTCCTCGATAACCCACATTCGCGAATCACTTATTTTATTTCGGTCACGAAATGCCTTTTTGAGCGTACCCAATATACCCCGAAACGACGTTTTTTAAAACTTTGACCGTTTATATCTCTGGAACTAGTCATAGAAATCAATTTTTATTTACACATTTTTCTGACCTTATAACGCACTCTAACATACTAGAATTTCGTCAAATTTCACCAAAATAATTTTTCAATGTATTTCGTGCGGTTGCCTTGTATATAGTACAGTAAAATCTGCCATTTTTGGTGTGTGAGGGGATAACAGCAAGAACTTGATATGGTGGGTACACAGTCCTACCAGGGTACGCGTAGGCATACTAATAACCCTGAAAGTAGCGGAGAGGGTGGTGCTAGGCGGCCAGCTTTGAAAACAGGGAAAAGCCTAGACATTGCATCAAATTTAATACGATATCTCAGAAACCTCTTACACGATTTGGATAAGTAGTAACTTAGTTTGAGAAGCATTGTATGGCGCTTCCGCTCATGTATGACACATAATAGATAGAGAGGTGGTGGCAGTAAAAAATTAATCATTTCAAAGACACACCAAAGATAACAAAAAAAAAATATTTTCGGACGTTTAGGTGGAGGCTCTTTCTACAGGAAGGCCCCGAAACTTGCAAAAAATAAAATAGCTATATGAACTCATTTCATCCAATCTGCAATTTATATTAAAACAATCTACTTACCTCAGGACTTAAAAAAAAATAAAGCGGACTTTTTTTACAGGGAGGTCCCAAAACTTGCAAAAAATAATAGCCCTATGAAGTAATTTCATCTCTTTTCTGATTAGTGCTATTGTGTTAAAGGGCCCCACTAACATAACAAAAAAAAATTATTACACACTTGTAGGTGAGGGCGTTCTTTACAGGGAGGCTCCTAAACTTGCAAAAAGTAATTGCTATATGAACTCATTTCATCTCTTTTTTGATTAGTACTATTATGTTAAGGTTCACACCAAGGTAACAAAATAAATACCACCTTTAATAATATTTAAAAATACATATTTGAAAATCTAAAATCTAATTTTTAAACATCGAGCACCTTTAGAAAAACAGAGACGTTTAACTAAATTCCAAATTCGATGCTCACCATACGAAAAGGTTTAAATTAGAGCAAAGTTCCAGAGATAGGTGAAAAAAACCGAAATCTTTATTTTTAGTTTTTATTTTTCTGCGCCCTTATTCTTAGAGCTGTCAAAAAACGCTTAGAACTTTCTACAAACGCTTTTTTAAAATCCACCTAACGAGAGGTCCACATGCTTTTTTTCTCCTGCCGTTTGGTTCATAAAGGATAACAGATATTTTATAACCTCATTTTGACAAGTACCTGACGTTTTGCCTTATTTGACCATCATCAGCCTAAACTCAAAGATTAAAAAACAAAGAAAAAAACGTAATTTTAAAATATTAGGAAAAGTTAATTAATAATTACCCTGTTAACTTTTTGAATAAAAATTAGAAAGCCTTTATCATTTGACGATTAATTGTTAATTAATAATTAATTAATTATTTCCAAAATATCTTAAGTAAGTTTAAAGCAAAAGCTGATGATAGTCAATAAGACCAAAACGTCAGGTGACTTGCCAAAATAAGCTTGCAAAATCTTATCTGTCATCCTTTATGAACCAAACTGCGGTGCCGTTTTATTTTTATCACGGTTACGGTTAACCTTGGTCCTAAAATTTCCCAAAAGTTAAGCAAACGAAGGAGACCACGATTGTGTAATTATATGTTTTGGATATTAAACCTGACGTGAGTTCCTTTAAAAAAAAATCTTTAAAAAAAACAACCCCCGCCTTTTCCAGCCAGACAATGGTTCTACATTTGAACAAAATTTACATCTAAGAATTTATCCCCCACCGATTTATCGCTTCTCCTCCACCGATGCCAGTTTTAGTCCTCATGTAAAACGAGCCAGATAACAAAATAAGCTATGGGTTAATAGTCATAAGGGTCAACCAAATTTTGCTGATCCAAATCGTATAAGTGGTTTCTTGACGGCCGCCTGGCACCTCCCTCCTCCTCGCTTTTATTAGGTTCTTGCTGTTATCCCTTCACGCACTAATGCGCTACAAATTTAAAGAAGTTTAGAGAATCTCGACATCTGCTTTTAAATGCTTTTATATTTTATATTTACCTAACTTTTCTTTGCAAATCTGAATTTTGGGTTTCTATAGCTTTCTTTTCACTTTCCATTTCAGCCATTCTCGTTTTCATGCTTTTCATGGCCTGAGAGTTAGTTGTCATTCTGCTCTTTGTATCTACGGAACTCTTTCGTTCATTGTCCAGATCTTGCTCCATTTTCTGAAATATATAAAAGGCTTTTATACAGGGTGTTCCAAATTCGATGCTCACCATGGGGATCTCCTAAACGGTAGGAGATACGAAAAGGTTTAAATTAGAGCTAAGTTGAGCAATTTGACGCTTTGCTCAAAATAAAAGAAAAGTTTAAAAATTTCGAGTAGTTCCGAAATCCTTATTTTTACTTTTTATTTTTCTGCGCCCTTATTCTTAAAGCTGTCAAAAACGCTTTCAAGATTTGACATTCCAGTGTGACAGGAGCACTGTCAAGTTAATTTTTTCTTATGGACTTATCCTTTTTTTCTCCTGCCGTTTGGTTCATAAAGGATGATAGAACCTCATTTTGAGAAGTACCTGACATTTTGAGTTAATTGACCCTCATCAGCCCAAATTCGAAGATTGAGAACAATTTTTTTTTAAATATTAGGTAAAGTTATTTTGTTGTAACAAAATCTCATTTAATTTCTAAAATGATTAAAAAAGTACTGTAATTGGGTATGTAAAATATCCTAAGTTAAAAGCATTAAAAACATTCAATTTGGGCTGATGATGGTCAATAAACCCAAAATGTCAGGTGGCTTGTCAAAATAAGGTTGCAAAATGATATCTGTCATCCTTTATGAACCAAACTGCGGTGCCGTTTTATTTTTATCGCGGTTACGGTTAACCTTGGTCCTAAAATTTCCCAAAAGTTAAGCAAACGAAGGAGACCACGATTGTGTAATAATATTATTTAAATTTACATATAATTGTTTATATTTACATGTGTATATAATCAAAAGTTTTTAGTTTTTATGAATTTCCGGATTATACTTAAAATTTCATATCAAAAATGCTATGACGTCATTTATTAGCTGACGTGAACAGAAAAAATCGATATAGACAGCGCATCCTGTCATGTTCGATGCCTTGAGAATCGGAACCAGCCTATTTTTCCGGTTCAGAATGGTTGCAGTTCTCAAGGTATGGATCTTCACAGGATGTGCTCTCTACGTCCATTTTTTCTGTTCATGTCAGCTAGTAAATGACGTCATAGCATTTTTGATGTGAAAATATAAGTATAATCCGGAAATTTATAAAAACTAAAAAAAAAAGTAATTATCTGTAAATTTAAACAATATTCGAAGATATTACCCAATCGAGGTCTCCTTATTTTGCTTATACTTCTGGGAAATTTTAGAACCAAGGTTAACCGTAACCCCTACAAAAAGAAAACAGCTCAGGAGAAAAAAAGAATGTGTCCATAAGAAAAAATGAACTTGACAGTGCTCCTGTCACTCTGAAATGACAAGTCTCAAAAACGGACCTCTCACTAGGTACATCTAAAAAAAGTGCCTGTAGAAAGTTTTAAGCCTTTTTTGACAGCTTTGAGAACAAGGGCGCAAAAACATAAAAACAAAAATGAAGATTTCGTTTTTTTTCGCCTATCTCCGGAACTCAGGAATTTGTAAATTTGTAAAAGTTTTTTTTAGTTTTGAACAAAGCATCAAATTGTGCAACTTTGCCCTAATTTAAACCTTTTGTATCTCCTACCGTTTAGGAGATTACCATTGTGAGCATCGAATTTGAAACACCCTGTATAAGAACGGTTGGAAATGTTGATTGTATAAACACCACTAAAACCGATTTAACCACTAAATAAAGCTCGCTTATCGCTTAAAAACTCATTTTAGGGTTGTTATAAACACTTTAAAAGCGCTTGGGCGCATTTTTCCAACCTAAAAAAATACTCCATCATAGTTTTCCGAAATAGTAGTTTTCACAACTAATGGCTAAAATATTGCTTTTTTTACAAGCGTTGGTTTAAATAACAAGCTCATCGAGCGAACACTATTTCTTTTAATACATTTATCAAAAAATCCAAGAAAAATAGGAAAATACTTTTAAAAATCTCGAACGAAGAGCATTTCTCGCAACACACCATCTTTACACTATAAATCAAGGCGGCTGGTAAATGAAATATCAGTGGTTTCCATAGCGATGTGCCGTTTTACTCGGTGACGTTCATTATTGCGACATTTTAATCTTTGACAGTTTGATATTTTGACGAAGTTTTTTAATTATTTTTTTGTAAATACCCGGTGAAAACTGGCGGAAATGGCTTAATTTTTAGGCAAGAATAACTAGATTTTTTCATTAACTATTTTCCGCTATTTCTCTTTAATTTTGGATAAAAAACGGACAGATATCTTTTTTTGCACCCGTGATAAAAAAAAGTTTTTTGCATCGGTAACCACTGCAGGCAGTTACTAAAATCATGTTTATGGTGAAGGTATAAAAAAAACCTGTTGTTCTAATAGCCCAATAGAATAGTACTTTAAAATGGCAAAACTGACTACACAGCCACACTTTTCAGGGCTAGGGAATCATGCTAGAAACCTTAAAACACATTTCTATAACCAAATTTCCCTCTAGGTTCGCCGCCATCTTGGATATTGTGTTGGACTTAACATTTAGGTTAATATTGGTCCGATTTTAAAACGGTTTCTTTTGTTGTCTAAAAAAAATAATTTTTTAAAACTTTTGTTCGAATTTTTTTTTTGTATGTGTCATAAAAAAAAGTTATGCCCAAAAGACTCCCGAAAATGGTGACATGTGAGTACTTACTTAGCCAATATTTCTCTTTGTGTAGACTTGAGAAGAAAAGTGTCCAAATATAAATTGTAGAAATCAAAATTTTCTATAACTCTTTTTTAAACACTTTTTCTTTATAGTAAAAAATAGCTGAGATAAAGCGCCGATACAATACGCTAACTGCTTGGGAAAAACTATTGACGTCACGCCTTGTCAATATAGTTTCAACAACACCAGCGCTTCCATGCGCTAGATATCGACTCCGTAACACACTGGGAATGTTTCCCTATACTTTAAACTATCTCTTTATTTTTCTTTTATCTCTGGACTCCAAAATAGACATCTTTCCAAGAATATCCTGAAAAGATATGCCTAGGATGTCTAATAAGGTCATTCTTAGAATACTTAAATAAAGACATCTGAAAATTAATTTCAGGACGGTATGGATGTCAGCATATTTTTATTATGCACACTGCACATAAAACAATTATGAACAGCTTAAATAATTTTGCTGTCTATTATGTATAATAAAAATATCTATAATAGAGAAAAAATCATCAAACTAGCGTCATCTACCTACAATTACTCTAAAGATGGACAGGTTCATTAAACTGCGGGGCCCTGGGATCGTCAAAAGAAGACGTTCCCAGAATTCCCAGAAAGTACGTCTTTGGGATGTCTTAAAAGGACGTTCCCATTATGTCCGAATAAGGACATTAACAGAATATAGCAGGGAAATTCCTAGGATATCCCATAAAAGATTTTCTGGGAATGTTCGGAAAGTTCTTAAAATATTCCATTGAAGGGATGAGACGTTTATGCTTTTGATTCAGATTTAAATTAAATAATCTTTGGATGTCATGTGCCTGATGTTCTTTTGTGGAAGTAGAATAATAAGCACCAAATATAAGGAATAACGTTCTAATAATTTTTAAAAAAATGAGCACATGTAAATGTAATCAATTTTTATTATATTAACGATATCTTATCTATATTACTTGCATATTCAAAAGGTATACTAAAAATATGCGTCCCTAATGTGTAAATGTTCTTTTAACGCTATATGAAAACTTTGTGCTTTAAATGGTCGTAACTTTTTTTTCTGTCAACTTATTTAAACGTGACAAAGAATGCAGTAAGCAAAGTCGGACATACTTTAGATGATAGGCCTCTCCTTAATAGTTCAAAAATTCACAATTCTAGAACCTTAAACCCCGAGATACCAAATTTGAACGAAATCAGAGATACTCTTCTCCCCTTTGAGGGTATATCATAACTTTTTACATCTGATCAAAAATTCTTGGTTCTCGATACCGAAAACACTTCTAAACGTAATTGAAGATACTAAAATGGTACCTCCTCAACCCTTGGGGAGCTGTAAACTTCGTTATTTTTGAAATCTGATCTAACATTGTTTATTCTGGTCCTCTAAAACCCCTACATACCAGTTTTCAATTAAACCGGAGATACTTAGATGATACCCTCTCCACTTCTCTCGAAGGTGGTGAATTTGGTTTGAAAATACAGAAACCTTTAAAATTGTGCGCACAACAATTATTCTTTAATTCTAGGTTCCATTTGTTTAACTTAAAAACTTATAGCACATATTTTGACAGATTAACACCAAATTTTCTACCCCCTTCCCCCATCCTAAATCATGACTTGTAAAAAATTTAAAAAAAATAGTTTTAAACCCCACAACCCATATTTCTAAGGATTGAAATATTCACCGGTTATAGGAGAGTAATTTTAGTCCCCAGTTCAATTTTTTTTTAATTCAAAAACCTGTCGATTAACTTTTAAAAAGAAACTAAAATCCAAATTTTCTGCTCTATTGCTTTGGAACTCCAACCGCACCATAATATGGGAGTTAGTGTAATATACCTACGACCAATAAAAATTGCATGATTAATATCAGAAATTGTTAAAAATTTTTATTAAAAAAAACTTTTCAAGAACAAGCTTTTATTAAATGCACTTAAAAGTAGAAAATAATTTTTTGTCTTCCTGATACCATAATAAAAGCGATGGGCGCAAATTAAAATTTTAACTTTAGGTATCGTCAGTGGCTGGGTATCGTATATCGGTCACATCGACGATTCACCTAAGAAACAGTTGTATTACTCTATAACCTAAGGACATTTTCAAAGGCTTGGCAAGCATGGCAATCTCACCGATTCTCAGCTTCTTTAGATGAAAGCATTATGTTTATCATTCGAATGGAAGAAGAATTTTGCTCTACTTTTGTAGTTCTGTCTTTGTTACCATAAACTTTTTTAATTTGCGCCCCCTTTTATTATGGTATAAGAAATATAAAAAATTATTTTCTACTTTTAAGTGAATCCAATAAAAGCTTGTTCCTTAAAGGTTTTTTTTAATAAAAATTAATTTTTTAATTTTTATATTGGACCTTAGATCGTTCATTTTGAATCCGCCATATCAAAATTTTCAAATCTGATAAAAAAGTCATATCCCCTTCCCGAAAAACCCCTTTGTACCAATTTTGATTTAAATCGGAAAAACTAAATCTTTTCCCCCCTCCACTTCCCTCGTTAGAGGGAAGTGTGTACCTAATAATACCAAATTAATCGTAAATTTTGAATCCGCCATATTGAAATTTTCAAATCTGATCACAAATTCATAATTCCCCTCCTTAAAAAACACCTGTATGCCAATTTTGATTGAAATTAAACAAACTAAATATTTTTCTCCCCCACTTCCCTAGTTGGAGGGAGGTGGGTACCTAAAAATACCATATTATTGTATTTTCACCAGAACTATACACGCATTCCAAATTTGAACACAATCGGATTTGGATAAGTCAGTTAAAATTGGTTAGCAAAACATGACGGAAAATCGTCTATCTTGAATCCGCGATATTGAATTTTTAAAAATTGATAAAAAATTCGTATTCCTTATCCCCAAAAGCCCTAGTATACCAATTTTGTTTGAAATCGGACTAACTTAGGTGTTTTTCCCCCTCCACTCCCCTCGTAGGGGGAAGGGGTGCCTAGTTATGACATGTTATTGTGTTATCACCGGAACTATACACGCATACCAAATTTGAACACAATCGGAATGGGATAAGTCATTTAAAATTGGTTAGCAAAACATGACCGAAAATCGTCCATCTTGAATCCGCCATATTGAATTTTTAAAATTCCCCTCTCCATCCCCAAATGCCCAACACACCGAATTTAAATGAAATCGGGCGTATTTCAATTGTATCCCCCTCCACCCCCTTCGAGTAGGGGGTAGCTGTCAATTTCATCACACTATATTCTTGTATTGTCGCCGAAACTATATAAGCGTGCCAAAATTGAAGCCGATCGGATGTCGGGAAGTTGGTCAAAATTAAGTTGCAAGATTCCACCCGAACAAACATAGTTACATACAATGCAAGTTAAATAAAAGCTTGTAAAAATAACAAATCTACCACTGTTCGAAAATATCAACATGATGTCGACCATAACCTTAAAACATACTAGATCACTAAAAAAGCGAGAGACTTTTTGAATGTTAATTTGAAATTGATTAAAAAAGTAGTTTTTTTCTCTAAAAAAATGCGTAATATGCCAAAAGAAGTTATTTGCCGTTAGGATCTAAAATTATATTGGACATATTTACGTTTAATAAATAATTATTTTCTTATAAATCTACAAAAATAATTTACATTTTTGTTAATCAGTGTTCTGATGAAAGAAAGTTTCATCGCTGTGAGCACCAAGTTATAGCCGTGTTAAGATGCTCGTAAATGAGGATAATTGGTTGATCGTCGGTAAAAAAAAATCCAAAACACTTATTTGCTTATTTTGTTAGTAGATTCTATGTACCAATTTTCAAACTTCTATTGCTTTTCGTTTTTGAGATCCAGAAAATCATTTTAAAATTTTAACCCCTATTTTTACCCTCTTAGTGGAATTTTTAAAAATATTTTCTTAGTAAGTGCCTACATTACAAACCCAAACTATCCGCCAATTTTCATGTTTGTAGGTCAACTGGTGTAGATCTTTGGGTGGGTAGTCGTTAATTTACGACCGTTCTTTTATATATACAGGGTGAGAATTAGAAAAAACTCTGAAAGACGTCGATTTAGCTTGTAAGGGGGACATTTTTTGTCATCCTTATAAGAACTACCCTATCAACCGCTGAATTGTGGTAGCTCCAACCCCTTAATTATAATAGCCAACCCTTAAACTTAAATTATCAAAAACAGATCATGTGACACATCGTTGGATAGGTAATATTATTATTTAATTTTGGCTTGGTTAGGTTTTCGTTGGCTACCATTTTAAAAAAGTACTTTCATCTGAAAAATAAATATTGAGCAATAAATGTAGAACTCAACCGGCCTTCGTCAAAGAATTATATTGATGCAAAAGAAGGATTACTCGGGAAATTTTACGAAATATTATAAATGCATTGGAACAAAGGCTTTATTATTGTATGAAAGTGAACGGAGCGCATTTTAAACAATTTATATTATTTTTTCAATTTTTGCTTTGGGTTAAATAAATAATTTAAATAAACAAGTATTTATGAATTATCTTATTTAAAATAAAACGTCATCGACTTAGCCTAAATATAAGTTTTTTTTTCATTTGTGGCCATAAGTCTTTATTAATAAACATTCTAAAAAAATTACACCTAGCTCATTGTCTTAAGTAAATTTAGAAAATCTTTTATTAGTTTCAGAAATTATTAAAAGTTAATTCTAATATCGCAATAATAACATATAATAATATTAAATAATTATTTTAGAATCTTGCAAACAAAATTAAAAACCAATAGTAACGATGGTGAGATAATAGACACTTACAGTGGGATTTACTAAAACGTGTTAGTCTATTTTAAAACGGTCCTAAGTTTAAGTGAAATTTTTGGTTTTCGGCATTTTAAACTAACCCTCCTTGAGTTTTGGACGTAGTTTGATTTATTAGAAGAATTTTAATAAATTTGTTTGTTGAATAATCACCTTAACACAATCTTTTGTTGGATTTAAGAGGAAATTTTCAATTTAGAAGAAAAGAAAATTAAAATATTTAAACTCACGCGGGGTAGAATAAATTTACATTGGGGTTATATGCCACTCTAATTAAAACTTACTATTGTTAATTAATTTTTCCAATTAATACTTGATGTCACACAACTATTTAGATGAGTAATAATAAAATAAGGAGTAGATTAATTTTGTATTTATTTAAAAGGTGTTTTTATTTATGTAATGTATTAAAAAACTTAAATGCAAGTTTTTTTTTTACATTTCTGTCACTGTCGAAATGTCAGTGTAAAAATATTAGCGCTGCGTTCAAACACAAACAGCAAGTCCGGATCTTTTACCTCTGCTTGCACCTTGGCTTTCACCAACCACTACTGATGAAAGCTACAGCTTTAAAATGAGTGGGCTTTGAATAAGGAAAGTTTTTGTGACTGACCTTTTAGATAACCTTAATGTTTTGCTTTTAGTTTGTAAATGAATTAATATAGTTGTTTTGGGTTTTTTTGTTTGGTATATTTTTCGTGCATAATCAGTGACATTCACTTATGTTCGTTTTGCCTCGTAGTGCCCTCATAAATATATTTTGTGTGCTGAAAATGGGTTCAAGATATGGCGTTTTTCTGGAAAAAATGGGAGGCATTTTATTGGGTAATGAACAACTTGGGATATTAAATAAGGTAAATTAATCCTTGTAAAACCGGTTACTTAGGGACATTATAAACGAATTTATTACCAAATGCCACAAAACAATCCTTTTTGGGGGCTATAAATTTAAACCACCCCCCTGAGGTCGTCTAAAATGTCACCAACTTTATAACCTCAAACACAAATAATGAAGCTATTGTGCCAAATTTTTGGCGTATTCGCCATTTGCCATTTTGAAACCTGTCGAAAAAATTAACAAACTAACTAACTAAATTACAAACAAAATCGACGTGTTTCAGCATTTTTTCCGATTCCTTACAGTTTTAAAAAAATCAGGGTGAACCCTTTTAAATGGCCCAGCCTGTATAGATTGCATCATTTCTAATCAGAATTTAATGTTTTACAGCACGTAATTCTTTTATTTCAAAATGAACTAAGAACAGTAGAGAAGATTTTGTTCTGTTTGACACCATTTAGTATTAAATTTACCTTAATTTGTTCTTTTAGTGTGCTAATAACCCCATTCAGCTCAGCTACCGATTTATCATAATGGACCTTCTTATCATCCAACTTTTTTTGTAAATCCTGGATCACTTGATTGGAATCATGGGTTAGTTTCGCTTGTTCTCTCAATTTCACTTCCATTTCTTCAATCTTGGCATCTGCGTTCATCGTCTGTTTGTCTGTCAATAAGTTTTGCCAATTTTTTACCAATTCGTTGATTTTTGATTGGTGTTCAGAGATAACTGCATCTAGTGAACTTTGAAGTTGCATTCCTTCACTCTAAAAATATTTTATTTTTCAACGATAAAATCCATAAAAACTTTTGGTAGCTTTACACCCTTACTCAAACCAAAACGTAAGCGATAGTAGCCCTTTAAAATGAAAAAAAAATTGTATTTTTACCTTTAAAGACTCGATTTTATCAGAAACTTCTGAAACATCCAATTCTGATTTGGTAACACTCTCCAAAAGTTCAACAATCAATGCTCTTCTACTCAGCAAATTTTTGCATATATCCATTAACGTTCTTGGAATTTCTTCTATTGAGTGTTTCATGTTGGAAACCACTTCTACTGGAATTTGTTCTCCTGCTCCATGCTAAAATTAAATTTTGCTTATAACTTTGCTATCTATATGCTCCATGATAAATTAAATTTTATTTACAACTTTACTGTCTATATAGGCTTAGGTGACTTACTGTTTCTACTTTTTCTTGCATATTTCCAAAAGGAATTAATTTTACTTCGTCCAGAGTGACTTTTTTGCCCCCTAGCTCTTCTAAACGTTTCTTGATTCGTAGGAGATTTTGATACATGTCAAGTACTGGTTTCTGCTTTTCTAGTAGTTCTTTTTTTAATTGCTGATAGGTCTTATTTTTGTTGATAAATTGAATTTCTAAGGTGTGTTTGTCCGCCACTGAACCTACACGGGATATTGAAACATTGCTTGTCCTAAAAACCAACAATAAAAGATTTGTAACAAGAAAGTTCAATTTCAAAAAAATTGAAAGATGTTGTTGTACCTGCTGCTAGTTCTGGCATTTTTTAGCAATGGTTTGACCGGACCAGAATTCCTGACACGCAAAGGTATACTAGATAAAACATTTTTGGAAACCAAAGCAGTTCTGGCTGACTGGGCATCTCTTCTCGAACTTAAAATCTTTCTGGCACTGGCTGGATTGCTGTATTTGTCTCCAAAAACTTCGCTGGTTGATCCACAACTACCTTTACCTCTTGAAGAAGTCTTGACAGCGTCACTGTTAGAAAGGCGAAACTCATCATCAAGTTTCTCGAGTTCTAACTCCTATGTTATAAAAGTTTATTAGTTTTTAGTCATTTTAAAAATATTTTAGGAACCTACCATATCTTCTCCGCTTGCTGAACGAAAATCTTCATCCCCTAAAAAAAATATGTTTCACTCTATATTTTCCGTACCTTGTCAAAAATTGTATTTTCGACCCACTAACGAGAAGGAAAACAGCATTTTACCTCCCTAGAAAGTTTGGCTTACTTTATCTCCCCTCGGGAGTTTTTTTAAATTTGTTTTCATACATTATATTAAAAAATTAGTTCATTTGATTTTTCATAAAAAGGTCCTTTAACAGATATTCAAAACAAGCTATTATTTGCTATAGTATTGAATATATTTCCATTTTTGTAAGTGCCTGCAATGGAATATCATGAGAACTGTATAAAACTACAGACCATTTTAAAAAGTATCACGTGAACTTAAAATAAGTTTAAAATAAGGTCATATAACTTATAAATTTAGGCTCCTGAAATATTTTTGATTTGCTTCTTTACAGGGTGGAGACCTTAAATGAAATATTGTAGCGGGTTAAAAAATTGTTTTTTTAGGAAAATCCAGAAATATGTCAACTAAGATTTGTAGCAACTAAAATTGCACATACAGCTTTTTTTCAAACGAGAAGACCCCGCTTGTAGCACCTTGTTGGAAAGCTTATCGAAAAAGAAAAACGCATCTGTATTTTTTTTTGACATTTGCCAATCCATGCGTCAAAAATCCTCAAAAAATGATTGTGTTGGACTTCAAATGGAACATTGCCCCTAGCGGGTTGGACATTTGTTTTTAGAAAAATCCAAAAACACGTCAACTAATATTTTTAGCAATCAAAATTTTCGGCATAAAATTTTTGTGAACGGACCCTCAGGAAGGGGTCTATTCACATACAACTTTTTTTTTCAAATGAAAGACCCCGCTCGTAGCAACTTGTTGGAAAGCTTATGAAAAAAGCAAAATGCTCTGGTAATTTTTTTTTACTCAAAGACTTTAAATGGAACATTGCCGCTAGCGGATTAAAAATTTGTTTTTAGAAAAATCCAAAAACCTAACATATCTTTAACAAAAAAAATTTTCGTCCTAAAATTTTTGTGAACTCACCCTCAAGGGTCTATTCACATACAAATTTTTTAAAAAGGATTTAACAAATTTTCAATCCGCTAGGAACAATGTTCCATTTTAAGTCCGATACATTCATTTTTTGCGGATTTTGACACGTGGATTGATAAATGTAAAAAAAATTGCACGAGCGTTTTTCTTTTTCGATAAGCTTTGTGAATAGGTCCGTTCACAAAAAAAAAATTTCAAAAATTTTAGCTGTTAAAAATCTTAGTCGACTGGGATTTTTCTAAAAAGCTATTTTTTAAGCCGCTAAGGCTATTCCATTTAAGATCTCCACCCAGTATATAAATAAGAAATAATAAAAAAAAAATAATTTGCCGTGGTTGAATGACCCTGCCGTTTAAACCCTTGGGTAACAACTCTGTTATTAAACTCGACGTTGATCTTAACGCCAGATTTCAAAGTTAAACTATAAGCTAATTATCCAACGGCAGAAGTTATAAACATTGCTTTTTTAAGTTTGAACGCCAACGCCAGTGGAAAAGCCAACGTCGAATTTAGAAACCAAGGATAACTTTAAACGGCGACGTTAACGTCGACTTTATAAACTCAGGAAAAACAATTACTCGCTAGTGTCCAAAAAAATAAAACGACTGTCATAACATTTCTAATGCTGCCAAAAAACTAAACATCTTCATGGAATCAAAAGGTATTTCATAAACTCTACATCATCTTGAGTGAATACTACTTATTATTTTTAGCTAAATTACGGGAATACATTTATTTACTTACCCCTGCTTTCGACGATACTTTCGGACTGATACGAAGTCATGCCTAGTTTTTTTCTGATTGCGTTTTTTACATTATCCAAAGGAGATTGGACCTCACAGTCGAATTTTAGCCTCAAAATGTTGAAAAAATGATTGACAAAAAGTTACAAGGCAAACAAATGATTTTGCAAACATGTCATTTTTGACAGTTACATCAGATGACTTGATTGCGATTGTTGAGAGGTGGTCATTTTATTTTTATAGAATTGCAAATGCAGGTTGTCTAATTTTAAAATAATTAGAGTACTGTCATGTGGATTTTTGGGATTTTAATTCCGTATATTTGAACGAAGCCGATACGAGTTTTGCGATAGTTTAAATGCAAAATAATGTCTCTTTTGAGGTCTCCAGGCTCATAATCCGAGAAATATCCCTAACTTTATAGTCGCGCGAGTTCGGGATAGTTTCCAATATATCCAGGAAAGTTCCAACTCTAAAATTAGATTAATTTAGCGGTTCGCATATCCCGCGGGAAAGGTGGTCAGAATTTCTGAAATAACTTAAGTATAACCAAATGGCTTGCTTAAACCTAGATTAAACTTTCCACTTTGAGAAGTTTTGCCCGTTTTATAAGCTGATAAAATGGTCAAATTTGCATTTAGGTGTAGTTTTTATGCGAGAGCTTTTTGAACGCTTTTTATAGTAGGTAATAAAAAGTTAGTATCTGAGTACAAAAATATGTGACACCGACTGGGGTACCTACTTTACAAATTGATTTTTAAAATCGGAGCAAATAGAAACGAAGTTTTTTCGAACAAAATATAATGATTACTTAGTCCGTTTATGGTGACCAGATTTTTTTTCAAAAAAGATTATAGCATTTTATTATGTAAAAATTGGTGCTAGAAAGCACGGATAGTTCAACAAACAATCAATTATTTTATGTTGAACGAAAACGAAAATATCTCGGAAACTGTAGCTTTGAAAGATTTGAATCTAATAAAAAAATTTTTGGGTCATATTTACAAAAACTAAAATCTGAGAACCGCATATCAATTGCTGCTTGATTTCTAAAGTTATGATTTTTTTTTAAATATATTTTAACGTATTTTCAAATAATTCAGAGACTAAAGCTCCCACGAATTTGGATTTTATAAAAAAAAGTTTGTAGTCCATATTCATGGAAACTTAAATCAGAAAACCGTATATCGCTACTGGTTTTTGTTCCATTGTTAATTTTTTTTTAATATTCAACCTTTCATGATCCTACCCAAAAGTTAATCAGTTCATGGTCAGCCGATAGACGAATTATGTACCAAATTTCGTTAAAATCGATTAAGGCGTTCTTGAGTTATCGTGTATACAGGCACACAACAGACCGACAGACCGACAGACAACTTTTTTTTCGTCGATTAAAGTGTTTTGGAACCTTAGTAACTCAGTTTTGATGAAATTAAAAAAAGTAAAAGTTTCACGATTTTAATAGTCTTCCATACCATATTGTTGTGGTGGACTAAAACAATCAGAATAACTACAAAACATAGCAGTTTTAAATATGTTTATTACGTTTACAATAAGCTTCTGAATATAAAAACAGATAATCAATGTAACTAAAAACACTTTAGTGTCCACCGTACAATCAATTATTTCGTGTTGAAAATATCTCGAAAACTGTAGCTTTAAAAGATTTAATTTGGAAATATTTACGAAAACCCAAATCTAAAAAACGCATATCAACTTTAGCTGCCTTAACTTGTGATTTTTAGTTCACCATACCAATATGGTATGGGGGACTATTCAAATCCTGAAATTTTGACTTTTCTTAATTTTATCAAAAATGAGTTACTAAGGTTCCAAAACAATTTATTCGATAAAAAAAACTGTCTGTCGGTCTGTAGGTCTGTTTTCTGACTTTATAAATGATAACTCAAGAACGCCTTAACCGATTTTAATGAAATTTTGTACAAAAATCCTCTATCGGCTGACCAAAAAGGGGGATAAAATATTTAAAAAAAATGTAACCTTAGAACAAAAGCCAGTAGCGATATACGGTTTTCAAATTTAAAGTCCAAATTCGTAAAAACTTTAGTTTCCGATTTATTTGAAAAAACGTTAAAATATATAAAAAAAAAAGCATAGCTTTAGAAGTAAAGCATCTATTAATATCCGGTTTTCAGATTTTGGTTTTCGTAAATATTACCCAAAACTTTTGTTATAACGTTCAAATCTTTCAAAGCTATAGTTTTCGAGATATTTACATTTCCTTTCAACATAAAACAATTGATTGTATGGTGGACTATCCGTGCTTTCGAACACCAATTTTTTGTTTATATTTTAACGTTTTTCAAATAACTCGGAAACTAAGCTCCCACAAATTTGGATTTTTTAACCAAATTTGTGTCCCATATTCATGGAAACTTAAATCTGAAAACCATATATCGCTACTTGCTTTTTTTCAAAAGTTACATTTTTTTAAAATAATTTATCCCCCTTTTCTCCGCTTCAACCCCCCATCACCCTACCCAAAATTGAATCAGTTCATGGTCAGCCGATAGAGGATTTTTGTACTACTTTTCGTTAAAATTAAATACGACGTTTTTGAGTTATCATATATACAGACAGACTACAGACAAAGAGCGACAGGCCGACAGACAACTTTTTTTTTTCGTTGATTAAGGTGTTTTGGAATCTTAGTAACTTATTTTTGATAAAATTAAGAAAAGTCAAAATTTCACGATTTTAATAGTCTTCCATACCATATTGGTATATCTTGTTCTTTATTGTATTTTTCACCACTTTTTGCTTTAGATTTTTTAACGCTTTTTAGCGTAGATAATAAAAAGTTAGTATCTAAGTACACACAAAAAATATGCCACACCGGTATTTTACAAATTGATTTTGAAAATTGGAGCAAATAAAAAGAAAGTTTTTTTGAACAAAATATAATGGTTATTTAGCCTGTAGCCTGTTTGTGTTACACTCCCGACCACATAAAATCTTATAGCAGAAGTTAGCTGCAGGTCTGTTGAATTTAAGTTTTGCTAATTGCGCTGCTTATTGTAACTGAGTTTGACGTTTTCGAAATACAAGTTAGATCTTTTGACATTGTAAACACAAGAATAAGGAGACTAGGCACACGTTACTATAAGACTAATATACTAATGCATATTTTTTTTTATTATTCAACATCTTATTATAAAAAATTATTCTTGAAGTTCATTATGGACGAAACAAGACCACAATTGTGCGAGTAAGAAAAAAGTATCAAGAAGAAGGAACTGTTTGTCGAAAGGAGAACAATAACTTAATCATAGTCAGCGCACCTTTACAAGATCGGTAAATTTGAGTAATCTAAGTCTTTGGAGACAACCAAAAATGCTCAAAATCAAAAATAAATTATTAGAAAAACACTATGTAAAAAAAACGAGAAAACGTTTCTTCAGTAGCGTGTCATGTCAGCCTCTATAATGTTTGCCAGTTTTCGTGGCATGGAAACTGCTAAATTTTGAAATAAATTTGTAATTGAAACAATGACTCGTACCCTTTGACTATGAGCTCCATTAAGTGGTTAGAATTTCTGGAAACAATATTCATTCGTGTTAACTTTTTTTCAGGAGTTACTCTATGTTGTTTTGCATGCGTTACGTATAGGACAGTTATCCTGTTGATACACACAGCTGTAAATTTTCCACGGATTCAAAAAAGAGCCCCATGTCCTTTCGCAAATGAGCGGTTTTCAAGAAAGTCAATCAGTTGCTGATCCTGCTGAGGCATACTGACTTGGGTAAAGCCAGAGCCTCGCCTTCGTCAAACAGTTCCTTCTTCTTGAATATTTTCTTCTTATTCTTACAATTGTAGCCTTGTTTCGTCCATAATGGGCCTCTACTCTTCGAACCGATCAACCACCGTCTAGTTTTGACAGAATTTGAGCTTTTTCGAATATGTTTAGTTGGGGCGATTTTAAATATAAGCTTATGACAACAACAAAACCTGACGGTGACATTTTTTGTCAATTTTATGTGGCCGAAAGTATTCGTAATAACTTGTAATATCACAGTATAATGATTCTCAGACAGCCAAGCAGCTATTGAAGCTCTGGCATGCCAACAAATTCACACAAAGTTAATGTGGAACAGCCTTCAAACCCTTCTAACCCTAGCGAAACACATGCAATAGAGTCACCCTTAGGTGGGTGCCGGAGCACACAGGGGTAGCAGGCAATAAACATGCGGATTCTTTAGCAAGAAGAGGATCAGAAAGACCATTTATAGGACCTGAACCTGTATTTGGAATTCCAAAAACCTCGATACGTGGCTATATTAAGCGATGGGTGCACGAAGAACATCGAAACCACTGGCATTCAATATCGATGCAAAACCACAGCAAAAGAATGGTGGCATCCCCTTCAACACCACTCACCTGTAAAATCGTTAAACTGAATAGGAAAGAAATCAGACAAGTGACGAGTGATGAGGCTATTAACCGGTCACTGCGCACTGACGTCATATTTGAGTGCCCAGCACTAACCTTCTGCAGAACACAAATCCTTCTGGAGGACGACCCCTTCAGACAAGCTAACTGCCAGAGAAACCTAATAAAGGGGCTGTTGCTCCTCGCGAGGTCGTCAAACCTTCTCCATAAAAAATACTTGTGGGGTTTATTTTGTAGTAGAGTCGATGCGAAGTCTAGAAGTGAACTTCGTTTCTTGAGGTCACTTCTAGTAATCTAGATATTCAATTTTGAATGTTAAATCCTGCCAATATTTTAAAAATTGTTTAAATGAAAATGGAACAGACTGCACACATCACCTTGATATTTGGTTAAAATTGTTTGTTTTTCTAGCTTCATCCAACTAAAATTGGTTAGTGAAAAACCTTTGATTATATAACTGCATCCCAATGCTATAATATAATAAAAAGTGATAATCAGAGGGTGCGGCCAGATCAGCAATAAAAATTATATGTATTTAGCTTAGAACATTGAGCTACTAGAAAGAGCTTTTTTCAGGCCTAGGGCAGGGTGTTTTAGTTCAACATCTTCATCCCATTGTTGTCATGTTAACCTAATACGTTTTTCCCTGTTTTTAATATTATTTAAAATACCTTCAATAATTTTTAGTTCCGTTTAATTAAATGATCTAGATATAGTAATAAAAATCTATGTTTCTATAAAAAAAAACCTAAAAATGTATTCAAGTAGGATCTACAACTATAGAAATAAGAAAAAGGTGCTATGAAAATCCCTATCACACTGAAATTAATGACAACCCGGCAACACAGATTTCCTGGTTTTGACTACTACCAAGAATGGCCAAATATGATGAATTCTAACCTAATTCTTATGAAAAATATGAAAAAAACACTATTGACAAGTGCTGAAACTTTCACTTTCAAAACATTAATGACATTCCAGGAAAAATGCAGAAACCGCTACAAACAATCAATGTTGCCACGTTGACTACAAAAGAAGATATTTAAGGAAAACACATATTAAATTTTCAAACAACGTCGAAAGTTTTAAATAGGTTGTGAGTATTATATATTGTGTATATTATCTCTTTCAACATATATCTTAAACCTCATTAATTAATTAATAAATAAACGTCAAAACTTAATCGAAATTTAATAAGTATTTTGTTGCAAAATTTTGTTATTAAAATTGGCAACACATTAATAAATAAAAATCCGTTTGATGTAGTCCGAAAAATTGTTTGACGTTAACTTCAAATCTATCTAGCTTGTAACATAACAAGAATTCTGAAAGTGGTACGAAAATCTGGCTTGTGAAATTGTGAATCTGAAAACCAAAGAAAAACTTTCCTACACAAAACAAGGATTACACAAATACCGCAGTAAATTTTAGAAATTAATTAACCTAAAATATACAAAAGGGTCAAAATCACATTCGCTTACGTTAAAACAAAATGTCTGACAACGAAGACCTTAGTAAACTCAGCCAAGATCAAGTGCAGTTATACAAGTTACTTCTTAACGCAAATAATAAGCAAACCCAAGAAATTAAAACTGAAATACAAGGCTTTTCAAGAGAGGCAAAAGCTGAAATACAGTCTCTTAAATCTAAAAACCTAATTATCGAACGGACCCTCCGCAAAAACAACATTATACTTTTCGGGCTAAAGGACATCAACTCCGAAAATCTATTGCAACTAACTCTGTCCACTCTGAACTGAACAAGACATTAATAATATATATATTGTTGGCGAAAAAAAGGGTGCCCGAATCGTGCGATCATCATTCAGTTTATATTTTTCTTAAAAAAGTCTGCCCTTTTTAAAAACATGGACAAATTGAGTGACTTCAGAAAAGCAGGATACTCTATTACTGACTGAGACGTCATTTGAATAACGCTAAAAGTCAAAAATTGGAAGCAAAAATAAAGGGCTTTGTTTTACATATTGGCGACCAAAAATAAAGTGACAGGGAATCAGGTAAATCCACGAAAACTACTTCCATCAAAAGTAACACCAATAAAAGAAACAATAGAACAATAGGACCATTGGCGGAAATTCCCTCTGTCCGTCAATCAAAACAAAAACGCACGCAAGCTTACCAGTACCAGTACACACCAAAAAATTAAACAGCTTATCGGATTTTTTTTCTTTTTTTGATAATAGATGTATTTCTGTCTTCATCCATTTATTTTCGATTTTATAGTATAGTTGAATTAAAATAAATTTGAAATCATAGCATAACTTTTTGCACATAATTTACATTTTTAGTACTACATTTATCTATATTATATTTTTTGTTTTTGGGTAGACTAAAACCTATTCTCCTGTAGCTATATAAAAAAGTATAGATTTTTTCTGCTACATTTTTTCAAGGAAACAAAATTGAAACTTTTGAAACACAAAATTGTGAGGAAACAAATAATCTCTTAAAAATCAATAAAACAAACTTATCAATATTCCACACCAACATAAAGGGTATAAGGACAAATTTCACTAAACTACTGGACTCTTTAAGTCAAGTTTTTGACGTAATTGTGTCGACGGAAATGTGTAAAATTCAGAATTGGTTATAAAAACATTTACCGTAATGAAAATTACAATCAACATGACGGAGTTATGGCGTATGCGAGACAAAAGTTTAATTTTTGGTACCAAATATTATCTATTGCCGAAAATACGTGCATAAGAATCTTAATCCAGGAGGGAATTAAAAAAATACGGTTAACTGCCGTGTACAGGCTGCACCCTACAAATGTGCATAATTTCATAATCGAACTCACCCAATTAATTCCGACATTTCACGCAGACAGCGAAATTTTGATCGGCGACACACTAACAAACACCGAGATTTCCCAGGATTATCTAGACATGCTATATTCCACTGGCTATAAATCTAAAATAAATTGCCCCACAAGGGTTAATGAAAATACAGAAAGCTACATCGACCACATCATTTTTAAAAATAATTGCGTTTATCAAAGCTCCCTTGTCCCTATAGTTATGCAATCAAAAATAACCGACCACTTTCCTATCATAATGCAGTTTCCTTCAAACATTCAAACACAAAATTTTACAACCTAACGCAAAATAGTAATTTTGAGAATATTTATCAATCTAACGACGTTAATTACATAACAAATCAAATCACGAAAATAACAGAATCATGTCTAGACCAAAGCTGAATAATACAAAATTTTAACTACGTCAAGAAAAAACCCTGGATCACTCTAGGTTTAGTACAATCTATCAAGAAAAGGGATAGTTTATATCAGGCTTATAAACATCACAAAACTCAGGTACACTCGACAAATATAAAACATATAGAAACAAAATCAACATCCTAATAGATAAACAAAAAAGTAAATACTAGAAAGAAAAAATTACGGCTAACAAACATAATTCTAAAGTGATATGGCAAACGATAACCGCATACAGCAACAAGGGAAAAAAGGCTTCAAATTCTGCCATAAAAAAATTAAAGATCAAAATGATACGGATGTAACTGACTCCGAAAAAATTCCGGAAATCTTCAACGATCTTGGGCAAAAAATGGCAGATCATATAACTAAAAACCGAATTTTACCAAATAAATATTTCCCAGTAAAACGAGTTCTACTATTAATATTTCTAAGGCCTGTGACAGAACAATAGTTGATAAATACATTGAATGATCTAAAAAAAAAATTCGTCTTCTGGGTATGACTGTATACCCTCAAATGCGCTAAAAAAGAGCTGCAAACATTATTGTCAAGCCCCTTAATCACCTATTTAATCTAATTTTTGCCTCAGGAGAATGCCCAAAAGCTTTCAAAAAGGCCGTTGTGAAGCCAATCTTCAAAAAGGGCGATCGAACGATGGTCTACAGGCCTATCAGCTTAACCACATCATTTTCTAAACTTTTTGAAAAAACGCTCAAAAGTAGACTTGTCGACTTTTTTGAAAAAAACAGTATTTTCCAAAAACTTCAACGCGGCTTCGGAGAGGGCAAGTCTACTTCTGACGCCATCTCGTTTTTAATCAACAAAACATAAAACGCCCTTTACAACAATAAACCGTGCGCAGCTGTATGGCTAACCGAATCGAAAGCTTTTGTCAAGACTAGAAAGTTTGTGAATTAGGGGCGTGGCTTTCAGGCTTATTCAGTCATACCTAACGGACAGGGAAAAACTTAAGCTCAATTCTCACGGTGCAATAAGTTGCTGCAATTTCTATTTCTATCCTTGTTTTTTAAATCTAAAAAACAAGGATGGAAATAGAAATTGCCGGAATTTATTTCATCGTCAGAATTGAGCTTTACACAAACAGAAAAAAACTCCAGTAAGAGAAAACCAGTAACTTTTGACGTCCCGCAGGGTGTTGGGCCCAGTATTATTTATAGTATACATTAATGATCTACTGGCTCTTACATGTCATGGTACTCTCCTGTCTTTCGCAGATGATACATGTTTATATGTGGAATCTGACACTTGGGAAAAAGTTGAATCTCTTATTCAGATTGATCTAAAAAACATTATTTCTTGGCTTGACCCAAATCTTTTAACAATAAATTTATCGAAAACCATTTTCAATCACAAAAAAAAGCTACCTTAAAATAATCTTGTCATATCTTTACCTTTTGGAAAAAAACCTACTTGGTCATTAATAAAATCTTCCTCCGCAAAATACCTCGGAATAACCATAGATTGCCACTTAAAATGGAAAGACCACATAGACAACCTCACAAAAAAGCTGCGTTCGCTTATGTATCTTTTTAAAAAGGCAAAACAAATCTTGAACATCAATTACCTAAAAACAATGTATTTTGCTTTGGTACAATCCCAGTTGGAATACGGCATTGTAGGAAGGGGCGAGGTTTACTTACGTTCTTTACAAACTCCCCCAAAAAAAAATTATAAAAATAATTTTTATTATTTTCCAGCGCAGAGTTATTTACCTACACCAAAATACTACATATCAAACATTTATTTTACAAAATTTCCGTCTTACAAAACATAAAAAACAATGTATGTACTTCTCAAACAGAACAGCATTACTTAACTAAAGTTAGATTAAATGAAAATATACCCTCTATAAAAGTACCATCTACTATTGGACAACAAAATTTTCAAATTATTGGACAGATTGTCTTCAAAAAACTGCCCTTAGTTCTAAAAAACAAAATACGTTTCAAAAAGCTTATTTCCAAAATGGTTCCTCGAATCAAACTTTGTCTTGGTTTTATAATACATTACCTACAGTAAACATAATATAATTAAATTTCAGCTTCAGCTACTTACTTATCTTTTTATCTGCTCGAACTTCACAAGCCTAATAAATAAATAAATATATTATAGATTAATTAATTTTTAAGGTTACAAAAAAGTTTACTTATTAGTATAATTTTTTTTTGTAGATGTTGCACTCAAACAACCAGTTTAACCAGACAGACCAGACTTCTTCTAGTAGTTCAATGTTCTAAGGTATTTAGCAACTATTTTAGCCTTAAAATATGTGCTTTTTAGCGACTTTGGAATTAAAATTTGTATAAAATATGAAACAATATAGTGAACTTACGGCAATATTTTTTTAAGCGTGAGTGTAAAAGTATCGTAAAAATTTGCAAAAATGGTGGATGCGCGATTTTTGTAAAAATACGAATGTAGATGCGTGCTTTTTCAAAAATGGTGAATACGGGATATGTTTAAATGTTGGATGCATGCCATCATGCGGTTTTGAAAGGCGCGTTTTCCGTAAAAAATTTTTTGGTGAATGCGTAGGTACTAAATTATTTGAATAAAAAAGAAGCACATATCTAAATTAAAAAAAAATCAAGTGCCTGAAATGAATTAAAAGTTTTTACTGAGTATTTAGATAAACTCTGTTCTTAAGAAACTAAAATCACAAAAAATTATAATACCTACAGTGAATAAAAATATATGCATAATAACTAGTTTTTATAGAAACTAAAATCACGAAAAATGACTACTGACTAAAAATATAGGTAGTTAAGCTAAGTCCTTTTTACAGGTCAGGTTCAATATAATCACAGAAAATAAAATCATAATTAAAAAAAACCACTTAATAGTTAAATTATTCTACTTTTTGTTTGTAATGAAGTATGTCGGATTTTCTTTTATTTACAATTTTTTCAATTTTTTGAGTGTCCTGCTCTAAATCCATCTCATTGTCTTTTTTTTAATCAATGCACAACAATATTTTTTTAAGAATCTATTAAGAAATTTGTTTAACACTGTTACACTCATACACTCTAATCTTGTAATATATAACCATCATTTCTCTTGTTGAATCTGGAATCAACTAGAAGAAGAAGCAGAAAGAGATACGGGGGAAAGTTCTAAAAAATAAAACAAAAGAAGAAACAAAAGATGATCAGAAAGTGCCAAAATATGTACTTTAGCGGATTTTGTTCAATTATATGTACTTTTTAGCGAAAATATGGACTCTTAGCGACTTTAACGAGCGAGACCGCGCCCTGTAATCAACCACATCGTACACTTTGCGACACATAAAACGCATACGCCGATTTTATAAAAGTAAAGATAAATTTTTTGTTCTCAAAAGTATTACACAATAAATACTATACCTAATTGTCATGTTTTGTTGACACAGTATTGTGTCTAAGTTAAAAATGCCACGACAGCTATCAGAATTTGATAAATCCCAAATTTTGGCAAAATTGGATGGAGTTTGGTCTGTTCGCCGGGTTGCCGAACATAGTACGACTAAAAAGAACATACGAAGAAGAAGTTACTGTTCGACGAAAGGAAGAAACGGGCTTGACCAAAGTCAGCACACCCCAACAGGATCAGCAAGTCATGAATTTTCTGGAAGAACACCATTTGCTACGGCCAAAGAAGCAAAATTAACAGTTAATTTTCCTGGTACAGTAAGAACTGCACTAAAACGGATAAAGAAATATAAAAGATACGGCCGTGTAAAGAAACAAAGCAAGCTAGATTACTTTTTGCTCTAAACTATTCGAGACAGAAAAGCGAATTTTGGCGACAGTTTTTCCTATGAAAAAATTTTTCATTCTCACAACAAAAAAAAAAAATTTGGTTTATCGGTCCTCGAACACAAGATATAGAGCGGTATATTGCCGGTAACGAAGATCGAGCCGGAAGATGGTTTTGTGTATCAACAAGACAACTGTCCGGTACACACTGCCAGTTCTTTCTTCTTCGTATTTTTCTTTTAGTCGAACTATAGTGGACTTGTTTCGTCCATTTTGACCGGCTATTTGACGAAGAGACCAGCCTTCTTTTAGTTTTGCTAAAATTTTATTGAAATGATTTTTTTATAATAAAAATTCTGTTTTAAAATTGTTTTATCTTTTTTTTATATTTCGTAACAGCAACCTTAAAACTCTAGAACCTTTCAGCCTCCTTAAAAAAAATAGTTTATGTTGTCTAAAACTCTTAACCTACAAAATTGGGTAACAATAAGCAAGAAAAATTTTTAAAATATAGACATGTGCCTAACCTCTGCTGTATGCCTTTTACGTGTCGAAAAGTGTATCACCACGTCTTGGAGCAGCGCTGAAAGCAGGAAAAATGTACACTTCTCTCCACATAAATCTAGTACAGCAAGTTTTATATTTATAATTTTTGACTTAGTCATTTTAGGTTATATTTTGGGCATATATAAACTTTTTATAAGGAGACGGCTTGTTTATTTTTTACTAATTCAAAATATAAGGCCACTCAAAATAAAAACACATTTCAAAAAGACAAACAATTTTTATTAACTAAACAAAAGCTACACAGTGATTCGTCTATCCGACTAGCTGATTATGAAAGAAGCCAGTCTACGATAGTAACCATAATAAATCGATTTCAAGAAGAAGGAACTGTCCCTCGAAGGAAAGGCACCGGTTTGACGAAAGTTACTAGCCCAAAACAATTAAAAGGTCAGATCAATTTAACGAAATAAATAAAATAAAAAATTTAAAAACATATTAAAAAATACTTATTTTTAATTTAATTAGCTAAATTTTTAAATAAGTTTGGATTTTCATCAATAACTTACGACGAGTTCCATTAAATGTTCTGAATTCCTGGGGATGATATTAAAACTTGTTAATTTCTTTGTGATAAATCCCCAAACGTTCACTATTGGATTCGCATCAGGGGTTTTTCAAGGCAAAACTTCTATATTATTATTCTGGCCGTATGAACTGGACAGTTATTTTGTTGGAATATAAAATTATCTGGATAGGGGACTCTCATCTTTGGAAGCATTACATTTTCCATTAACGTAAATTCTAATATTATTAACTTAAATTCTAATAGAGCGCCATGTCCTCTAGCCTCCAGCTCTAAACATTCACCGAAAATCTTCCCGCCCGGTCTTCGTTTCCAGCAATATATCTTTCCTCGTATCGGGTCCTTAGCGGTCGATAAACCACAATTTGTTTTTTATCGCTGTTGGACTTAAAGATCTTCTCATCTGTGAAAACCAACTGCTGCCAAAATTGTTCGTTTCTCAGAGAATAACTCAACGCAAAAATTAATCGAGACAGCTTCTTTTCCTCACTTAGTTTAATTTTTTTCCGCAATTTGACACCTTAGCCTCGAAAGTTTAATCCTCCTGCCTAAAATTGCCTTGGTATTTCTCTGGGCTAGTAACTTTCATCAAACCAATACCTTGCTTTCGGTGGATAGTTCCCTTCTCTTAAAATCTGCTTTTTATGTTTACTATCGTAGACTTGCTTCTCCCATAATGAACATCTACTTGCCGAATAGACCAACCATCGTTTAGTTTTGCCACGATTTGTGCTTTATCAAAATGGGAAAGATGTGGCGGCGGCATGCAAAATATTTTCACTTTCAGGAACACAATGACGTACTATAAAAATTTTAAAAATTAAACAGGCTGCTAACTTCTGCTGTACCAGTTTTATGTGGAGAGAAGTGTAGGTCGTTCAGTGAAAAAAAGGATCTCTTAGTTTTACGAAATACGAGGTTAATTTAAGAGAATTATGACTTTCGATACGCGGAAAGTCCCAAGTTTCTTCTCAAGAGATCTCCATTCCCTTAAATTCATTTTGCTTTAAAGAGCACATTTTCCTGAAAATTGACCCTAAAAGAAGCACATAATTCTCTTACTTTAAAAGGAATGAAGTCAGTACACAGTATGGAAACATTATAAACATATTCACATAAGAACCTCTTTTTATTTTGATTGATCATGGCGTTGGGGAGTCATATAGCAAAAGAAAAAAGAGAGAATCTTATGCGAATTATGCAATTCTCCCTTCATATGTTGCACTGTGCAGAAACGTCACATTTGCAAGCAAAAAAAACTGCAAGTACTGAAAATTTTAAGAAAATTGAAAAAAATTAACAGAAACTGTTTATTCTTAAAATATTAAAACTTTACATAAACGTGAATATAAATTCGGTACATCTGTGAAAAACATTAAACAGTGTATTTTGCACATCAACGTGAACATTTTTCGCATAGAATTTTAAATTCTAATTATATCTAAGGGTTTACATCACACACACACGCCAAAAGAGCAGTAAATTAATTTTAGCTATGTTGGGAATTTGGAACCAATCATAACTTTGTTTTTGTTTTAATTTTAGCTAATTCTAACAAAAAATCTAGATTGACTATAACAGTTTATAAACAGTATACAAGAATAAAAACGGCTATTACAGAACTTGCCTAGAAATTAAAAGTAGGAATATATTTTTTTTTTCGAAAACACATCTAAATTTAGAAAAATGAGGCAGCTTTTTATCTGACAATAATTGATATTCTAATAGTCTTTTCTTTTTGGCTTTGGTCAACAAAAATTACACAACACAATTCTTAAGATAAAATGTCAAAAATAGTTAACATTAAAAGTGGGACTTAAGTTTTATCTCGCTACATTAAAGTAGGAGAGCTCGTGAACAAAAACTGCAAAAAAAGCTGATTTCTTAGTTTATGGGGGTGGGTTATACATCATCAAGCACACCTCTAGTCAGCCAGTTCCCCTAACAGCAAGCGGTTGGAAGGGGGAGGGGTTCAAACCTGTAACAAAATCATAGAAAAGTAAAAATAAAAGAAAACTGGATACTATACTGTTACCAATGTTTTTAATTGAATAAGATCAAAATGTTTTTGAAAAATACTTCACTATAATTCAGTTCTTGACAATAGGTGCTGACCCCTCGGAAAAATAGAAATTTACAGACACAGACCTATTTTTTTAATGTTAGGTGAGCATTTAAAAGAAATGCATGTTCTCTGTTTTACTTTCCTCTAGTTTACCCAAGTTTTAATTGCTAGTTCAAAATGGATAATGCATAACTTTTATATGCCTGTCTCTTTTATTTTGAAATAATAAAAAGAGACAGTAGCATAAAAATTAGGCATTATCCATTAACCATTACGCATTGAAAGTTCGGTAAACGGGTCATAAATTTCTATTCCTCATACTAGAAAGTGCTTATACACATAAAGAATTTCTCATAAAAAACAACAAATACGAAAAATCGATTTTTCCGCACGCAACTTCCGTTAGTCCGTCAGTTAAGTGCGGAAAAAATGGTTTTCGCACGTGTTAGGAACAATTGTTTTTCTACGAGCGTGGGGAAAATACACTGAAAATAAAAATGTTATTATTTAAAATAATATTTATTCACTTATTTATATTATGATTGGCACTATTCAAATTTATAGCAGATGCCAGTTGGTAGCGGTTGCCCAATAAAGATTGTGGGTCCTGTTGTACAGGGATAATTACTTCAGTATACTGCAGCTCGTTTAGGGATTCTTGATGCCCAGTTTGTTTGTGTTGTACAAGTGCACTTGTTTCAGCATCTTAATCAGAAAAGGCTACACAACTGGTGAAGATTTCAATATTTTCCTTGCGATGAATTTTTTATTTTCAAGGGATTCATTCAGGTAACCTTCGGCTACTTTTGTGGATTGCCATCCTCATTGGCGCTTCAAGTTCCTTATGCCCACTCCAGCATCTGCAAGGGCAGTGGCAGAAGATCTTCGATAGCAATGTCCAATAAACTCTTCTGGATTCAAAAGACGTAAATATGCCGCTACCTCAGAGGACATTTTTCCAAATTTATTTATACCGTTACCGTTACCCTTTGCGATATTGGACAAAAAACCTTTGGTATGTTGTGTGTGTTTGTCTAAGTAATGCATATTTTCTTACCAAGTTCAAATTTTTCTCCCCATTGATCACAAAACTTCGGCTTGTGTGCGTTTTGTTGTTGGCTATTTTAACAACAATCATAGATTTTTCCAGCTGCACGTTTTCAAGTAACAAGTTCGTTAATTCTTCCCGTCTGCACGCCTCTACCGAAAATTGTTGCCATTTTAGTAAAGACGTAAATGTCATCGGGAGCGCTGTCAATAAATTTCTCCACGTCATTTATCGTTAAAATTTTTGATTTTTTTGGTCTAAAGCCAACCATTTTTTTCTTGAGAAAAGCAATTAACTTGAAATGCCTACTAATATCCACATTTTTCTTTAGCTAGTGTGGACAGTTGACTCGATGTCGATAATTCGTGAAAAAAGGCTAGAAAAACTTCTTCCTTTTGAAAATTCGTGTTTTTCTTGTCAAAACTCCATTTACAAATAGCGTTGTACTTTTAATCATACCTTTCTCTGGATTTATCTGCAACAAATCCTCTTTTGTAAATTTAGCCGCCAAAAGAATCTCGTCAGGTACCTCTTCTACCGAATTTTCGGTAATTTCTTCATTGGAAGTCATTTAAATTTTTTTTCCACTGACAAATAAATGCATAAACAACTGGTTAGTCACACCATAGCAACCAACAGAAACTGGAATCAGTACAGGTTTTTCGAAATTTGACATATCGATGCAGAAAAATGTTTCCACACCGTGCGGAAAAACGAATTTTCCTCACTAAAAATAGTTTGGAAAATGCGATTTTCCGCACGCTCGTAGAAAAATTAATATAGTTCATTCCTTACCTATATGTAGGTACCCTGTTGTAAATTTAACGAATAATGCACTTAAGCTCCTAAAAAAGACAACAGGAGCTCTAATCTTAAGTCCACACAGCATGTTGTACAAGAACCGGCAGAGCGGACTGTTCATTTTGGATTGCCTTTACTATAAAGCTAATGGTCAAACAGGATATAAAAATAAATTATTCAGCTACCCAATCAAAAATTTGTGAAAAACCGGAAAAACATATTTTAAACTCTAAATGGAAGAAATCAGGGAAGGCGTACTTACCTCTAAATTTCGATTCCAGTGCCCCATGCCCATGCACATGTAGCAGTTCTTTCAACCACGGTATTTTTGAGGTTCTCACCTTATATATTTTTACAACCAACTGCACAGACCCACAAGTTTGATCTTATTATGGCCGGCATCTGACGAGTGACTATTGATTGATGAATAGCAGGGTAGATTGGGTGTGCTTGGTAACTAGCCGAACGGATTTAGATAATTGTCTCTTGGGAGAACAAATTCTATCCTGGACTGAAATAATTTCTTTTACATTTGTAAAAAGTTTTGGGCATACTGTTCTTGGCAGATAAAATTAAACCGAGATATTAGGAATCTTATTCGGAGATATCCTAATTTCTATATTGGAGGAAAAAGATATAATGCTAAAAGAAATTAATTTATGACCAAAAAATAAAAATAAGATAATTTGGGATCTTGTTTTTTTTTTCAGTGTTGAATCGAGAGGTTTTGCCCTACAAAATGTCCGGTATTTCTGAATTTTGGATATGTGATAAAGGTCGGTAGAGTAGTTAAATAAGTTTTTACCATCCCTTTTTTTAGTTTTTTGTCTGTAATAGTTCCGTTCCTGTGTACTAATTGGCAAAAAAAGTTACTTGAAATTTTGTAGAATTTCTATATAACCACGCACCACTGGAATCAAATTTACACCGCATTAACTCTGCAGCACTTTGTTGTAGAGTAAAAGTTCTAGCAATATATTATAGTGCCTTTCACTAAAGCTTCAACTGGCATACGTTGAAGACAAAGTATCCAGCCTAAATCAAGTTTTGTAGTCTGAAGATTTTTTTTTAGTTTCCTGGGTCGTATGTGTTTAAATTGCGATCTTTAAAATCTCAGTAAATACCTGGGCACAATAGGCCCATTTGAGGTCGCAGTGCATGGTTCAGCCTTCGGTAGAGAGCTAACCACCATTCTTGAATACATACAATATATTATAATGTAGAGAATTTAATTACCTACAAAACACAGTATTTGTATAGTTTTTGTAACTATTTTAAATGATTGGGTGTAACGTTAAAAAATGTTGTGTACATTAGTTAGTATAACGAATAGAGGGAACCCTACAAATGGTCGGTAGCGTTAAAAATCAAAGTTTTCGTAGTAGTTTCGGTCCAGTGCTCTAAATCGCAAAGAGTTTCATGAAATTTGTAGAAGATTAAATTATCTACAATTTAGTGATATCACTAGTGTTCTACTATCAATAGCAACGGAGTTACGTAATCAGCATTTTTTTATTTTATGTGACAGTAACACTTTATTAAGGCTAAAAATAAAAGTTGTAGAGATAAGCCTTGTCGAGAATTTAACTACCTAGAAAATCCAGTATTTGAGTATTTTTTATGATTATTGTAAAGAAGTGGAAGTAACTTTAAAGAGAAATGAAAATTTTAATTTATTTAAGTTTAGCGCTTTGAGAGCAAATTTTTCTTTTAGAGAGGGATTATTTTTTATTATATACTCTTAAATTTTTGCCGTATTTCCGGTGCTTGCTCCGTCTTAGTAAAATCTCCGTTAATTTAAATTTCTTTTAGTTTTTCATGCATACTTTCATTCCAGAGCTTTTAAACGTGAAAACAGACTGCAGGCAATTAAGTAGACCATACAATTTTCTACAAATCGCTGTCGTTTTTTTCCTATCAATGAGAGATTGCAGAAAGGCAGCCTTAAAATGCTCTGGTTTGTCTAAGATTTGCAACGACCAATCTTGCGAAACACACCCAGTTAAAATGAGCGATTTTAGCCTTATTTAAAGCGGTATTTCTACCTCCTTCGGCCGCCGTACAGTGGTTTAAAACGGTTAAATTTCGGAAAAACTAAATATCTTTAAGATGTTTATTTGATAAACTTGAAACTATGATATATTAAACACATATTTACCATTTTTTTCTTAGCTACACCTCCCCTCCCGCTTGCTGTGGGTAGGATAAATATTGTGTAATATAGATAAAAAAGCAAAGAATTAATCAATATTACTAGTTTTATTCATAATTGATTTTTTGGAAACACTACTTCCACCTTCATTTGTATCGTGACATAGGCGTACGTATAGGGAGGGAGTCGGATGCTTCCCAGGTACCACAGTCCGTTAAATTTTAACTACTATGCATAATCAAACAAAATGAAAAGTACTAATTTTTTGTTTGTCAAATTCTTGACGCTTATTTATTCCTATATATTTAATATTTTTTTATAGAGTAGTAAAAAGTAAAAAAATTCAATATATTAATTAAAATTTATATTCTAAATAAACCTACAAAAGAAGGCAATTTAAAAAAAATCTTACTTGACTCTTATTTTCCAAAAAAAATAAAACAAACTTTTTACTGTAAAAATATATATCATAATTTTTAAATATACTTAATGATAAAAATATAATAAAAAACTTGACTAATACTTTATAATATTTTTTTGGCTTTGCCCTAAGCCCAAGTATAAAAGGATCAGATGACGCAAAAAGCATGTTAAAAATTTCAATATTTGTGGAAAGTCTTGAGCATTTCCTTGAATGGTTTATGGGATATTAATATCATTATATCATAATTACTTTATCCTTCTAATTAGCGCTCTAACCTTCAGCAGGTGCGCACTCAAGCCCCCCCCCCAAGATTTTTTTAAATGTACTTTTATTTTAGTGTTCTTTTAATAAATTGGATTTAAATTTATTCTAGAAATAATTTTTGAGAAACAATTGGGTTCAGCCACCCCTACCGAGAAAAATTTCTGAGTGCGCCACTGACTTTTAGCGCTCCACTAACTTATTCTATCCCATACAAAGAAACTTAAAAATCCATACATACTTCCATACTAACACAGCAAACAAAAGGTGTGTATTTCTAGTATATTTAAATAACAAAGCCACAATTTTAGGAACCTAATCCACAGATAGGCAGATATTGGCAGCTACAACCTATGCAGTCATAAAGTTGAGACATTGTAGTATATAACGACAAAAAAAATCTTACTGCGGGAGGCTGCAGAACTTTATATATATATATATATATATATATATATATATATATATATATATATATATATTTCTGTTATTTTAAGTTTTTTTTTTAAATTAAAGACAAAAAAATTTATTTTAAGGCTTCACAAAAAACTGTTAAATATATCTTATTAACAAGTAAAAAAAAGAGGGAAATTGACACAGCGGTTTTTGTTTTAGAGATAGAGAGAGAGAAGGACAGAAACAGTTAAACAGTTGCAGAAAAATTGAAAATAAATACAAAATTTTATTTTGGCATACAATTTCTCAAAATTCAAAATAGATCCGAAAAAATCGATTATAGGTTTAAACTAAGGGGACATTTTTTTACAAAAAAATGGCAATATTTTTAAAAAAAATATTGATATGAATATACATAGTTTCTTCCTAGAGATAAACCATTGTGCGCCGTCGAGTCGCACAGGGGTACTTGATATTAATTTCTGATCGAAATTGTCTTTAATCAAATATTTCTTAAAAACGTCTTAAATGAAAAGCGGACCATATATTAATTAAAAATTTAACATTAGGTTTATCTGCACTACACAGAATTAGTCAAAAATTGCGCAACACCCAAATATTTCAGAAAGGATTACAAGGATTTCTAATATCAAAACCCCTAAATACCAAATTTCAAAAATATATTGGTATTATTTAGAAAATTTTAAGGAAAAAATAAAACTAAAACTAAAATTTTAATACCCTGTATCTTGGAAGAACTTGGGAACTTTTTTTCATAAAATAACCTAAGAAATTACGCCCTTAAATATTTCCGCGTATTTTTTAAACCCCCTGATGTATAGTTGACGGATTTCAGTTGTACAGTGATAAGACTGAAGCAGTTTTTTCTATTTTGGCCAAAAAGGAGCAAAAAGTAGCAGCTAGTTTTTTTACCATCAAAAAGCTGCATGTTTACTGAGTTATAAGTATATGAAAGCTGAATTCAGGAAAATAGTTAACCAAACCTCTCTGTCAAAGTCATACTATATGTTTTTTACATCATTTTTGATCCCTCTTATATTAAATTTGGAAGACTATTACTTATAAAGATAGCTTTTTGAAAAAAAGAACAAGTTTTTATTAAATGCACTCAAAAGTAGAAAATAATTTTTTTATATTTTTTATACCATAATAAAAGCGATGGGCGCAAATTAAAAATTTTAACTTTAGGTATCGTCTATGTTGGGAATTTGGAACCTTTGGTTGCACTAAAACAAAGTTATGATTGTTTTCCACAAACCAAAACTACACTTTTTTGCACTCGACGCGCGTTTCGCTAACAACGTTAGCATCATCAGGCGACGATAAACAATCAACAACAACAACAACGATAAACAATAAATCATTGTTTATCGTCTTCTGATGATGCTAACGTTGTTAGCGAAACGCGCGTCGAGTGCAAAAAAGTGTAGTTTTGGTTTGTGGAAAACAATCATAACTTTGTTTTAGGTATCGTATATCGGTCACATCGACGATTCACCTAAGAAACAGTTGTATTACTCTATAACCTGAGGACATTTTCAAAGGCTTGGCAAGCAGGGCAATTTCACCCAATCTCAGCTTCTTTAGATGAAAGCATTTTGTTTATCATTCGTTTTCAACAATTTGGTAATAACTACTTAATTGGTAAAGAAGAATTTAGTTCTTCTTTTGTAGTTCTCTCTTTGCACCGTAAAGTTAAAACTTGCTCCCATCGCTTTTATAATGGTATAAGAAAGATAAAAAATTATTTTTTACTTGTGAGTGCATTTAATAAAAGCCTGTTCTTTCAAAGTTTTTTTTAACAAAAATGTATTTTTTAATTTTTAGATTTTTACCCTAAATTATCCATTTTGAATCGGCCATGTTGAAATTTTAAAATCTGATTAAAAATTCATATTCCCTTCAAATAAACTAAATCTTTTCCCCCCTCCGCTTCCTTCGTAGGGGGGAGGGGTGCCTAATAATGGCATATTATTGTATTGTATATAAGTTAGTTAAAATTGGTTAGCAAAAGATGACCAAAAATCGTCCATTTTGAATCCGCCATATTGATTTTTTTTTTTATCTGATTAGAAATTTGTTATCTCCATCTCCAAGTGCCCCAAGACACCAAATTTCAACGAAATCGGGTGTACTTCAACTATACCCTCCCTCCACCCCCTTCAAGTAGAGGAAAGCTGTCAATTTCATCACACTATATTCTTGTGTTCTCACCGCAACTTTAAAGCCGATCGGATGTCGCGAAGTTGGTCAAAATTAAGTTGGAAGATTCCAACCGACCAAACATATCTATTTAGTTACAAATATACATACATAGATAGGTACATTGCAAGTTAAATAAAAGCTTGTAAAAAGGCCACAGTATCGAATCTAAATGATGAAATCACACATAAAAATTCAGAGATTTGCTCTATATAAGTCGTTTTCTTGCCATAAAATGACAGCCAAACAAAACGACCTCTACTACAGGCGAGATATCCTATGCCTGATGACGTCATAATGGCGGCGAGTGCCGCCTACTCCGTGCTTTGTTTACATTCGGTGAAGAAGGTTTTATTTTTTATTTTTAGCAGTTAATTTTTTATCTAAATATTATTATAACCTTACAAACAGTTTGTTAAATGTTTCCATGACAGGTAGCTTATTGTTTTTGTATCAAAATTTGCGAAAAAGTCTGTGTTTTTTCTGATAAATAGGTTCAGAGATTTTATCAAATGTCCAGTCGGGTCGTGTATTAAGAGGGTTATGAACAATTTTTTTGTTAGAAATGCCTACTTATTGTTGTGTGCTGAATTGCAAGAGCCATTACAAAAATAATGGACCGAATATATCTGTGTTTCAATTTTCAAATAGTGCTGGACTAACAGAAAAATGGATGAATGCTATTAAACGTAAAAAATTCACCCCAAACAAAAGTAGTGAAATTTGTGGTAATTTAAAATGTGTTGTACTTGTTAAGTATGTGATTTGCATTTTAAAGAAAATTAAGTTGAACTTTCAACAAAATTTTTCACAAATTCTGGGGATCTTTTGGATGTTCGGATTTTAGAGCCCCGACTAAAAGAGGTAAGTAAAGGTACCTGCAGTTTTTTGTTTAATTATTACATACAGGTGCTACTTCCCAAGCCGCATTTTTCTGAATTCCGACTAATTACAACCTAACATGACGTCGGTTTTGGCCCAAATTTAGCTCGGAAGTTGGTTTTTCCATCAAATAACGTATTTTTTACTAAGACCTGACGTCGCCAACAACTAGTGCATCAGTTGTGACGTCGATACGTACCAAAACTGACGTAGACAAATGTTGGTGATATTCGCTACTTACCAGCGACGTAAATTAACGTTAACTACGGCGACGTAATTTTTAGAATAAATTTCAAGGTCGGGCCAAAGTGAAAACTTTTGTTGCCAAGATTTTCTGTAAATGGCAACACTGCAAATACGAAAGTATTTTATAAATATACTTTACATGAACTTATGTTAGAATAGAAAGTTTAAAAATTTCTATTATATAGTTTACAAAATAATCTTATAGGCGACTCACGACTAAATGTAACTATTCCGAGGTCCACCGACGTGGGTGCGTGACCTACAATTATACTACAATATTCTAGGTCGGGTCGTTCTACAAGGCGACGTCGCAGGAGATGTTCTTGTCCGAATAGGTAAATAATCATTACAAATTTGGTCGGCGCCCGAAACGCCATTTTAAACGTTTAGCATCGATGCGCCATTACAACAGTACATTTTATTTTTTCATTTTAAAGGCTTGATATGTAATATAACTCATATGTTGGCAACTAAAATTTCTGTTTTTTTAATGTCTATTTTAATTATATTTATCAATAAACTGACCTTCGTTGGAAGATTTGGATCCATAGAATGTGTAAAACTAACTTTTTTCAGTTACCTATAATAAGTAAGATAATAATTATTGTCATATGTTTAGACATATAAAAGTTTTACCTAATAAGTTTAAACTTGGTGTGCACAGTAAAACTTTGGGTCGTGGGTCTACGTAATTTGACGTAATATTTGACCAAAACACTGTGGAGCACCCGACGTCGAAACGACTCGAATTTTGATTCCCCACTTAGGTGCTAAATCGAGTTCTCAGGAAGACTGATGGACGTCGGAGGCAACGTCAGGTATTTCTTGCCCTACGTGACCATAACGTAATATAACGTCCAAATGCTTATTGGGTTATTATAATACTTAAATGGTATCTACTATGAGCCACACTTGGTATATAGGGTGATTCAAAATTCCCTAGAAAGACTTTAACTGTAAGTAGAATTTGTTGTTCTGAACAAGAATTTCTAATAATATTTTCTGAAAAGCAGTCTTTACTAAGAGGTAGAAACATCAATTTTTGAAAAGAAAACTTTGACAACTTCAAAATGCTTGATAAAAACCATAATGCTTGTCATTGTCAGCCACACGTAGACTTGCTTGGTAAATTATTTTAAAAGTAATTCTCAAAAAAATACAAACATTTAACTCCTAAGTTCAGAGAAAAAAAATGAAATTTAAACAGAATAATCACCTAACTTTTCTTGGATTAATGATATATAACCACTGTTCAAATCTTTCTAGGGAATTTTGCATCACCCTGTATATATATCCCAAAAAAATCAATAAGAAATATGAATTTCATACATTTGTGGCACAGAAGGGATACATATGAGATTGTATATTTGCATTATAGGTTTGAACTGTATAGTACCTATATGATAATTTAAAAGTCTATTTTCACTTAAATCTAGGACTTGTCTAGTGTCACCATTTATAGCATTTTTCAGAGTAGGTACTGTATTCTTTTTTAGAGCTTTGTACTCTAGTCTATTAGCTTAGAACTATACTCTTTTTCCTCATAGCACAGAAAATGGCCTCGGAAATGGTCAAATGTTCAAACCAAAATAAAAAATTCACATTCAACGCTAATAGGGCACATGCAAGTCCAAAGATAATATTTAAAAAAATTATAAAATTTTGCGCTATTAAATTATTATTTTTTACAATTTTAGTTAAATTTTACACAATTTTTAGCAGCTACCAATAGCCTGGCTTATGGCATTAAAATACTCTGCCAATGCATGGGCACCGAAGCTCACACGTCTAGTATTACCTATTTTGGTCCGCGATTATGTCCCCCCTATTTGTTGCCCCCCCCCCCTTCTGAAATAATTTTTTTTAACCCTTACAAAAAAAATTGACACCCCTCAACAAATTTTTTGCCAAAATTTTTTGACCCCCCCGCCTTAAGAAAAATTTCACCCTCTCCTAAAACTTTTTTGCTAACCCATCCTCCCTCATTATATCGCATGATGTGCCGCATTTTCTCTACAAATCTAATATCCGCTAGTGACTAAAGATGATGTTGTATTTTGTGCTGAATTTGCTGATTGAACTGTGGAAAAAATTCTTGCCAAAGAAATCCGGGAAAATTAAACAACAATCACTTTGAGAAATATAAATGGGGCAGACATGACTTGAATTGTAGGTCACAACTGCAAATTTGCAAATTTGCTACTTAAGAATTAAGAAGAAAAAAAACTTCAAAAAACCTCATTATGCCCCAACTCAAAAGAACTAAACTCTCGAGATTAAAAAGAAATAATAAATATTTTTTAATTCAAATTAGTTCGTTTTATAGTAGGAATATATTTAACATTTAATTTAAAATTGATTTATTGCATTTTTGTGAATTCTTAAAAAATGTTAGTAAGTATGCTAACTTGAACTATTATTGAAAAACAAAAATTTAATTCTGTTTTCTTTTATAACAGATCTAGAAACTGTTAAAAAATAATTTTAATCTCTTAAAATAACAAACATCCCGCCATACGCCCGTCAAACGTATCGGCTTCATATGCGGCCATCTTGTTTTATTTAATGGGCTTTTCGTAGTGGTGTCGACTTTTAAATCCTTGATTTTTTCGATTTATCGATTAGTTTAATAATGTTAATACCCCAGTGTGCGTCGCCTGCAAAAAAGTTGTACACAAATAACTATTTTTAGTAAGATTCTTGCAGATACGAAATAATAGAAAAGACAATATTATAGTCATCATTAGTATTATATACGATATTCAAGGAAAAAAATATGATTAGAAAGGTCACTTTTAAACATTTATTTATTACAAAGAAGAAACCTTCAATTATGTAACAATAGAATAACAGTATTAAAATAAATAGTACAAATAAATTAAATAATATTGGTAATTATATATATATATATATTATAGTTACGATCTAGGAACTGCGATTTATTTTATTCAATAAAATAGAAGCGCTTAGAAATCAAGATTTATATATCACTAATTTCATTGAGCACCCTCCAAGGTTTAAGAAAAAAGGACTCCTAATTTTTTTTCGCTTAAGCAGGGAAATATAAAAAAAGGCCAATGTAATCCAGAGTAAATTGTCAATAATTCTTCAATTTCGTAAGAAATCGAGTTTTAAACCTGTCAGAGAGGCCTTTTTTTATCAAAAACATATATTAAAATTCGGCAAAATCTGTCAGATATTCTTGTTAAGAATTTGAAAATAAGTAACCGTGCAAAATATCAGCTAATTCTGAGGTTGGTTGTAGTTAGTTTTTTTCTTAAATATCTGGAGAGCAACAATAATTTGACCTTTCAAATATTAGTTAACGCTGGTCAAAAGTCTAGTAATTTTTCTCGTCTATTTTAGCATAAATCTTCACAACCAGAATCTCCAGCTTGATATGGATATTGGCCAATGTAGTTGCCCCTGAAGAATAAAAATAATTTTAATCAATAATAAATCGTGTGGATACTCTTTTATGCGGAAATATTTACATTATGAAAAAACCCATTAACGAAGTAAATAATTTCTTTTCAAACGACCGGAAAATAGCCACTTTCTGTATGATTTTTTGTACGGAAATGTCTACATTACAAGGCATGTTCTTTTGAAATATTTCCTCTCTCCAGAAAGGACCTTTTTGTTCAATTTTCCGGTCCCTTGATGCTTTTCAGGTCCCATAATTGGCCAAGTTGGCTATGACTTCTTGTTGACCGCTTTTAGCTGTTTTTGTGACAGTTTTGACATTTCTAAAAAAGCTCTTTTAAATTTCTTTCAAAAGTTTTGTTTACAAAAATGGACACAGATCTATAAACTGACTTGAATTCAGAGGAAATAATAGAAGCTGCTTCAAGAGTCACTTTCGATTTGCTTCCAGAAAAATCTAAATAGCGCTACCAGCGGAACTTTGATGCGTTTATAAACTGGTGCGAATTAAAAAACGTTAGCAAAATTAATGGAGGTGTATTGGTGGCATATTTTTCTTAAAAATCGACCACACATTTTTAATGCTTAAAATAAAGGACAAACCTAGAAATCTGCCTTTCATGAGTTTTTTATCATTATTTTGTTTAATAAGTTGGCCATGGCCGACCATAACTGGTCATCAGTCATCACTGAATTAGCTGTGTGAAGCTAATAGGCACTACACTATAATTTTTCTAATGTTTTTTACAATTTTGCACAAGTTAAAAGTGCAAAAATCATTTCTGACCACAAAAGTTTATTTGTTTTTCTTTAGCCAACAAGAAGAAGAAGGCTAAAATTTTTTTATTAGGGGACTGTTCATAAATTACGTAACGCGGCTAGGTAGTGACGAAAGTGGTAGGTACTAAAATCTTTTTCTGATCGTTTGAAAAAAAAGTACGTACGATACACGACCGGAAGGTGACTTTACAGATCTCCGCAGATTTACAAGACTCGCCTGCGTCGACATGTAAAGACCAATTTTCCGGTCTAGGGACGTAAATACCAATTATTTAACTAACTCTTAACTATTGCCTACGAAAGCGTAGAAGGGCCACACAGCAATTTCAATTTGCCAACATTCTTTTGAAAATGATCATAGAGTAATGTGGGGAGAAACCAGTATATTACAAAAAGAACCAGACAAAATTAAACGAAAAATCAAAGAAGCAGCTTGCATCTATCTTAATGAAGATGAATGCATAGCTAGCATATCAGTTGATATAAATACAGTTTGGCTTCCATTTTAAAACAAGATTTTCAAAAAGGTTTTTTTAAAATAAATTTAAAAAAAAGCATTGATGTTCTTTGGGTTTCTAATGTATTTTTTTTTAAAGTTAGTCAAACGATAATTTTTATAATTGATATTTTAAAACGTTAATGTTGTATTTTTATAATGTAATTTAAAATCGAAAACACTCAAACAAATATAATTTTGATTTTAAATTTTACTAAATTCACTCAATACCTTGTTGGCTACTGTCGACGCACCAAACTGTCAAGTTAATATTTGAAAAATATATATCAGTCAAAGTCAGTCAGTTGTATGACAACAGACAGACATTTTAAAAAATAATCGAAAAGAGTTTTTGAAATGGATAAAATTCTTTGATAACGGCAGTAGAATATCTGCCGAAACGTCAGATAAGTACTTAGATTTTAGTAGGATTTGCGTGTGTGTGGGCAAATTTTTTATCTTATTTAAAGACCACTGACAAACGAACAAATTTTTTTGTTTATGAATTTACGCAGTGGGTTTTATCATATTTTTGAAAAAACTTTCCTTAACTTAGTGGCGAAGAACCCAAAAAAAGTAGTTTCCACATTACGAATTCGCCACAAATATATAGATTTTATTTAAAGCAATTTCTATTTTAATTCCGACTTTAAACTCGGAATTCCGAAATATAATTCGGAATTTGACTTTAAACTCCCCCAAAAAGAAAATAAAACAATAAAAAAATACCACTCTTTATAACACAAAAATTCAGCAAAAAAAATAACTCTAACTTTTTTTCTAACTCTTATATATGCTATGTTTTCATAGATATTAAATTCGTTTTCAATATGTTTTGAAAACTTTTTTTTCATGAGTTTTCATGACAGGGGTTCAAATCGATTTTGAATCGAATTTTTATATTTGGCAGCTGACTTATGTCATAGTTGTCAAATATTCATTTTTGAGTTTTGGCACTTTTTTTAAAAAAATGTATTTTATTCAAAAGATGATGTTGGCCCTTGCCACACATTTTTTTTAAATTTTAATTACTACTCTGTTTGCAAGTGGAAGTGAAGAAAGAAATGCTGGACTGGCATATGTGCATAGCACATACACTTTCGAGCCAAATATTTCTTTTATTTTCCATAATTAATTTTTTTAAAGTCTTTAAGATTTAGTTATTTAAGTAAGGTTATGTTCTTCTTTTTTCTATACACTCCACCAAATTTTAGAATGCCGGTTCCACAGTTTCACTTCTATTTCTCTCTCTCTCTCTCTCTCTCTCTCTCTCTCTCTCTCTCTCTCTCCCAAAAAGTCAAAAAGAGTGGGAGCAATACAATATAATTTGGCGGCTGTCTGGTAATCCGACGCAATACGCATGTGTAAACTCAATCCCCGTTTTCATGCAAAATCGGTATTTCGATCTCAATACGATCTTGAAACAACCCTAAAAATTTTCAGGGTCGAATCTAGATTGAAATCGATTTGGATACTGGAAAAACAGGCGTTTTCATGGACGGTATCGGATTGAAATCGTTTTCAGAACGAACTCAATTCCCATGAAAACGTAGCAATAGTTTCGGGTGAAAAAAATTGAGGGGGGACCAAAACAGCGTTTTTTTATTCTTAGACTGTTACACTTACAACAAAAACGATGAAAGTCTTTTCTATGGAGAAAAAAAAATACATTTAATAGTATTTTTTTTTCTTTTACTATTTATCTACCCGAGATATTTTTTTGTCATAATCCGCTAAATATAAGTTATATCTAAAAATGACAGATATTAAAAAAATATATAATTTTTTTTCCAACATTTTTCCAATATAATATTTTTTTAGTACTGTAAATGTTAAAAAATCAGAGGGGGCCATGTTATGAAAGTTAGACTTTTGAAAAACAATAATATTTATAATATCACGGACTCTTCATATCCTATTTTTCTGGGTATTTTTAAATTTTTAATCTTTTGTGAACCTTTTCTGGAAAACTTTCAGTTGGGAGGGGGTTAATAAAAATCATATTCATTATCAGAAATAGTTGTAGATTGGCCGAATCATATTGAGAATTCCAGTGCTCATTGTATTAATTATTTTTCTTAAAAGTAAAAGTATTTACGACGGATGATGTGACTATAGTTGTTTTTTTAAGATTTTATAAGTTCAGGTGGGCGAAAAATTTTTTTACGACCTAATATTTATTTCAAAGACATATAGTTTAGATCAGGTAAGATCTTATTACTTTGATAAGTTTCTATGAAATTTTTTGAGGCTTTATTTATAACATTTTATGAGATTTTATGAGTCAAATGATTTTTTGCGGAATAATTTATGACAGTATATATAACTAAGTAAGTAAGTATACTGGTAAGTACAGCTTTCTTAATTAGTCTTCAGGTGGTCTAAAAAACCAGAATTTTTAAGAGATTTGCCTGTTTTAAAGGCATTGGCAAAGTAATAAGTAAGGTTATAAAGGAATAGTACCTTTAATATAGAAATCTATAAAGTAGATAGATAATAAAATGCCCTGGCAGACCCATAAAAATTGTTGATATATTCAAACTCATAGTATATGGTTTTTTAAAGATGGACCCATAAAAGCATTTAAAATTTTGTCTGACTATAGAATCTATAAGAAAACTTATAAAAATTTGTGTTTTTACCAACCCATAGCAAACTATTATTAAAACAAGGTATTCATACAAATCTTTAAAATTTTGTTAGTCTGGCTGATCATAAAATTTCCCGAAAGTCTCATAAAAAATGTGGTTATGCAAACTCATAATACAATATAAAAAATAAGAATGTAATCATAGAAACCTATTAAGTTTAATGAGTCTATTTGATCTTGAAATCTCTTAGAACACGGTTCTTTCATAAACCTATATAATATTTGAAAATAAAACGTTTGTACTATAAAATTTATAAGTCCGTCAGATCATAGAATCAGGTAAAAAACAGATATATGAAGCCGCACAAAATCTTACCAAAATCAAAGACATAATTCATAAATTATTAGAAGTTTTAATAAACATAAAATTTTACCTCACAAAAGCTTATAAAAGCTGATATAATTAGGTGCGTTTTTTATGAGATTTAATGCAGTTTTTTTGGTAATGGAGTAAATCATTTAGTGACCCTGATCAAAACCCGTTTAGTAGTTTTTGCGTGATACGGGAACAAACAAACTGACAGACAGACAAAAATGACAAAAATTAGATTATGGGTATCCATATTGTTTGGTTAAAAGCCGACACCAAAAAATCTTCCAGTGAATGAAGGTTTTATCGTCTAAACTACATATGAATAGAGCAACATAAAAATTACAGTACTTACGCAGGACCGTAGTTGCAAACGTATAGTTTTTGGTAGGGATAAATTCCACTACCAATGAAATATGTGTAGCCACATCCTATAGTGTCAGTGTCGGCCCATACAACCTGTAAAAAAATAAATTAAGAGAACGGAAAATATAACAAAACATTAAAAAATATTATTTTTATAATTTTTTTATTTGATTTAGAGGTGTCCCTCGGTGGTCCCATTTTATTAAAAAAATTGACCAGTAAACTTGAGCAAACACAGACATATTCTAGGAACATTTCTTCAGGTGATATAAATATGATGTAAATTGATTACATAGGGGGATTTTCATGTACAGTTGGTTTCACATTAAATGCGTGCATGAAAAACCCAACTACGTTTTTTTTTCAGTGTATTTAGCTATACCTACGCCTTTTACTATGCACCTGGGGTACTACCTGCTAATTAAGATATTTCTATTATTGTTACAGTTTACCTATGATTTTTTTTTAAATTTAATTAACCTAATTATTAAAAACTGCAACTCTTGGATGATTATTTATTATTTTGTCAGTACCTAATTTAAACTTCTTAGCAATAGAAAATAGTATTTTGAAACAAGGTTAAAGAACAACTCTTTTTTGTCACGAGCGAGGCAAGTTAGTGGACTTAGTCAAAAGCGAACTACACAGAGTTGTTGATGCTTGTTTTTTCATAAACAAACAAATTATTTTAATTTCATGTAATATTAAGATAAAACCGAAGAAAAACTAATACTTAATGGCAGCTACATTTTTTTCAATAACAATTTCCAATCGACGTGGCATGGAGTAAGCCAAATTTTTACAATATTCTTCAACGTTAGAAACCACAATCCCATATATTATTTTGACTAATCTTCCCCTAATATTTTCGATGGGGTTAAGGTCGGGACTGTTCGATGGCCAAAGCAGCACTTCTATATTTTGGTCTTGAAACCAGCGACGCACAGCATTATCTGTGGGAACAGGACAATGCTCCCCCTAAAAAATTATTTCATTGTTTGGATATTAAAAATCAACTGACGGCACCATTACCCCCCCTAAAAATTCCAAATATCTAAACACCTAAGCCTCTAGCAGACATCCAACCCCACATGTTCATTAGGAAGTGTCCTGCTTTATTAACCTATATACTATCCCAAGAAGATTGAAAAATTTTTTCATCAGTAAAAATCACCCTTTCCCAATATTCCTCATCCTCTGCAGCGTGACTGAGAGCAAAGATCAGTAGTGCTTGTTTTTGTTGTTCTGTCAAGAGAGGCTTCTTTGCTGCAATGCGACATTTAAGTTCAGAATTTTACACTCGTCTGCATGCTGTAGATCGGGAACCTGGAAAACCATTTGCTCGACCATTTGTTTTGATGGCTTCGACAGCTGTGGAAAATGGGTTTTCTCGCACATTATTCAGTAATTGTCCATCCTGTTCCTCTGTGCTCACCTAATTTTGCAAAACGTTACCCCGATTTTGATCCAAAGACTGATGTTCTTGACATTGATCGTTTCGAAATTCTGACCACAGTGGCTTTATTAATATCAAAATTTTCGGTGACCCTTCTTACTGACCATCCATCTTGCAGTCGAGTTGTTATCTGCGATTTCGTAAAGCCCGAAAGTTGCTAAACCATTTTCAAACAGTAATTTTGACCAAAGTCAAAAATATTGACAATGATTGACTTAAATCAAAAATAAAATATGTCATGGTATATGACGGGTGCAAAATTAATAGTGTGAAATGGCGCATCTACACGAAGAAAAAACTTTGAATTTTGTATTTCCATGTACGCATTTTATCTGAAATTAACTGTACCTAATGAATAGAATATATTTCTTTTTAAATATTTTTGTAACATGCCAAGAACCTTCTTGTGATAAAATTTTATAAATTTTATCTAGAACAAAAATTACAAAAACACTCTTAACTGTTTTTATCATTAGGTAAAATTCCTGTATTATATCACATTACAAAAAGTTAGGCAGTCTTAATCTAAACAGAATTTCCATAGAGAAGTTACCAAATTTAGATAAAGCCTTACAAATATAAAAGTACAGTCCTTACAAAAAAATTAAAAGAACGGGAAATATAATATAACATTAAAAAAAATATTTTTACAATTTGTTTTATTTGATTCAGAAATGCCCGCGGTGTTCCTATTTTATTAAAACAACTGTCCATTAAACACAAAAATATTCATGGAATATTTCTTTAGAAGGTATAAATGTGATATAAGTCGATTACAGATTAATATTAATAGAATATTATTTTTTTAAATATTCCCGTAACATGCTAAGAACCTTCATTTGATAAAATTTTGTAAATTTTATCTGGAACAAGTTTGACAAAAACACTCTTATTTTTTTTTATTATTAAGTAAAATTCCAGTATTATATGACATTCACAAATTATAATAAATTAGACAGTCTTTATCTAAAGCACACTTTAGCATGAATATTACTAGATTATTACATGGTCCTTTTGTATTTACTGGGTGCTGAACTGATTTTCTTTTTTTTTTAAATTCGATTTGAACTAATTCCGGATCTCGACCCCGAATTTAGATAAAGCCTTACAAGTATAAAAAATACCGAAAACTTTAAGAAGGGATTTATTCATTCGTGTAAATCTATTTAAGCTGTTTAGATAATAAATTATTAGACAAGCATAACTCGTAATCGTCTGGGCTTGGACCCTCGAGTCTCAATATAGAACTTCACAGATCATTAAAAAGGAATTTTTTAGAGAAAAGTCAAGTAAATGTATAAAACGATGGGGTGGGACAGCAAAAAGGCAATTTAATACCGAACGAATTTTATTGGTATTACCCAAACCGATTTGGTATTAGCCTGGAGGTGTTAATTTTTTTAGATTTAAACAAATTAATAGCTGTGCGGGCAGTTTCATGCGGTTTCCTCTCCTTGAATATAATCACTGGAAATAATTGAACTTCCTGTTGGGATATCATGACCACTTTGTAAAAATCTATAATTTAATACATAAAATATATATTAACTACATATTGGAAGTTAAAAACACCAAAAAGTACAAAATTTTTGATTTTTAATAAAAACCTATATTTAGGAATATGATCTTGGCTCCTATGTATACAGCGTGTTCCAAATTCGATGCTCACCATTTGAGTCTCCTAAACGGTAGGAGACACGAAAAGGTTTAAATTGGGGCAAAGTTACGCATTTTTATACTTGTTCTAAAACTCAAACAAAGATTACAGAATGCGGGTACTTCCGGAGAGACGAAACAAAAGCTAAATTTTCAGTTTTAGATTTTATTTTTCCGGGCCTATATTTTAAAAGCTGTCAAAAACGCTTAAAACCTTCCATAGAAACTTTGTAATCTGATAGATATGTTTTTAAGATTTTAACTTTCAGTGTGATAGCAGCACTATCAAAAGTTTATTTTTTCTTACGAAAACGTGCCTTTTTCCTCCTTTTGCAATCTTTTGGGTTAATTGACCATCATCAGCCTAGATCAACACCGTCTCAACTATCATGGAAAACAAAGTAAATATAAATAAATACATTAAAATTTAATAATTTATTTATTAACATATGTTACAAGAATCCAAGATTTTAAAAAGTATTACAAAAATATATTACCTGCTAAAATTCAGCATATTAAATATAAAAATCCATCGTATTTTAAAGTTGAAAATGTAGTTTAATAAAAATTAAAAAATCATTTTATTTAATTAAAAAAATATATATTACCATTAAATTAATTAAAATAAATTAATTGATTAAATATTATATATTTAAATTTAAAATCTTTTGTTTTACATGGAATTAATATAAATATATTTAAAATGAATATATTATTTATTAATTAAGTTAAATGAGTTAAATCTTACAACACCATTTCTTTATACATACAAGTTTACAAAGTAACGTTAAATTTTTTTTAAAATAAAAACGAAGTCAAGGTTAGATTTTGTTCTAGAAAAATATTTTGACAGAACAATATAATTCCTCTATATAGAATGCTTTTAATGGTTTTTTAAAATTAGTGTTACCTATATAAAATGTCCTTAAATTTTTTATTTAAAATAAATAGTTTGTTTAGGAATTTTATTTCCATATAATTTGGGTCATATTGTATTTGCATTATAAAAAAAATACGACCTAACTTACGCAATACAGAAACGCTAAACCACACATTTTAACCCCTGAAGGTTCCCATTGTCGATGTCGTCGAACGATACGACTGTGGGAAATTTTAAACAGTACAAAGAATTGTTCTAATCTATTTGTGCCTCGATCTGTTTCAAAACTTACCTTGAAATTCCGCAAAATTTCTGGCATTTGCCATTCTTCTTAGATTTTTTCCAAACTGTTAGATTTTTCTACGCACTTACTTTAAACTACTGTATTACTACTGATTTTTTCAAGTTTCGGCCTTTGTCGTTCAACACATATTCGTCGCGTCCCACGATTGAATATCCAATGAAACTTTTTAAAATTTCAAATTTTGATAGCTTTATTTTAAAATATATTTTTGTTACTTTTAATATTTTATATTTTAAGAAAAAATTGTAATAGAATTATTTTAGGTTTAAATAAGTTCGCGTTTTAATTAAAAAAATATATTTTAATAAAAATACTTTTTATTATATTGTTTTTTAAAATTTGCTGGTATTAAATTTTAAAACGCTTAAAATTGAAATAAATATAATTTTAGATTCAAATATCTAGAAGTATTCTAAGTCTCCACGTTTTTTAACTTAATAAAATTATATTTGAAATAAATATATTTTCTTTAAATCACAATTTATTAAAAAATAAAATGCATTTATTTTCCGCGTAGAAGGCCAGACTTATTATAGTTTTAGTATCCTTTAGCCTTCTATCGCGACCATATTGAAACCAAACTGAAAGAAAATCCATAAAAATGGCGGCAATAGTAGGCTAGGGCATTGAAACTATAGGAGTTAACTAGCTCTTTAGTTGAGAAGGTGTACCCAAGTTATTTTAGGAACCCGCTCAATACCTTTTTGCACACTTAAAAAATGACTTTCTTAACTTTTCTTTATCTGTCATCCGTCATAAACCAAACGGCGCGGCGCGCAGTGGATTGAGGTATAGAAAAACGTGGACATTCGCTTTAAAATTCAATTACTTTTTAAATTAGAGGTATAATGTGACAAATATATATTTAATAATTATAGTAGTACCAGTGAACATTGCTTGTTCGGTGGTAGTATAGTAACAAAACATTCACCTGTCTTTGATAGGAAGTAATGTGAACATAAGAAATGTTTAAAGGCTTTTTTACGGATATCCAGGGTGAGTGTTTTTCGAAAGTTCAGAAATTATTTTTTTTAAATTTATATTTAAATAAAATCAAACAATTTTCGCGTTATTCAGCTAACAATTGTAAGGTTTGTTTTCTTTGCTCCAATAAATATCACAATTTAAATGCGTTGTATCTACTTATATATGAGGTAGAAAAAAGTTATGAATAAAAAGTTTTTACAACTTCTAAGAAGCCTTAAAAATATTTATCTAAAAAAGATAAGTGTCTTTATAAATGTCAAATTTAGACAGCAACTTCTTTATATGTAAAACCCTATATATTTGAAATAATTTTAAAATATCAGTGATTTCCTGATTTTAAAAATGTATAAATGATTATATGCCCCTGTATAATTAGTTTTGAACAATATTGATTTTTTTTAATTTTGACTTACAACTTTATGGGTTTTAATTATAGGTCATGTTTTTCGGTTTCTTTACAAAACGGATACATAAAAAAATGTGTAACCCAAGGTATTATACACCTAACTATACAAGGTGGGGGGGTTGATTCCTAAAAACTATTTGTGTACAAAGTGATTGTTTAAAAATAATTGGGTTTTAATATATCTTAGTGGCATAATAATAAATAAAATAAAATATTTCGAGGGGTCGGAGGTGGTCGCAGCCTATCTTTATGGATTTTATTTAGACCAGCTGTGGTCTCACTAAAATACATATTTTTATCCACTTTTGAGGTCTTTTTTTAAAAGTCAAAAAAACTTAAAAATTTGCAAATACCAAATCATTGATAAAAAAAATTAGTACCTCAGAAATAGAAGATACTTAAAAAAAACGAATACACCAGAAAATACCCAGAACATATGTTTTTGATATACCACAAAGCGGAAATCATAAGCTTGGTACAAATAATTTTTTCGATAAACTGAATATTCGTAAAAATTTTGTCGTATTGACTAATAATGATTTTAACTGATAAATATATTATTTTCGTCTAGAGTATAGACAACCAAAAGCGTTATATGGTGTTTTCTACATAATAATACAAACATATAATATTGGTTACATAAAACCATACCTTTTAAAAATCGTCAATGTCCGTTCATTTACATTGCCTCGATCCACTGTGCGCCGGCAGAAGAAAAACACGCGTTCATAAGAAAAAATAAACTTGACAGTACTCCCCTCATACTGAAATGTCAAATCTCAAAAACGGGCCAGTCATTAGGTAGATCTTAAAAAAGTACCTGTAAAAAGTTTTAAGCCTTCTTTAACAGCTTTAAGAACAAAGGCAAAAATAAAAACTGAAAATTAAACGATTTTTCTGAAACTAGCTGGATTTTGTAAACTTTTTCTTTAGTTTTCAGCAATCCATCAAATTGCGCAACTTTGCCCCAATATAAACCTTTTTGTATCTCCTACCATTTAGGAGATTCCCATGAGAAGCTTCCAATTTGGAACACCCTGTATATATACCTTTTGTTGGACCAGATATAGGCGTTAACTTAATAAATCTGGTGTTTCCATAAAAATAAAAATTGTTCTATTTTATACTTTTTAGTACAAATTTTTTCCCAAAAATTTCCGAAAATTAACAAGTGGAAATCCTCAAAATTTTCCTGACAAATTACGTGAATTGACGTGTGTGAAGTTAGCAACGAAAACTCAGCAACGAATTGGGAACATTGCCATTTGCACCAATACATATTTTCAAAAATTGGAAAGCCTCAAATTTAAACTTCCAAGGACTCATTCATGCTTCAAAGCATTTTTCTAATACATCTTTAAATCAAAAGAAGAGTTCAGAACAAAAATAAAAAATATCTACTTTTTCCATACCACAAAATACACCTCTTTTAGATACAGAATATCATAATGATAATGTGACCCCTAAAAATAATGTTATAAAGTAATACTCAAACAGTAGGTTCCTCTCTCGATGGAGAATGATCCCTTAATACCTCAATTTTATTCCCCCCCCCCCTCCCGTCGAAGATACCAAAAACGCTTTTCCTAGTTCCAGAATGCAAAAAATTCCAACAACAAAGAAGAATATTCAAAAATGATGTAACAAAATAAAACTCATACAGTAGATTCCTTTATCGATGTAGAATCATCCCTCGAAACCTTAATTCCTCCCACCTCGTCGAAGGTACCAAAAACGCTTTTCCTAGTCCCAGAATGTAAAAAATTGCAACAGCAAAAAAGATTATTCAAAAATGATGTAACAAAATAAAATTCATACAGTAGATTCCTTCATCGATGGAGAATCATCCCTCGAAACCCTAATTCCTTCAACTCCGTCAAAGGTACCAAGACGCATTTTCTAGAATCATCTCTCGAAACCCTGATTTCTTCCACTCCGTTGAAGGTACCAAAAGCGCATTTCCTAGCTCTAGAAGGCAAAAAATTCACACAACGAAAAATAATATTAAAAAATGATGTAACAAAATAAAATTCATACAGTAGATTCCCTTGTCGATGGAGAATCATCCCTCAAAACTCTAATTCCTTCCACCCCGCTAAAGGTACCAAAAACGTATTTCCTAGTTCCAGAATGTAAAAAATTCAAAAAACGAAGGATAAAATAAAATTCATACAGCAGATTCCTCCATCGATGCAGAATCATCCCTCGAACGGAGTGGAAGGAATTAGGGTTTCGAAGGATGATTCTCCATCGATGGAGAAATCTACTGTATTAATTTTATTTTGTTACATCAGTTTTGAACAATCTTTTTCGTTGTTTGAATATTTTACATTCTGGAATTAAGGAATGCGTTTTCGGTACCTTTGACGGAGTGAAAGCAATTAGGGTTTCGAGGGATGATTGTCGATCGATTTTATTTTGTTACATCATTTTTGAATAATCTTTTTCGTTGTTTGAATTTTTTACATTCTGAAACTAGGAAATGCGTTTTTGGTACATTTGATGGTGTGGAAGGAATTAGGGTTTCGAGGGATGAGTCTCCATCAACAAAGGAATCTACTGTATGAATTTTATTTTGTTACATCATTTTTGAATAATCTTTTTTGTTATTGGAACTTTTTACATTCTGGAACTAGGAAAAGCGTTTTTGGTACCTTCGACGGGGTGGGAGGAATTAAGGTTCTGAGGAATGATTCTTCATCGGAACCTACTGTTTGAGTATTAGTTTGTTATATTAGTTTGTCATTGTTTATCATTATGATATTCTGTATCTAAAAGAGGTGTATTTTGTGGTATGGAAAAGATAGATATTTTTTATTTTTGTTCTAAACTTTTCTTTTGATTTACAGATGTATTAGGAAAACATTTTGAAGCATGAATGAGTCCCTGGAAGTTTAAATATCAGGCTTTTCAATTTTTGAAAATATGTATTTGTGCAAATGGCAATGTCCCCAATTCGTTGCTGAGTTTTCGTTGCTAACTTCACACACTTCCAGAAACGTCATTTTTTTTATTGACGGTTTCGTAACAATGAAAAAATGAAAACGAACATTTCGGATTATCCAAATTACTGAACTAAATATAATTATTATTATTACAAAATTGTTTCGATTAAATGTAGAAGAAAGTTTATAATCTATCAAAATTTTGACAACATAATTAAACTTGGTAACCTTTTGTTCCAAGTGACGTCGGCGTCGCCATCTTCATATAAATATGTGCTTTAATGTCACAAATAGAACTATATTTCCTATGAAAACATATCACGTGCATAAAATATTTCATAACACAATATGACGTAGGAATTTTAAGCCGGGTCCAGACTATCTAACAAAATTATCATTAAATTTTTGGTTTTTTCACATTAATTACTTTCTTAAGCCGGATCCAGACTATGTAACAAAACACGTTATATAACCAAAGTTTTATAACTTGTTAGAGCATTTTAAATAGAAAGGCTATATAACACGCTGTTGTAAAACATTTTGCTGAATCTCAATCATGCACAGGCGCAGAAGACAGCAACGAGGATGAATTAAATTTCACACAAATTTGACTGAATTTGTAATAAGTATCCTGTATTTCTTTATATCTGCACTATTTTCACACTATTGACATATACGCGTAAACAATAAAGATTTGTTGTTGAACAATAAAAAAATTAATTTTTAATATTATTTGAGATACAAAAAAAAAATTATTATTATTATCTACTTTGATTCTGTAGCTCAAACAGTTAGATAGTTAGATAGATAGATAGATTTTTATTTAGTATTTTATAAATATGGTTTGTCAATATTTGAACTAAATTAAACTGTACAAAATCATTAAATATTAAAGAAATAATTGCATAGTAATTGAAAATAACAATTTACAATGATTTAAATGATTTAAAAATATTTAAAAATGTCTGTAAAAAAAAATTCGCACAAATATATAATATATGATATGCTCGTCTAGATATAAAGGAATAAAAGAATAAAAAAATAATTTTTAAAAATTTAACAAATATGCATTAAAATATAATATTATGCTCTTGTATAGAGATCTCTCTGTATCAACACTATAAGTATTACTATATTAAGAGAAACTAGTGTTAATAAAAGAAATAACAATAAAAAATACAATATAAAAAACCATATAAATTTAAAATGCACAATACGTAAAATATAAAATATGTAAATTCCTAAGATTAAACGGAAAAAAAATGCACTGGATAAAAAGCGAACACTCACACTTAGATAAGCTTTTTGATAAGTTATTTTGACTTAATTATATATATGCCCTAAATATTCGTCTATAGTATATGGCTCAATATCACAGATATAACGAAAACATGCTTTTTTAAGAGCTTTTATACCATTTATGCTTCTAATACTACTTGGCAATTTGTTGCAGAATTTCTCAGTTATCGCCAGCCTATGCTTTGGATAATTAAAGAAATCTATTTGAGTATTATTCCTTGTTTTATGGTTGTGAGCAGGTTTAAGTTTTTGAAATTCTTTAATGTTTTTTCTCAAGTACATAACACATTCAAAGATGTAGATACCCAAAACTGTCAAATACTTGGTCGATCTAAATATGTTTCTACAAGTTTGGTCAAAGCTAAGTCCGAATATGATGCGCATTACTTTTTTTTGTTGGATATAAACCCTCTGGCTTGACTACCACCACCCCAAAATAAAATGCCATACTTCAAGTGTGAATAGTATATTCCATAGTAGATAACCCTGAGCTCCCTATCAGTTCTAAGTACCTTTGACATAACTCTTATCGCATAGCTTGCTCTGCTTAATTTGGTACAAAGTTCTTGTATGTGTTGAGAATAGTTGAGCTTACTGTCAATAATGACTCCTAACATTTTGGTGTTTTTTACAAAGTCTATTTCTTTTTGATTAAATAAAACTTTTGTATCAGTAATATGTGTATTGTTAGTTATTAATAAGATTTTAGTTTTGTCCTCGTTGAGTATTAGTTGGTTTTTATTTAACCAGTCTTTTGTTTTGTTTAAGACTTGAGCACATCTGTCCTGAACGCTTTCATTTTTGTTAATGGGTACTACAACGTTAGTATCGTCAGCAAAATTAGCCGCAAGATCTGGATCTTTATAAAGCATGTCAAGATCATTTAAATAAATTACGAAAAGTAGTTGCTTTAATGCTTCCCTGCGGCACTCCAGTTGATATAATAGTAAATTCTGACCCATAGTCTATACCCACAGTACTTTTAATGACAGTTTTTTGTCTTCTGTCTGTTAGGTAAGAAGCAAACAAAATCTGCGGAAAAATAAAATACCGCAAGCTGTTGACTTTTCTTCTAGCGTTTGCAAGATTTTTTTATTAAAAGCAATAAGTGCCGTTTCAGTAAATCTTTTTGGGATGAAAACGTGTTGAAAATTTTTGAAAAGATTGTTTTTTTGAAAAAAATTTAACAGTCTTTGATGAAGAAGAAGCTCGAAAATTTTTGAGAATGAACTAAGTAGGCTAATTGGTCTGTAATTGTTAAAGGTATTAGGGTCATCTTTTTTGTAAATAGGGATTATACAAGCAACCTTTAGCTGGCTTGAATATACTCCACTATTCATACTTTGGTTAAATATATAAGCTAACGGTTCAGCGACAAGAGATATGCACTTCTTCAACACGCTAGGAGGAACCTCATCGTTACCCGCACTATTTTTATGTTTAAGTTTTTTTGCGCTTTCTCTAATTTCGTTTGAGCTTGTAGGATTCAGAAACATATTTACATCATCTCTAAAGTCAGGTGTATAATCCGAACTGCTATTAGAAATTTTGTTAATTTTTAGTAGATTAGGTGCTGCATCCGTGAAAAAGGCCTTTAAGTCATTTGCTAGTTTAGTACCGCCGACGTCGTTATGATCTGGAAGTATCTTTACAGGTTTTTTGCTATTCGTAAGCTTTCTAACGGTTTTCCATGTTGCCCGGGCTATATTATCACTTGATTGAATATTGTCAAGGATAAAGTTGCTTTTTGCTTTATTTAGTTCGCGATCGTAATCAATTTGGGAAAGTATTTGAAGCAAAACAACCTGATCTTTAAAGCTCGACAGCTTTGGTGTTATCCATTTTTCCTTATTATATTTAGTTGTAGAGTTTATCTTAAGTTCTTTGAGAGGAAAAGATAAATCAAAGTATTTCAAAAATATAGTCATAAATATATTCCAAAGCTCATCAACGTCACTGTTGTTATTAAGGTAAAGCGATTCCCAAGAAATTTCAGACAGATAGCTGCAAAAAGTCCGCATGTTTTGCTCTGTAAAGAATCGCGCTTTATGATTATTTTCTGCTGTTTGGTATGATGTTTTTAAAAGAGACAAGTTGCGCTGTATGATCAGATTTACCAGTAGTGATTATTTTTGTGCGATATTGAAATTTGGATAATTGAAAAACAATGTTGTCTATTAATGATTTTGAGCCATTTGTAATTCTAGTATAATCGCTTATGGCTGGTTGAAGGCCATACGCGTTTAATAGTGTTAAAAAATTGTATTTATCTTTATTTTCTGTTTCTAAGTGTATATTAAAATCACCGGCAATAATAACGTTTTTATTTTCATTGTATAGTTTTTCTAGTATCTTATCAAGGGTATCAAAGATAATAATAATAATAATTTAATATCCATAGACAGGCAGGACCTGGATATACTTAGAATTACAAATATTTCATTTTTTATTTTAAGTTCAACTGCTGAAAATTCTAAGGAGCTCAACACAGACATTCTAGAGATATCCGACCTTTCTCTACTTACAATATCGACAATAAATTGCTGATCCTCCATGTTTGCCTGCTTCTCGACAAAAAGAGGAAACCAGTGTATACTCGCCAATTGCCATGGCATGTAGGGCATCTTCGCACTGCCAGTGTTCAGTCAAGCACAGAATTTCTGGTTTTTGTAAGGTCTGAAGCGGTAGTTCAAGTTGATTTAGACCATTTCCCATCGACTGAATATTATGGTGAAAAATATTTAGAAACTTACGGGTTTTATCTGTCTTTAACTTCTCTCCATTTCGGTTGTTTTCAGGGAGAATTTGGCAGACGGTTTGGTGGATTACGTTAGTTGGATTTTCTGTTGATTTACACGAAAAAAAGCATTGACGTGGTTAATGATAGCTTTTGCAAGGGACCATTTTCCAACTTTCGTTATATTAATTTTGTCACCATAATAATTAGACTGTCTTACTATGCTATTTGTATCCAATAAGCAGCTATTGCAGATTCGTTTACGGTAGATTTCTTTAAAAAGGGACATGTTTCTGTTATAGATTTCTGTTATAGATAATTAATAGTTAATTAGAGCGTCACAAACTTCTGATACAATGACTTAGAAAACTTGAATAAATAGCTTAAACTTTGGTAGGAATCTCCAGATGCTAAGAATCTCAGCATAACTGCTAATCTTTCTCTTACTGGAATTGCATCTCGAAATGATGTGTCCTTCCTGCCTGTTTTGTGGCCGATTTCATGTATAAGATATTTAAAATCAGAACTTGTCATTCCTAAGAAGTTCTTAAAACTACCATCACATTTAGTATCTCCTTTCGATGGGTCTATGTCATCTATATTTTTCTCGAGCTTTTAATAATGACCGCACCCAAAATCTTCTTTCACACGTCGCCTACGCAAAATTATTACACATGATTGCATCCTCTATGTTTGACGCTATTTCGCATACTCCTATAACTCCTACTAGCTGAATTGTGCGCACTATTTTGTTTTATTTTATTTATAGGATATAATCTGGACGCTTCTGTTATATTATAACAACTCACACAACAAAGAGGTACAACAAATTTGTTACACAACCTTGTTATTAAGATGATTTGTTACATAGTCTGGACCCGGCTAAATTAAATGTAAAGAAAATAAAAAGTTAAATCTATAATTTTGTGTCTTCTGTGTTAAGTATGATGTTTAGTTAGTTAGTCTTGACCCGGCTTTAGAAAATTTCAACACAAAACCATAAATAGTGAGATTAAATTATCTTTGGACGTCATAAAAGTTTTTGGTGGTGGTCTTGAGTGCAAATGGTTGAATAGGCCCTGATTTAAGTACCTGTGTGTAATGTCCAGTTCCAGAGGTAAAATTTGGACTAAAACTGTAAATTTTATACTCGTCGAACCAACTCTGAATGGCGCCGTTCCAGTCAGCGTGACCATCGTCGACAGCTGTCGAGAATGACGTATAGAGGTTTTGTCCTACTGCATCCCACCTTCCTGTAAATTAAGTTAAAATAAAACTAATCATTTGCCACATATAATACCGCGGCAAAAAGTTTGTACAATTACTAAGGGATTAAACGACACTTTAGTCCCGAGGTTTATATAGTATTTTATGCACTTTAGGAAAAGATCTTTGTTAAAATTACGTTATTTCTACGCCAAATGGTTTGTCAACTACAAGAAATAGTGTTAAGAATGAAATCTTGGCCAAGAGCAAGTTCTTTTTGCCTTGACTTGCCATAAATTTAATTATAATTTTCCACGGATTATTTTTTTTTAATCTCTGAGAGATTAAATTTACTTCAAATCCTTAAGCTTAGGGATTAAATTTATTTTTAATCCCATAGGTATGAAATTTTCTTTAAATCCCCTAGGGATTAAAAGTGTCACTTTAGTCCCTAAAAATAGGGATTAAAAGTACCTATTTAATCTTTGGAGTGCATAAAAAATAATAAGGATTAGATTTACGTCGGTCGTAATATTGTTAAATACCCGTCCTTAGTTAAAATCGGATAAAGTCCGTCCTTATTTTTTAATTTAGAAATTTATAAATTAAAAACGCAACAGTAATCAGGTTAAACTCAATAAGGTAAAAATACTTATTCAAGTGATTGCCAAAATATTTACAGAATTAAGTTTTTGCTTGTGTTAATTTTTTTGTAAAAAAATGGATATTTTGTCTGACAATAAATAAATAAAATAAAAAAATAAAATTTAATTAACCAAAAACGGCAAAGGTAAGTTTAAAAAAAATTAGGGTAGAAGTAATGTCAACGGTCAAAGATCCGCTATTCCAATAACTGTCATATTGCAAAGAACTAATTTAAGTCCGTTTTCCAACATAGTCCCCTAATTTAAAAAGGGATTTAGTGAAGGTGAATAAATAACGAAATCAATGAATAGCGAGAAAAAATGTAATGATAACCGTAGATCCGGATTTCGCACCTGTGGTGCTCATCAGTTCGGTGCTAGGAATTAGGAGATGAAATGATGATGAAAAAATATGACACAGGATTCATGTAAAAGACAATCATCTGTCAAAATGCTGATATAATTATTTTTACAGATATCCTAATCTTTGGAGTTTATAAATTTAAAAAGGGATTTAGTGAGGGTGAACAAATAATGAAATTCATGAGCTTTCCCTCAAAAAAGGTAATGGTAAACGTAGATCCGGATTTGTGGTGCTCATCAGTACGGTGCTAGAAATTAGGACATGAAATGATGATGAAAAAATATGACACAGGATTAGATAGACAGAGACTGGATGATGACAAATCCCTTTATGAACGTACCAGCCTGCCGCTGGCGAGAGTGATGGAGTTGTTGGAGTGCTGTCTACAAAACTCTTATATTCAGGTGAAAGATAGGTTTTATGCTCAGGGTGTGGGTCTGCCAATGGGTTCATCGCTTTCGCCAGTGGTGGAAAATATTTACATGGAGTGGTTCGAATCACACGCGGTTGATACCGCAACACATAAACCTAAGTGTTGATGATACTTTTATTGTCTGGAACAAGAATGACCAACAACTTTCAGAATTTCTTCACCATCTAAATAACATAAGACCCAACATCAAATTCACAATGGAGTTGGAGCAAAATTGTTAAATTCCTTTTCTTGATGTACTTGTCAAACGAGTAGAAAGCAACATCAGAACAACAGTCTATCGTAAACCCACTAACACAGGACAATATTTAAATCAAGGTTCAAATCATTCTGCTACAACCAAACGAGGCATAATGAGAACTTTGAAAAATAGAGCGGTTCAAATTTGTAACAATTCTCATGACTTGGAAATCGAAATAAAAACATTAAGAAGAAGGATCTGTAGCAGAATGGTTATAGCCTTAAACTTATAACAGATACTATTTCTAAATTTCAACAAACAGGACAGAGATTACAAGACCAAAACCAGGCAAATGCATTCCTAATAATTCCATACATCAAAGGGCTATCAGGGAAAATTCGTAGATTAGCGAACAACTTTAATATTAAAACAGCTTTTAAATCAAACATTACAATTCGAAGCTTTCTTAGTAAAACAAAACCGGAGAACAAACAAAATAAGGAATGCATTTACCAAATTCCTTGTGAGTGTGGTGAATCTTACATAGGTGACGCAAAAAGACCACTATCTGTTAGGCTTAAAGAACATCAGATGAATACCCAAAGAGGTGAAACAACGAAATCAGGAATCGCTGAACACGCATGGTAAAAACAACACCGAATGAAATGGACAGAAGCAAAGGTTTTGCGCAAGGAGTCACACTGGAAGAAACGAAAATTCCTTGAAGCTGTCTTTATTGGGCAGAATCAGGCTGTGTTTTCAGTAAACCAAATGTTAGAATTCCAAATATTTGGAAGCCTTCCTTAGGCGGAGCCAACTTTACGGTTGACTGATTTCCCATAGTATATAAGTACGTAGCCTTAGGAATAGATTGTAGTTTGCACATGAAGACGATCAGAGATCAGAGATCGAAACGTCGTGTATAAATAAATATAGATAATGGAAGTCCGAAACACAGAGTTAATTCCAATTATTTTATGTTGCAAGGGAATGAAAATATCTCGAAAACTGTAGCTTTGAAAGATTTAAACCTTATAACACAATTTTTGGGTAATATTTACGAAAACCAAAATCTGAAAACATATCAACAGCTGCTTTACGTCTAAAGTTACGATTCTTTTTATACATTTTAACGTTTTTTCAAATAACTCGTAAACTAAAGCTCCCACGAATTTGGACTTTATAACAAAAATTTAAATCTGAAAACCGTATATCGCTACTTGCTTTTGTTCCAAAGATATAATTTTTTTAAATATTTTATCCACTTTTTCCTTCAACCTCCCACCGCCCTAATCAACAGTTAATAAGTTCATGGTCAGTCAACAGAGGATTTTTTTACCAAATTTCGTTAAAATCGATTAAGGAGTTCTTGAGTTATCGGATATACAGGCAGATAACAGACTGACAGAAAACTTTTTTTTTCGTCGATTAAGGTGTTTTGGAACCTTAGTAACTCATTTTTGATAAAATTAAGAAAAGTCAAAATTTCACGATTTTAATAGTCCCCCATACCATATTGGTAAGATGGACTAAAAAAGAAAAGTAAGCCGTAGAAATTTCCATAGCATAGTTTGTAAGTTCCGGAAACACAATACAGAGGTCGTCAAACATGTTGCCCATATTTGTCTTCGGTGTTGTTTTGACCGTGCGTGTTCGGCGATTCCTGATTTCGTTGTGTCACCTCTTTGAGTATTCGTCTGATGTTATTTAAGCCTAACAGATTGTGGTCTTTTTGTGTCATCTATATATGATTCACCACACTCACAAGGAATTTGGTAAATGTATTCCTTATTTTGTTTGTTCTCCGGTTTTGTTTTACTAAGAAAGCTTCGAATTGTATTGTTAGATTTAAAAACTGTTTTAATATTAAAGTTGTTCGGTACTCTTCGAATTTTCTGTGATACTCCTTTGATGTATGGAATTGTTAGGAATGCATTTGCCTGTTTTGGTCTAGTAATCTCTGTCCTCTTTCTTGAAATTTAGAAATAGTATCTGTTATAAGTTTAAGGTTATAACCATAACCATAAACCATTTTGCTGCAGATTCTTTTTAATGTTTTTTATTGATAAAACCTATCTTTCATAAATAGTAAATCAGGAATTCAAAAATGTTAAGAAAAAATTACGTATTTTATTCGAAGGTAAAAAACTTTGTCTGGCTCGTCATCTATGTCTCGCACACCAAGTTTTACTTTGCCACCTTATAAAATAAACAGCTATTTTTCTTAAATTTAATTTCTGATATCCAAAACTTACCGTCATTTACCTTGAAATGTTCAAATCTGCAGGTTTCTGCAATTTTTTGGGCCGCTGCGGCTAGACTATCATCATAGTTCTAAAAAGAATTCACCGTTATATCATTATTATTTTCACACGGAAGTTAGTTTACTAACTCTAACGGTGGGATTTACTAAAAAGGTTTAGTCTATTTTAGAACGGACTTAGGTTTAAGTGATATTTTTGGTTCTAAGCATTTTAAAGCAAATCTCCTTGAGTTTTGGACATAGTTTGATTTATAAACAGAATTTTAATAAATTTGTTTATTGAATAATCATCTTAACACAATCTTTTGTTGGATTTAAGAAGAAAGTTTAAATTTAGAAGAAGAGAGAATTAAAAAATTTAAAACCACGCAGGGTTTAAATAGCAAACACTCTGTAGAACAAACTAAAATTGGGGTTATATGTTACTCTAATTAAAACTCACCCTTGATAATTAATTTTTCCAATTAATACTTGATGTCACACAACGATTTAGATGGGTAATAATAAAATAAGGAGTAGATTAATTTTGTGTTTATTTAAAAGGTGTTTTTATTTATGAAATATATTAAACAATTTAAATGCAAGTTTTTCTTACATTTCTGTCATGTCATGTCAGTTTAAAAATATTAGCGCTACGTTCAATCAGAAACAGCGAGTTCGGATATTTTACCTCTGCTTGCAACTTGGCTTGTACCAACCTCTACTGATGAAAGCTACATACAGCTCTACTTTTCGACTGACTGAGCTTTTAGATAACCTCAATGTTTGACTTTCAGTTTGTAAATAAATTAATATAGTTGTTTTGGGTTTTTTGTTTGGTATATTTTCCGTGCATAATCAGTGACCTTCACTTATGTTTGTTTTGCCTCGTAGTGTCCTCACAAATATATTTTTTGTGCTGAAAACGTATTCAAAATATGGCGTTTTTCTGGACAAAATAGAAGGTGTTTTATTGGATAATGAACAACTTGGGATATTAAATAAGGTAAATTAATCCTTGTAAAAATGGTTGCTTAGGGAAATTATAAACGAACCTTTTAACAAATGCCACAAAACAATCCTTTCTGGGGTCTATAAATTTAAACCACCCCCCTGAGTTGGTCTAAGAAATCACCAACTTTATAACCTTAAACACAAAGAATGAAGCTATTATGTGCCAAACTTTTGGCGTATTCACCATTTACCGTTTTAGGACATTTTCTTCTAAAATATGGTGTATTTTGAGACAAAAAGCAGTTTTTCAGTGAAATTTTGCAATAACAATACAAAATAATCAATAACTTTGTGTCTTTTCTCTATGGGTAACTGTTTTTTGAAGATTGGTTTTAAAATTTAATAACCCCCACAGGTGTAACTATTTAGACCTGTGGGGGATACTATTTTAGATCTTAGTAAATCTCACTGTAAAATTTTATATATCTTTATAACTCATTTTTATTGACATTTTTATTTTTAAAAAAAATTTTTTAACAAAATTTAGTACAATATTTGCGCCTTTTAAAGCTCAAGGCTCAATTAGGCTACAGCCCCCACAACGAAACGAAACTATTGTTAAAATTATGTACTAATTATGTACAAATAGTCCCCTTTTAAAAAATTTTAAAAATTTTTGTACCTAATGAATAACGGAGTTATGCGCACTTAAAGGGGGGGGGGTGACTTGGCGCTAAGCTGCATCTCTCCATGCTTAGGAGATAGATTTAATGAAGTTGATATGTCATAATTTTGTACTAATTATGTACTCCTAAAGAAAGGTACTTTTAGTTTAGAAAAACCATCGGTTACGGTTCCTAAGATTTTTGTTTATTTTTTATGGGGTGTGTAGCTGGATATCAAGGTAAACCCCCCTCTGCTTAGAAAAGAGATTCGGCCATAAGTGACTATGCCAGAATTTGGTAGTAATTATGTACTAATTTCTTCCCCTTTCAGAAAATTGCCTACTCTCAAGATAACTTATTTTTTTTTTGTTTTTATGGGGTGTGCCTTGATATTAAGCTACACAACCCATATAGCCAAAAAATTTTCTAGAAGGGGACGAAATTAGTACATAATTAGTACCAAATTCTGGCATAGTTACTTTTGGGCGAATTTCTTTTCTACGCAAAGGGGGTGTACCTTGATATCAAGCTACACACCTCATAACAAGCAAACAAAAATATTAGGAAGCGATGGTTTTTGTAAACTAAAAGTACCCCTTTTAATAGAAAATAGAGCGAAAGTCACTCACAATACATTGTGTCAATGGTGTTCACAAAAATTGAGTTTGAATGTCGAAAAATTTTTCGTATACTCGTTTTGACAAAAAATTTTGTTAAAACAAGACATTTAAACTGAAATTGTATGGACATCATTGACACAATGTTTGAACTTGTCAATTACTACGTTTATACGCACCTAAAAGCGCTTTTATATAAGGACGGTTTTAAATAAAATCGCTTTCTCCGAAAGTTTGAGACGTCCCACTGGGGCCCCCTAGTTTTTGTAAATTTCCTTAAAATTTTTAAAAATATTAAAATACATCAGTAATTCACGTAAAATATTGAAACCAACAAGTGGTTTAAATCGAGCAAGTTACACAGAAAACTTATCTCGGATTAAGGGTGCTGACAGAGTTATTTTGAGAAAGAAATGCATTGCATACAGGCGTCGTTCATAAGGGCTATATCTTCACACCCCTCAGGTGACTATAAAAAGCAAAGACACGGCAAAGCGTGGATCCCCTAAAAATCAAACTTTATCCAAGAACGAAGCGCTGCCAGTCATCGACAAAGAAAGTTTCATAAGATTATTATTCTGCACCAGGATATATTGACGCAAAGTTTAAGGCTACAAAGAATAAAAATCCAGTATTTTAAACGTTTCAACAACAATCCAGCATTAAGCCGAATCTACAAAAACCACGCCAATTTTTCCCAGGTGTGTAAAAGAAATTGGGGGAGGGAATTATTTTATAAATAAAAGGGGAATCAAAGGTTTTATCAACTTCTATTCTGTTCTATCTCTTTTTAAACTCGTTAACCTATGTTACGAGCTGTTACCTGTCAAACTTGCAAATAAATCATAAGGGCATATTTCTAGCACGTGGAACCTATTGTATTGCATCTTAGACTGGGAACTAATTCATTATTTCTTTTGTTTCCTTTTCTATTTTTCTCAGATATTTTTCTTTATTAAAAATCCACGTTCCCAGAAATTAAGTAACACGTCGGAGATAAGAATTGGTTTCCTATGGCACAAGTAGGAGTGGGAGACCTCCAGGTTCAGGACTGTCCAGGCATCTCATTACATGACCTGTGGGAGCGGGAAATGCAACTTTAGCCTTTTCAGGGGAATTCGGGGGTTACTTACTTACCTGAGAATATGGTCCAAGAAATTGTTTAAATCTATTTTGCTTTCATGTATTTAAGTTATTTTCGAAAATATTTTCTTACAATATGTAGGAAAACATACTTAGATACGGTATTGAGAATATTTAAGGTAGATTAATTAAACAAAGGTATTGATACAAAGCTGGTAGTGGGTGTCAGGCACTACCAAGGATGATAGCAATACTAATTAATTAATTCTATTTTTTTTTGGTGTTGCAATAACGCGATCTAGATAATAAGAAAGGAATCTTTAACGTTTTTCATAATAAAAATTATTTTCTAATCAAGTTTTCCTACCATGGGTAGAAAAACAGAACTGTGTACGGTATTGACAATAGTAAAGGTAGATTAATTAACATAAAGGTATTTTTACAAAATTGGTTGTGGGTGTCAGACACTATTTTTTTTTGGTGTTTCAATAACGTGATCTACAAAATAAGAAGAATATTTTCAATTTCTTACAAGTAAAGTTTTTTTGTTTATTGTCATGTACCAATACTAAAGCAAATTAATTATTTCCAAATAAAAATAAGTAAACAGCATAAAATCGAAATGTTGTTATTTTTTTGTGCAGTTGGGTACAGCTAGATATTTTGATACGGTGTTTATTTGGGCAAACTGGGAATGCTGCGGGGAGTATTTTTTTCACAATTGTTTATAAGCACAAAATAGATAACTGTGGGTTAAATATGTTCTTGATGGTATTTCTTTAGATTGCGTATTTAAACAACGAGATCAAGATTGTTCAGCAGACCAAAATTTTCCTCCAATAACAAAAATAAAGAACGACCTTTAAAAAAAAAGAGAATAGATATGGTCTAAATGGTATTGGTTCCAGTTTGACAGATAGCAAGAAAATCTTATCAGTTAAGTATGAACAATTTCTTTTATCAGCTCTAAAGAATCTTGGGTTAAAACGACTAACGTACAGAGTCCACCAAAAATAATTATTGCTATTATTTTTATTGTCGGTTAATTTCGTTAAACATTATAACAATAATATTATAGACGATCACAGCTTGGACTCTAATTACGGATTCTAAATAAAGGACCCATATTAAAGGTGTTTTAAGTTTATATGTCCTTTATTAAATGTCATTAAATATGTCAGAAAAAAAACAAATAAAACAACAGATTTTAGGTTAGGGAAAAAATGCGCTAAAACCTTTTTAAAGTGTTTATAACGACCCTAACATAGGTTTTTAAGCGATAAAACGCTTTCTTAAATCGCTCTAAATTAAAATCAACTTAGTGCTTCAATCGGTTTTAGTGGTATATATACGACAACATTTTTAAACCGTTCTTATATAAAAGCGCTTTAAGAGGACCGTATAAACAAGGTAAATGTTATAAAATTTCACACAATCCTGAGTTACCTTATCCGGTTCCCACCTACGACTTTTTCGTGCGTGCCTGCGCACGCCTCACAGGAGTGTCTTTGGAATTTAATTTTAGTTCAGGCAACTTAAGCGGTTAAAATATCAGGTATTTTCTTGGCAGGTTATTCTCATAGATTAGGCAACTGCCCCAGTTAAATAATAATCATTTTCTGTTCATACTACTTGGCTATTTACCCCTGGTCATAAATAAAAAATGAGATTGCTAGTCAATTTCCCGGAAAACATTGAAAAATATCATATGTGTGCTAACACTTACCGAAGGTAATATATAGCCCCAAGTGGTCAATCCTTTTACTTTGTTTTGATGCTCAAATATGGTCGGTGTTGTGTGGAAAGAAAGTATTGATGATGAACCAAGAATTTCCCAGTTTGTATACTGTTTTTCCAAGTTTTACGTTTTGACTTTTCACCATTCTTTGTAGCAGGTTTTCTTGCACTCAAACACAGAACAGCTACCAGGAAATATCGTGCTAGATTCGGCCTTTATTGTACATTAAGTTAGAGTTGAAATGGTCTTTGATTTTCCTGTGAAAACTCCGATTTTTCCACAAATAAGTTTCACATTTATTTCTTCCAAAAATACTGACTTTTTCCACAAATAAAGGTAACAGAACTAGTAAACTGGATTGCCCACTTGCACACACATATGAATTTTTCCGAATTTCCCGCTCAAAAGCTCGATTTTCCATACCTGTGTTCGGTTTTCACTTCGGGTGTTTCCGTGGCTAAACATTGGTACCGAACCACTGTTTTTTTTTGGTGGGGAACATTTTACTATAAACCGCCAGTTGATTTTCCGCCGCTTTTTCTCTACCTTACCAGCCCTACCAGCGATCATTCCGATCCGACCGCTTCAGCCGCCAGTTTTTGTCAAGCTTACCGAACGAGATCGCAAGTGTTGATTTCACCAGGTTCACCGAACGGGATATATTTTTGGTAAAAATAATCACTACTTTTGTAATATTTTTGTTTGCTTGTTATGAGGTGTGTAGCTTGATATCAAGCTCTCCGTTATTCATTAAGTACAAAAATTTTTAAAAGTGAACCCTATTATTACATAATTAGTACATAATTTTTACAATATACAAACTGAGTTTCGTTAAGGGGGGGCTGTAGCTTGATTAGCCCAAAGCTCAATTCATATGGTTTCTCACATTTTTCCAAGCTCTAATGGAGCTAAAACATAAGTAAGTAATTTGTCTTTTCTGCGTGTAATACGTAAATTGCCTTTTCTGCCTTTTACGACTTCTGTCGTCAATCTTCGCTTCGCGTCGTTTGTGCAACTGACGTCGCGTGCGGAAAAGTATCTGCGTGTCAAAATTTTAATCTCGCCTTACGCCGGCATGCACCGTGTAGAAAAAAACGTTCCTAACGATTTTTTTGAAAATATTTTGCTCACCATTTGGATGTCTTCCTAGCATTCCGTAAGTTATAAAATTGACTATTACACCAAAATGTGCAAAAAGTATCTTTCTTACCCTTGATTGCATGCGCGTGCGGAAAAGGTTCACGTTCACCATCGAAATATACTTAACATTGCAAGTGCACGAAGAACGCATGTTTGGATTAGTAAAGTATCGAGGGTAATACCATAAGTGCTTTGAGAATTGTCTATAATTCTTTGAAAACTGCATGAGTTTTTTTTCCGTTGTGTCAAAGCAGAAATTGCCTGGCTCTGCAGAAGGAGGGCAATTTTTTGATACAACGGAAAAAATAACCGAGTGCGGTTTTCAACAAAAACACGTTTTTTTTTCCCGTTTTTGCGACCACACGGGCGAATTAACAAATTATGAAATGACGGCACGTTTCGTGGGCTGCTTTGTATTCTTAAAGAAACAACTCTCCGTATAACCCCGGGCTCACTGTCATTATCCTGTTCTATTGATACCGGCCAACGTTAGTGGCCTGAGAACAAGAAAATAACAGTGACACCGGTAAGACCATGGAAATTTGTCTACGGAATCACATGGAATCACATGGGTTTTATAGGAGAATTTCATTACGGCGATATTCTAAAGATGCTTTGTCGGTCGTTCAAACTATTGCTTGCCTCCAGAGATACGGCTTAGTCCAAACAATAGTTCTTGCTACTACTTGCCTTCCGAGGTACGGCTTAGTTTAAGTAGGATTTATTTGCACCAAAAAACTAAAACTGGTTCAAACAATAATTCGCGTTACTACTTTCCTCCCGATGTGCGGCTTAGTCCAAGTAGGATTTATTTGCACTAAAAAACTAAAACTGGTTCAAACAGTAGTTATTATTACTAGTGTTGGTTCGTTGGGAGGGGTCAATAAAACACAGAAATCTATTTTTTTTTCTATGCCGACTTTTCGGACCTTTATTGCCCTGAGGATGGCCCAAAAAGTAAATAAAGGGCCGGAACGTCGGCATAGAAAAAAAATTAGATTTCTTTGTTTTATTGACCCCTCTCCAACGAACCAACACCAGTAAAAATAAATTGGGTCAAAAAACGTCACATTAAAAGTAGTGATTATTTTTACCAAAAATATATCCCGTTCGGTGAACCTGGTGAAATCAACACTTGCGATCTCGTTCGGTAAGCTTGACAAAAACTGGCGGCTGAAGCGGTCGGATCGGAATGATCGCTGGTAGGGCTGGTAAGGTAGAGAAAAAGCGGCGGAAAATCAACTGGCGGTTTATAGTAAAATGTTCCCCACCAAAAAAAAACAGTGGTTCGGTACCAATGTTTAGCCACGGAAACACCCGAAGTGAAAACCGAACACAGGTATGGAAAATCGAGCTTTTGAGCGGGAAATTCGGAAAAATTCATATGTGTGTGCAAGTGGGCAATCCAGTTTACTAGTTCTGTTACCTTTATTTGTGGAAAAAGTCAGTATTTTTGGAAGAAATAAATGTGAAACTTATTTGTGGAAAAATCGGAGTTTTCACAGGAAAATCAAAGACCATTTCAACTCTAACTTAATGTACAATAAAGGCCGAATCTAGCACGATATTTCCTGGTAGCTGTTTTGTGTTTGAGTGCAAGAAAACCTGCTACAAAGAATGGTGAAAAGTCAAAACGTAAAACTTGGAAAAACAGTATACAAACTGGGAAATTCTTGGTTCATCATCAATACTTTCTTTCCACACAACACCGACCATATTTGAGCATCAAAACAAAGTAAAAGGATTGACCACTTGGGGCTACATATTACCTTCGGTAAGTGTTAGCACACATATGATATTTTTCAATGTTTTCCGGGAAATTGACTAGCAATCTCATTTTTTATTTATGACCAGGGGTAAATAGCCAAGTAGTATGAACAGAAAATGATTATTATTTAACTGGGGCAGTTGCCTAATCTATGAGAATAACCTGCCAAGAAAATACCTGATATTTTAACCGCTTAAGTTGCCTGAACTAAAATTAAATTCCAAAGACACTCCTGTGAGGCGTGCGCAGGCACGCACGAAAAAGTCGTAGGTGGGAACCGGATAAGGTAACTCAGGATTGTGTGAAATTTTATAACATTTACCTTGTTTATACGGTCCTCTTAAAGCGCTTTTATATAAGAACGGTTTAAAAATGTTGTCGTATATATACCACTAAAACCGATTGAAGCACTAAGTTGATTTTAATTTAGAGCGATTTAAGAAAGCGTTTTATCGCTTAAAAACCTATGTTAGGGTCGTTATAAACACTTTAAAAAGGTTTTAGCGCATTTTTTCCCTAACCTAAAATCTGTTGTTTTATTTGTTTTTTTCTGACATATTTAATGACATTTAATAAAGGACATATAAACTTAAAACACCTTTAATCCGGGTCCTTTATTTAGAATCCGTAATTAGAGTCCAAGCTGTGATCGTCTATAATATTATTGTTATAATGTTTAACGAAATTAACCGACAATAAAAATAATAGCAATAATTATTTTTGGTGGACTCTGTACGTTATGTCGTTTTAACCCAAGATTCTTTAGAGCTGATAAAAGAAATTGTTCATACTTAACTGATAAGATTTTCTTGCTATCTGTCAAACTGGACCCAATACCATTTAGACCATATCTATTCTCTTTTTTTTTTAAAGGTCGTTCTTTATTTTTGTTATTGGAGGAAAATTTTGGTCTGCTGAACAATCTTGATCTCGTTGTTTAAATACGCAATCTAAAGAAATACCATCAAGAACATATTTAACCCACAGTTATCTATTTTGTGCTTATAAACAATTGTGAAAAAAATACTCCCCGCAGCATTCCCAGTTTGCCCAAATAAACACCGTATCAAAATATCTAGCTGTACCCAACTGCACAAAAAAATAACAACATTTCGATTTTATGCTGTTTACTTATTTTTATTTGGAAATAATTAATTTGCTTTAGTATTGGTACATGACAATAAACAAAAAAACTTTACTTGTAAGAAATTGAAAATATTCTTCTTATTTTCTAGATCACGTTATTGAAACACCAAAAAAAAATAGTGTCTGACACCCACAACCAATTTTGTAAAAATACCTTTATGTTAATTAATCTACCTTTACTATTGTCAATACCGTACACAGTTCTGTTTTTCTACCCATGGTAGGAAAACTTGATTAGAAAATAATTTTTATTATGAAAAACGTTAAAGATTCCTTTCTTATTATCTAGATCGCGTTATTGCAACACCAAAAAAAAAATAGAATTAATTAATTAGTATTGCTATCATCCTTGGTAGTGCCTGACACCCACTACCAGCTTTGTATTAATACCTTTGTTTAATTAATCTACCTTAAATATTCTCAATACCGTATCTAAGTATGTTTTCCTACATATTGTAAGAAAATATTTTCGAAAATAACTTAAATACATGAAAGCAAAATAGATTTAAACAATTTCTTGGACCATATTCTCAGGTAAGTAAGTAACCCCCGAATTCCCCTGAAAAGGCTAAAGTTGCATTTCCCGCTCCCACAGGTCATGTAATGAGATGCCTGGACAGTCCTGAACCTGGAGGTCTCCCACGTTGAAGGGAGCACATGTTGTCCACACTACTTGTGCCATAGGAAACCAATTCTTATCTCCGACGTGTTACTTAATTTCTGGGAACGTGGATTTTTAATAAAAAAAAATATCTGAGAAAAATAGAAAAGGAAACAAAAGAAATAATGAATTAGTTCCCAGTCTAAGATGCAATACAATAGGTTCCACGTGCTAGAAATATGCCCTTATGATTTATTTGCAAGTTTGACAGGTAACAGCTCGTAACATAGGTTAACGAGTTTAAAAAGAGATAGAACAGAATAGAAGTTGATAAAACCTTTGATTCCCCTTTTATTTATAAAATAATTCCCTCCCCCAATTTCTTTTACACACCTGGCAAAAATTGGCGTGGTTTTTGTAGATTCGGCTTAATGCTGGATTGTTGTTGAAACGTTTAAAATACTGGAATTTTATTCTTTGTAGCCTTAAACTTTGCGCCAATATATCCTGGTGCAGAATAATAATCTTATGAAACTTTCTTTGTCGATGACTGGCAGCGCTTCGTTCTTGGATAAAGTTTGATTTTTAGGGGATCCACGCTTTGCCGTGCCTTTGCTTTTTATAGTCACCAGAGGCGTGTGAAAATATAGCCCTTATGAACGACGCCTGTATGCAATGCATTTCTTTCTCAAAATAACTCTGTCAGCACCCTTAATCCGAGATAAGTTTTCTGTGTAACTTGCTCGATTTAAACCACTTGTTGGTTTCAATATTTTACGTGAATTACTGATGTATTTTAATATTTTTAAAAATTTTAAGGAAATTTACAAAAACTAGGGGACCCCAGTGGGACGTCTCAAACTTTCGGAGAAAGCGATTTTATTTAAAACCGTCCTTATATAAAAGCGCTTTTAGGTGCGTATAAACGTAGGAATTGACAAGTTCAAACATTGTGTCAATGTTGTCCACACAATTTTAGTTTAAATGTCAAAAAATTTCACTCAATTTTTTATGGACTTGTTTTAACAAAATTTTTTGTCAAAACGAGTATACGAAAAATTTTTCGTCATTCAAACTCAATTTTTGTGAACACCATTGACACAATGTATTGTGAGTGACTTTCGCTCTATATTGGGTGAGATATTGCACTAGATCTTTGAAATTACCGATAATCTCTCACGATTATGTTTTCTATAATTTAACGATTCCGCTGGAGAAGAGAAATTTGCAAAGAAATCACGTAAGAGTGAAAAATTATTTGGATAATTTTGAAGCGCGAGTAGTATTTAGGAGCTTACTTCACGAAACTGTCAGAATTTTGACACAAACAATTCAATAAAAAAATCGGGTGGTAATAGCGATATAGTTTTGATAATAATAAAGTACCACCTTGAAAAATTGGAAACCACCAACCAAAAGTTCTCGGTGTAATTTCTATCACTTGACGAAAGTCAGAAAAACTATCGCTATAATTTTCCAATATTTTATTATCAATAATATTTACCATTTGTTTTAGGTTAACTCCTCTTGGTTGCCCATAAACTTTCCCGTTTGCAATCAGTTTTCGAAGATCGTTGTGCTTCTTGACGATAAAAGCTTTGTCTTCGTCAGGAACTTTATGAACTATATAAGATAAAATAAAATATGTTAGTCAATACGGTGTGTACCTTTTTTATCCAAACTTTTAAGAACCCGACCTTGCTGGATTAAAATATTTTCTGTTTTCGTGAAGCGAATTTTAAGAACCTTTTAACATTTTTCTATGTTCGTTTATTTGATAAAATGTTTGTGTTTGAGATATTTCCCATTGCTATTTTTAAAATGGTCATCCTCTATAATGGTGGAGTAAATTCGTAAAAAGAAACTGCAAAAAGGGTATGTTTTTTTATATTTGGCACAGTAATACCTAATACCAAAAGCTAAAATTCTAGTCGAGGATCCCCCATTTTGCGGCCCCAGAAACCAAGATGGCGGCTGTCAAAGTTAGGAAAAAATGTATTTTCTACGTTTTCAGAAAAATCAAATTGAAATCAATTGGGTAATAGGGAGGAGGTTCCACTTAATCTAAGAATATATAAAAAGTTGACGTATGTCACTTCAAAACAAAATGGCGGTCAAATTTCAAAAATTTTGTGTTTCTTTGATTTATTCTTTACTTTTTAAGCGATAATCTCTTTTCATATCTGATATTAAATTTACTGACTGGCTTCTTGATCTCACAGTAAAAGAGATTAGAGTTTATAAGCGGGTACAAAGATGGCGCTTGATATGTCAAAAATATATTAACCTATAAACAACATTAAAAAAATATATTTTTTTTTGTAGATACTATTAGCGATGTGTTCGTCTATGCTACAATTTTAAAAAACATTTGATGTGACATTTGATAATCAAAAAATTGGCGGCCAAACTATCGAGAAAAAAGCAATTTTCTCCTTCTGGTGAGCCATTTACATTAACGCCATGCAAGATATCAATTTTTACAACACATTTCATTTCCAAATCAAGACGGCTGCGACTAAAATTAAGAAACGTCCTTATTTTTCTGCACGTTAGAAATTTTGCACAAACCAAAGCAGTTTTAGAATGAGTTAAATTAGTTTTAAATTTCTGTGTCAAAGAAAAAAACAAATTTGAATGATGCAGTTAAAATGGTGGACGATTAAATAAAAAATAGTAGTTTTAACAACTAGTGGCTAAATTAGTACTTTTTTTACAAGCGTTGGTTTAAATAACGAGCGCAGCAAGGTATTTAAAAACGCGAGTAAAAAAAGTACAGTTTAGCGGCGAGTTGTTAGCACTATTTTTTGAAATACCTTTATCAAGAAATGCAAGAAAAACAGAAAAATACTTTTAAAAATTTCGAACAAAGAGCACTTCTGGCAAATGAAATAGCAATCGTTTCCATAGCGATGTGCTATTTTACTCGGTGACGTTCATTGCTGCGACATTTTATTTTTTGACAGTTCGATATTTTGACGATGTTTTTAAATGATTTTTTCGTAAATACTTGGTGAAAACTGGCGGAAATGGCTTAATTTTTAGGCAAGAATAATTAGATTTTTTCAATCTTACTATTTTCCGCTATTTCTCTTTAATTTTGGGTAAAAACGGACAGAAATCTTTTTTGCAAAAAAAAAGTTTTTTCGCATCGGTAACCAAAAAAGCCATGCTTTAGTTATCTGCAGACATTTACTAAAATCATGTTTTTGATGAAAGTATAAAAAAAATATTTACCTATCCAGACAAGACAATTAAAGGTGAATCATCGAATTTTTTAACAATTAGTTTATTTTTTTTAGGTAAGTAATTAAAAAGCTTGAAAAAAAAGACAAGGAACATGCATTAAGAAAATTAACAGCTTTAAACCAAACATTATTCTATTAGTGCAACATGTAGATACCTACGTTTGCAAAGCGTAAGAAAATTTTCAGTTTAAATTGATCAGTACGATTTAAAGTGACCGTTAAAAGGTGATCGAATCTAGCTTCAATTAATCAGATTTGATTATTAGCTTACTGGAATACACTCAAATTATTTTTAGTCGATTCTCACCCTCCATTTTATTCTCCATACATAAAAATTTAAAGAGGAAGGAGAACGCCTTTTAAAACAATTATGAAAATCATCGCACCTTTGAGTTTGCAAAATTGCATAAAATCAAAACGCAAAATTTTTAAAGGAGGAGGCACCAATTACATTGATTAACGGGATGCGTCAAATTGACTGGGCTTCTAATATGTTAGAGCCCCAACCTCCCAACAAAAATTTGGGGGGTCATAGGTTCCGTTTTTAAGTTTTATTGATTTAAACGGACGCCACTGGGAATGCGAATAAATACGACGCTTATTAAATTTTATTAAATAACTTTTTAAAAAATGGAACTAGAAATTCAAAATTACTTTTGTTTTATTGAAAGGATATGTCTTTTTTTCTGATTGTATTATTTTTTTGCTCGTACCCCTATTTTAAATGTACACAGAGTGGTCCCAAAATCTTTTATATTTAACAATAGGCTCTCACGGACTGCATTTTTTTGTATATTTTTTTTTAAATCAAGAAAAATAAGATACTGCTGCTGTATTTTAAAAAACGGTTTTTTTTTAAAATATTTACAACTGATTTTGTCCATATTTATGTATATACTTATGTGCCTTAATTACACATTTTTCCAAAGTGGCAAAAAGTGACGCTTTAACAATAACCTAAGTAATTTTACTTCCCTCGCTAAAAATCGCACTTCGAGATTTTCGATTTTCACGATCCTCCACGAATTTTGAGGTTCCGAATAGTGATAAGCACGAATCCAGACGCCGTCGCTCTGTCTGTCGGTCTGTCGGTGTGTCGTTCGGTCTGTCGGTCGGCCTGTCTGTCGCCTACTCTTTAGAAACTCTGACTCAAAAACCCCTTCACTAGTCATAACAAAATTTTACATAGTGATTACTTGTGTTGACGCGACGATCCCTATAGTTTTTGAGCATTCTCCTATTAGACCCCCCAAAAAACTTCATCTCTAAAAAAAAATATATTTTTTTCTTACCGTGTGATACATCTTGAGAGAGCTTATAAAAATCGTAGTTGAATGGCACCAAAATTTTTGACTACATATATATATATAGATATATATATATATATATATATATATATATATCAAATAAAAAATGCAAAAAACTTGAAAAATTCAATTTTCTGTGCCATATATCTCGAGCTATGGAACGAAATGTTAAATAAGAAGTAGGCTAGGTCACAACTTATCAAATTTCTTATGAATCGGTTGAGCCGTTTTTAAATGATTAATGGACAAAAATCTTATTTATACTATTATGTAAAACTAAATGGTTTTAGAAATAATAAAGTCTGCATACAGCCTGGAAAAGTCTGGATAAACCCCATAAAGGTCTGAATACACTCTGGAAAAGTCCAGATACGCCCTGGAAAAGTCTGAAAAGACCCTGGAAAAGTCTGTATACACCCTGGAAAGTCTGGATACACTCTGGAAAAGTCTGGAAAGACCCTGGAAAAGTCTGGATACACTCTGCAAAAGTCTGTATACACTCTGGAAAAGTCTGGAAAGACCCTGGAAAAGTCTGGATACACTCTGGAAAGTCTGGATGTATTCTATAAAAGTCTGGAAAGACCCCGGAAAAGTATGGACACACTCTGGAAAAGTCTAGAAAGACCCTGAAAAAGTGTGGATACACTCTGTAAAAGTCTGGAAATTCCCTGGAAAAGTCTGGATACACTCTGTAAAAGTCTGAATACACTCAGGAAAAGTCTGGAAAGACCCGGAAAAGTCTGGATACATTCTGGAAAGGTCTGGATACATTCTGGAAAGGTCTGTGGAAATGGCCGAGTACATCATGGAAAAGTCTGAATACACCCCTGAACAGTGTGGATACACCTAAGAAAAGTCTGTATATACCCTAGAAAAGTCTGACCGACCCAATCTAACCCATGTGTATATGAGTAATGGATTTTTATATATGTTCTTCTAAGCGAGGGAAGTTTTAGAGTAAACCTTTACTCGATTTATTTTAAATGGATTCTTTAGGGTTATAAGATCAACAACAATTTTTGTTTAATTAAATAACCCTTAACTATAATATGATTTTATCAAGCGTGCTATGCTAGCTATGTACAGCGTGGTACAAAAAAATCAAAATTGGGAATTATTAAACGCAAGAATTTAATAATTAGTAAATAAATCTTAATCAATAAAAATATTTCTGTTGTGCTTATTAGTTCAATCACCCTGTAATGTCGAATAGCAGGGATATTCGAAAATAATCTTGTTCTAGTTGGTAGTCACAAAAAAAATGTACTAACTGTTTAATATATTTATATAAATTCATCCAAAGCCACGATTGAGAACGACACATGAATAAGGATAACCAAATTGAAAATGTTTTAAGAGCTAGGATATATTCAAGATTTAGAAATAATACCAAATATTAACTGTGGATAGAATACAATGAGGAGAGTATTCGGGGATATTATTTCACCTGTAAATCTGGACCCCGAACAGTTGTCTGATTTTTAGGATATGCACGACACAGGAAAAATGTGAAATATTTTACAACAGCGCTGTTGGAAAATATTTTGGATGCGCACCATAGCCATTATAATGAAATGATCGTTGACTGAAAATCGGTTCTCCCAGAGCCATCGTAAAAATCGATTCTTTTCAGAACCAAAACTTTTTATTCAAGAATTCGAACTTTCAATTTTATTCAGCTACCTACTTTATTTTAGAATTACCTGTATGTGAAATAGTATCTGACCTAATCCTAATTTTATATTAATCCTCCAAAAAACGGCAAAGGAGTACAAAATGTTATACTGAAAAGTTCAAAACCACTTTGTAAATAAAAAACGCGTTTTTCCACAAATTTAATCGTTGCTATTTCAGTGGCAATCCCAGCCATTTGAAAAGGGGGGGGGCGGTTTTGATACAAAAAAAAATAAATAACATAGCGAGGAACATATATCAATATATGCTAAAAAAACTTAGTAACTACAAGCGATGATTAGGTCTCAAATATAGGGGGGGTACTCAGATTTGAAGTCGTTTATTTCATACATGTTTTATTTTTAAAAATGTTTTTAAAAAATTTTGAGAAAATTACATTAAAAATCGTAAATATCAACGGTATTATAGTGCCGCAGGCGAAAATTCCATCGCCCCCCCTCCCTGGGACCGCAACTGATTTGGATGAATTTAAAAAGAGAACCGTAAATATATGTTTATTGTGATTAAGACTTAAAAATGTAGGTCAAGACTCCTATACATATAAGCAGTTATTAGAAAACCAACATATAGACGAAAACAATGAACTTCTGTCACCTCAATCTTTTACTAGATTATCTCTGAGTACTCCGGGTACACCAGCCGCCAGCCAGCTTGGCGCCGAAAATAGCGAAGCTACAACAACAGTAGATAGTAGCGCGCAAGAACAGCTGTCTCCGCCAATAACTGCAGTACTAAGACCGGCAATACTCAATAAAAATATAGAAAATGGTATTAACGCCATCAAAAAAAAATCACTGCAGCAAACACGCACTAAAAGTACGAACTCCAGTGTTGGCTCTCCAGCAAGTGGCTATTCTGTTCGATCTTCTCCGAGAAACAAACAGTTAAATAAACCCAATTAGTACTATAGCTTTACTAAGTACTTAAATATTTGTTTAAATTCGAGTATCACATCTCAGTTAGAATTTTGTTTTTAGTAGGATGTTAAAAGAAAAACAAATAAAAAAGGAAAATTTTCCACCTTATCTTAATTTTTTTTTTTAATTTTTATAATTTATTTTTTTTTAATTTAATTTTGTTATTAAATCTATTAATTATATCTTATTTTGTAAGCATTAATTTAAGACACATGTCTATGATCTGCGTAATACTATTGGTCACTTATTGTTGGAGAGAGGGAACCTGTTGGGGGGATATCGGGGGGCTGGGTGATCATGGGTGATGGGGCTGGTGACCGACCGGGGATTGGGGATATCTTGGTTCCTAATGCATCTGAATGTAAGATCCATAAACACTGGCTTTGACGAGCTTTCAAATTATATACACCAGCATAATTTTGACATTTTTGAATTGACTTGGACATGGTTAAATTGCGAGGCCGATAGTGCAAACTATAGGGTGCCAGGATACAGACTCACTTGAAAAGATAGGGGAAATAGGGGAAGTGGTGTTGCGCTTTATGTTGCTAATAAGTTAATTTTTAAAAAGATTGACCTAGAAAATGTATTTTTTGAACATATTTCAATTACATTCGAAATAAAAAATAAAACTTACCTTTTAATAAACATTTATCGCCCACAATCAGTTAGTACTGCAGGCTTTCTTGATCAATTAGAAAACATGCTTTCTATGGTTAGCACGAGGTTTGATAACATTGTCTTGTTAGGAGATTTTAATATAAATTTACTGGTTAACTGTGGTTATTCCTTAAGACTTAAAAATATCTTGCAAATTTTCGGCTTAACTCAAATAATTAACAAACCAAATAGACATAATTTTGTAACCAAATAAGACAGTTTAATTGACGTCATTATAACAAGCAAGAACTTGCAAACCATCTCATCAAGATCCTTACCAGTTTCATGGAGCCTCACTGACCATAATTTAATTTATGCGTCTTTATCCCTACCTAAAATCGCTCAAAAGAAAATAAAAGTTTTACAAAGAAACTACAACAATATAAATTTTACCAGATACGACCTCACAAGACATAATTCGTTATTATAGCAACAAAAAATTTGGAACACATGAGGTTTTAGATTTATCTCTAATAGATTACCATAGCCTTATTAAAATTATTAATCAGATTTCGTCAACTGCTGTAGGAGACGATGACCTATCCATTAAAGATATTAAATTATGCCTATCATTTTCTGTAAATCCAATAATTAACATTATTAACTCCTATATACTGTATCAAACTTACCCGACTACTTGGAAAGAAGCCATAATTAAACCTATCCCAAAAATTCCTAATCCAAATGAATATAAAGATTTGGGACCCATAAGTATCCTGCCGGTATTGTCAAAATGTTTGAGAAACACCTGTATAAGCAGATAGTAAACTTCCTGGAAACAAACAAAATACTACCAGACTGCCAATCAGGGTTCAGAAAGAATTATACAGTACAGTATAATTCTAGTAAGTACAGCTCTAGTCAATATTAAACCAAATAAACCAAGAACATAAAAATAGTACTTGCATGGTATTTTTAGACTTGAGTAAAGCCTTCGATACGATAAGTTATAAATTATTACTGGCAAAACTTCAATATTTTGCTTTTTCGAAAGACTCAGTTAAATTAACTCAAGAACTTTTAAATCAAATTTTAAAATTGTAAAAAAGGGTGTACCACAAGGCTCTGATCTTTCTACACTGTTTTTTTTTCTATTTACGTGGCAGACATGACAAAAAAAGTATACTTTTCAAGTTTAGGCCAGTACGCAGACGATAGTGAACTGGTCATTCCAATATCCCAGCAAAACATCCAGGAAACCCAACAAAAAAAGTAATTCTGATTTGCAAAAAATCACAATTTAAAACTAAACGCCGAAAAATCCCAAGTCATGATAATAAATATAAACAAAAACACAAAGGCGTCGATAAGGGGGGGGGTAATTGGGGTAATTTCACCCCCCAAGATAGACTTTTGACAAAAAAAAGCTTTTTTAAAAAAGGTTACTTTAGGAAGAAAAGAAATGTTTATTTTCATTAAATATTACCTAAGTTTTGTTACCTTATAATTCTTTTCCTCAATATGCCAAGGGGCAAAGGCATACAAACAATAAAAATGTTTTGAAAATTTATCTTGTTAATTTGTTACCCCCCCCCCAAAAAAAGAAAGAAAAGGAAAAATTATCGACGCCCTTTTGCAAAAACATAAGAGAACACATATAACAACAAGTAAGAATATACATAAACAATGAACCAATCCCCATAGCCCAACAGGTTAAAAAATTGGGTGTCACTTTTGATAGTGCCTTAAACTTTGAAAATCATATAAAAAAAACTGACAGCCGCGTATTTAAGATTGAAAAATATTAACAAAATAAAAAAATTTCTGCCTTCAAAGCAAAAACTATTTTTGTGCAATAACTTGGTTCTTTCGCTGTTTGAATAGCGACATAAAGGATTTTCGATTTAAGTATTGGTCTTGGTCTGGTTGAAATTATTTTGACATAAATTTTGACAGCGGTTCTAAAATAATGACGTCATTTAGAATATTATTAAGATATCTTTGATTTTACTCAAAAAAAGACTATCTATAATTTTGCAAAATTTTAGGGGTTATGTTTACAACCAAAGAGCCGAACCAACCTTCCAGGCTGGTTCTAAAATTTCATAACCGGGTTGCAACTGTGACGTCATTGTTTTAAAACGAAAGGACCGGTTGCGGTTCTGGTTTAACCAGAACCAGGACCAATTGTAAAACGAAAATCCTTATAAAGCTGTTTTTAACTCATCGCCGTATACGTATCCGCATCTAGCGAGAACCAAGCACATTAATTGGTCAGAAACTTGTACCACGTTCGAAAAAAGCAGATGTATCCTAATCTAAGGTGTTCTTGAACGCGATAGGTGTTGAGATGCGTTAGGTATCACGTATCGTTACGGCACACGTATCGTATCTCAGCACCTATTGCGTTCAGAAACACCTTAAATTAGCATATATCTGCTCTTTTCGAATGTGCTACAAGTTTCTGACCAGTCAATGTGCTTGATTCTCGCTAGATGCGGATACGTATACCGCGATGAGTTACAAATAGCTTTATGTCTCTATAATGGAGATGTGGTATGATGCATTGTCATAGCAGACTAGAAAGTCAATACAAAAGTTACAAAACAGCTCTGTGAGATATTCCTTTCAGGTCCCTTACCGTAATCATATTACACCAGTTTTGAATATTAATAAAATATTAAATATGGCTAAAAGACGAAAACATCATATGTACAATTTTACATATAGAGTATTAAAGAGTGGAAAACCTGAGTACCTTGGAAAAAAGTTCATGCTTCTAGCACAAACATATAGGACCAGAAATGGTCAAACATTCCTAATACCTCGTCACAGATCAGCCATATACCTAAAGTGCTTTACATAAACATTAAAAACGCAAATGCAAAAAAATATTCACTGCAAACTAAAGCAAAGCTGCTAGAAGAACAAATGAGGCTATAAAATTAAATAAATTGAAATAAAATAGATAGATAATATTGGATTACCTCTTCCCTCGGGTTGGGCGTTCGCGCCTTTGCGCCTGGTCGGTTTCTCCTCGGTGTTTTCTCTACAGGCTTCAGCCTCTCTCTCAAATGATTAAATTATTTTATCATTGTTACTAAACTTAATTTTTATTAGTTAGTTTAGTTCGTCAGTGTAATCAAGAAAAAAAAATATAGGGCTTTTTTCGCATTGGCCTTCCATAGTGTCGATTCAAGTGTTATCGGTTTAGTAATCGGAAAAAAATCCTTTTTGGCCCTTCAAACGTATTAATTTTCTGTAAAATGTATTTTTTTGTTATACTGTATTTTTTTTTGGCAAAATAAAAGAATTCAATTGAATTGAATTGAACATAATTATTTTAAAATAACCTAGATATCCGACATTACAGGGTGATTTTACTATAAAACTAATAAGCACTACCTATTTTTAAATTATAGAATTATAGTTACTTTTTGATTTAACGTAGTAAACTCTCATCTATGATTTTTTTTGTGCCGCCTCATACATAGGTGGAATGAAAAGCTCGATAAAATGTTATGGTATTTCAGGGTTTATTGTTTGTTGATCTTATAACCCTAGTGAATCCATTTAAAAAAAAAACTTTGTCTTTCCCTTTCGAGGGGTGAGTTTTACCTCCCAATTAAAACGGGGAAAGTTGGTCAAGTGGTCCCTTATCTTAAAGACCTAAAGTGTTAACATTTTAAAAATCGAGCGGTTCGTTTCTGAGAAACTCACCTTTAAAATGGCAGGAATCGGTTTTATTTCGAAATAATTTTTTTATTTTTTAAGAAATCTCGGGACACGTCAATTTTTTTTTCATTAAAAATGTATTTTATCCACTGGCGTTCGTAGGGGGCGGGTCAAGCCTTCCCTCCCCTAGAGTAATTAAATGTCCACTGCTAAAAACCGAAATTTTCCGAAAATCAAAAATGAAATGGTAATCTAACACTATTCCGTTACTCAAAGCCACCCCCCCTCCTAGGGACAATTTCTGCGTACGCCACTGTTTTATCATTGCATTTTTTTCTAGGAAACATTCTTACGTGGGGTGAAATTTACCTGTTTCCCCCTCTAACTCTAAAAACACTCAAAAACGCCTCTGGTTCATTTTCGTTGTTACACCCTGTAGAATATATCTGTTATGAATTTAAGTCACCGCACATACAAATCCTACTAATATCATAGATGCGAAAGTTTGTCTGTGTGTTTGTATGTGTGTGTGTGTGTGTTTGTTCTTCAATCACGCAAAAGCGGCTAAACCGATTTGGATGAAATTTGGTAAGGAGTAAGAAGGGGTTATCTGGATTAAAACATAGGCTAGATTCTTAGTTTACCAAACTTTTTTTAGGTATGCCTAAAAAAATGAAAGCGGGTATAGAAATTAGTGCTAATGTGGTTTTTGAAAATAATTTGAAATAAAATAAATTCTATACTCACCCGAAGGCTCACATCCTAGAGACACCCCACTCAATCCAAAAAGAACTAAAATTATTGCGACTAATTTTATCATTTTTTAATGTTTTTCCTATGTTTTTTTATATTCTCAGTAAGTAATACTTAAAATTTGCTTTTATTTTACGGTACTTTTATTTACCTTAAAAGGTAGAAAATAATGGCTTCTACTGCTAAACAATTGATTTTTATAGTCGCGAAGTTGTGAATAAAATTGTAACATATGGAATAGTAGGGAATTTTTCGCTACAATAAAACGCTATTAATTATACCATACGTATTTTATTCGGGGTCGGTACGTATCAGCGGCGTGCGGTCCATGAAAGCAATGGAAGCAGCGTTTTCCCTAAAAAAACATCATCTTAAATGTAATTGATTAAATAGGAAATAACCACTGTAGATTGTTTTTAAAATATTAAGAATTATTTTAAATATCAAGTCTGCCCGCGTGTCGTGTGCTTTTCACTACTCTAAAAAAATCCAATAGTAGCTATCCCTGCTGGGGGCTTATTCTTGAATCGAGGAATGATCCTTTCCTAACCCTGGTCGCACGAAATTGCTCCGTTCCGTATTCTTGAATGTTCCCCGGTGAGGACCGTTCCTACGGAATTAGCTCAGGGAATGGCGCTGATGTCGTGAGAAGCATATGCAGAAAGATCTGTTTTGATGATTTTAACCACAAAAATTATTGGTAGTTTATGTTTTTTGACTTTTGATTTGCGGTATTATCATTCTTGTCGTAATCCTTTTAGACTTTGCTTGAATGTAAGTAGCTATTTTTTATTGTAAAAATAGATAAATTATTTATTAATTATTGTAAAACTTCGATAGTACATTGAACTATTAATTTTTAACTCAAGTAAAATTGACATCTGCAGATTTATTTATGCAGCATGTGGAACAACATTCTAGATTTAAATTACCTATAGGTTGACGAAGCCATTGGTTCAACAGATAATAGAGATGGTTAGGCCATCAATGGTGGAAGGACCTTTCAATTGAAACCACAGTAAGCAGATTTTAAGTATGAATAAAGGTGATGTTACAGTAATATATTTTTGGTAACCCTAAATTTTTATGCAAATGGGTTATACCAAAAGGGAATTGGGAAGCGCATGTGCCACACCAACTATGAAGTGACTAATGCATTTCATAAACCAACCATTTCCCCAAATTACTTTCGATTAATATCGGGCAAAAGTGAGTGAGTGAAGATTTGGACCAATAAGATGCATAGTAGCGAGAGAATTTGTCTCCCTGGGAGCAGATTTTATCTCGATTCAAGAATAGACCCCCTGGCAGATTTAAACGGCTATTGGTGTGTACAGTCGTTCTCTATCTACGGTACAGTGTACGTGCATAGTGCGATATGGAAGACAATACCAACTTTAGCTGACGGGAAAAATGCTAAAAATGTTGGACAGTTAAGTAAGAAGGTTGTGTGTGAATGTGTGGATTGTGTCTTAATAATAAGGATTTTTCAACGCTTAAAGATATAAACAATTTCTCTCAGGAGAGACTTTCGCAAATATTACTTTTGTCCAATGATAATAAACTTCTCCAAAGCTTGTCAGAGCATAATGACGTCATTGACGAATTTGCAAAAGGTGATCCAAGAATCGAATTACGTTTCAAATGTTCTGTCTAGGCATCCAAGGAATCTAGTAGTAAAACTCCCATTTAAATCAATTCAGTAGTTTTTTCGTGATACTGGAACACACAAACAGACAAAAATTGGATTTTTGGAATCTATAGCGTTTGGTAAGGAGCCGATACCAAATGGCCTATCCAGAGATTTATTATAGGTATAGACTAGCTGAAAACCCAGCAGCTTCGCCTGCAGTTTTATCGGTTTTTTACAAGCTTTATTTAACTTGCATTGTATGTAACTATGTTTGTTCGGGTGGAATTGTGCAACCTAATTTTGACCAACTTCCCGACATCCGACAGTTGCGGTGACAATACAAGAGTACTCGAAGGAAGTGAAGGGATTTACAGTTGAGGTACGCCCGATATCGTTGAAATTTGGTGTGTTGGGGCACTTGGGGATGGAGAGGAACGGATTTGTAATGAGATTTTGAAAATTCAATATGGCGGATTCAAGATGAAAGATTTTGGTCATCTTTTGCTAACCAATTTTAACTAACTTATGCACATATGATTGCCTTCAAATTTGGCATGTATTTATATTTCCAGTGACAATATAATAAAATGTCATTATTATTCACCTCTCCTCCCTACGAGGGGAGTGAAGGGGGGAGAGTACCTAAGTTTGTCCGATTTTAGCCAAAATTAGTATACGGAGGCTTTAGGGGATAATGAATACGAATTTTTGATCAGATTTTGCAAATTTAATATGGCGGATTCAAGATGGAAGATCCACATCCGATTGTGTTCAACTTTGGTATGCGTTTATAGTTCCGGTGAAAATACAGTAATATGGTTTTCTCAGATACTCACCTCCCTCTAACGAGGAAAGTGGAGGAGGAAAAATTATCAAAATTGGCATACAAAGGTTTTTCAGGAACGGGATATGAATTTTTGATCATATTTGAAAATTTCAATATGGCGGATTCAAAATGAACGATTTAGGGTACAAATCTAAAAAGTAAAAAATAAATATTTATCAAAAAAACTTTTACAGTGGGATTTACAAAGATCTAAAATAGTACCTCCCCACAGGTCTAAATATTTACACCCGTGGGGGTGCTAAATTTTAAAACCAATTTTCAAAAAACACTTACCCATACAGAAAAGACACAAAGTTATTGATTATTTTGTATTGTTATTGCAAAATACCACTGAAAAACTGTTTTTTTTCTCAAAATACACCATATTTTTGAAGAAAATGCCCATAAACTAATTTTTTTTTGACGGGTTTCAAAATGGAAATGGCGAATACGCCAAAAATTTGGCACATAATAGCTTCATTATTTTTGTTTGAGGTTATAAATTTGGTGATTTTTAATACCACCTTAGGGGGGTGGTTTAAATTTATAGCCCCCAGAAAGGATTATTTTGTGGCACTTGGTACTAGTTTCGTTTATAATTTCCCTAAGTAACCGTTTTTACAAGAATTAATTTACCTTATTTAATATCCCAAGTTGTTCATTAACCAATAAAACACCTCCTATTTTGTCCAGAAAAACGCCATATTTTGAACCGGTTTTCAGCACACAATATATTCATGGGGGCACTACGAGGTAAAACAAACATAAGTGAAGGTCACTGATTATGTACGAAAAATATACCAAACAAAAAAACCCAAAACAACTATATTAATTTATTTACAAACTGAAAGTAATACGTTAAGGTTATCTAAAAGCTCAGTCAAAAAAACTTTCTTTACTCAAAGCCCACTCATTTTAAAGCAGTAACTTTCATCGGTAGAGGTTGGTGCCAGCCAAGGTGCAAGCAGAGGTAACAGATCCGAACTCGCTGTTTGTGATTGAACGCAGCGGTAATATTTTTAAACTGACATTTAGACAGTGACAGAAATGTAAAAAAAACTTGCATTTAATTTTTTAAATATATTTCATAAATAAAAACACCACACCTAAATCGTTGCATGATATCAAGTATCAATTGAAAAAATTAATTAACAAGGTAAGTATTAAAGTAACATATAACCCCAATGTTAATTTATTCTACGCGTGGGTTTACATTTTTTAATTTTCTTTTCTTCTAAATTGAAAATTTCCTCTTAAATCCAACAAAATATTGTGTTAACATGATTATTCAATAAACAAATGTATTAAAATTCTTCTTATAAATCAAACTACGTCGAAAACTCAAGGAGGGTTAGTTTAAAATGCTGAAAACCAAAAATTTCACTTAAACTTAGGACCGTTCTAAAATAGACTAAACCCTTTCAGTAAATCCCACCGTTAAATAATAAACCTTTATTAAATGCACTCAAAAGTAGAAAATGATTTTGTATCTCTCTTATACCATAATAAAAGCAATGGGCGCAAATTAAAAATTTTAAAGCATCATGAAAGCATTGTGTTGATTATTCGAATAGAAGAAGAATTTAGTTCTTCTTTTATTATGGTATAAGAGATATAAACATTATTTTCTACTTTTGAGTGCATTTAATAAAAGCTTGTCCTTTTAAGGTTTTTTTAATAAATATTTTTGCGTTTTTCTTGCTTTCAATGATCATAACTTTTGCTCCCGTAAACCGATTTGGATGAAATAAAGCCAATGTTCTCCCATGACTCCAATAATCCAGTAGTGATTCCCTTCAAAATTCGTTTAGCATTTTTTGCGTGAGGCTGATGCTGTACATACAGGTATATACGGTTTGGTTAGAAGAAGCTGACACCAATAATTTATTATACAGGATATTCCAAATTCGACGCTCACCATTAGGGCAAAGTTGCGCAACTTGACGCTTTGCTCAGAACCAAAAAAAGTTTACAAATTCCGGGTAGTTCCAGTAGTTTTTATTTTTCTGCGCCCTTATTCTTAAAGCTGTCAAAAACGCTTAAAACTTTCTACAGGCACTTTTTTAAGATCCTACTAATGAGAGGCTCGTTTTCGAAATTTGACATTTCAGTGTGATAGGAGAGAACTGTTGCCCTAATTTAAACCTTTTCGTATTTCCTACCGTTTAGGAGATCCCCATGGTAAGCATTGAATTTGAAACACCCTGTATACGGTTTGATTAGAAGAAACTGACACCAATAATTTATTATATAGGATGGTCACGAAAAATGGGAATTTTTGAATTGCCTATAACTTTAAAACCAATAGTTCGATTTTAAAACAAAACTTTCAGTTTCAAAAATGATATTTTTTAGAATATAAGATGGTGGACAATTCAAAAAAATAATTTTTCAGCCCCCATGAAACTTTTTTTTATGCGCCATTGAAGAAAAAATAATTAATTAATATGGAAACTTCATTTTTCCCGAACAAAGAATCGTATCACGTGCTAAAATCGGTAAATAATTATTAAAGCATGGGTTCTTCGAGACTAAACCGATTTTAATAAACTGAAGTATTTCCAAAAGCCAATACAGTTGGATTTCTTTTAGTAAAAATACGACTGAATTGAATTATTTTAACGTCTTCATATCATTACCGATTTTTGAAAGTGACACATTTTTATGTTCGCTAAGAATGAAGCTTACAAGAGAAAAATATTTTTTAAGACAGTGGCGCCCAGAAAAAAAAATCATAAGGGGCAAAAAATTGCAACTTTTTACAAAACGTCTTTTTTGACACGTGCTACATAAAATTTGAAGTATATTAATTTTATTACTGTAAAACTTTTCAAAATCAAACCATTGGTTCCAAAATACCACCCTATAAGACAGATAGGACACCAACCATTAACATGTTGAATTTTGTTAGAAGTTTTGTTTTGCATTATCTATTCAACGTTTTTGGTAAATATCTCTCGATTATATTTTAAACAACGCATTTTTTCTAATTATTTAATTGTTTACCAGGGTTTACACGACTGAAATTTTGCACTATTACTAAAATTAAGTATTTAGTTTCTGGGAAACCTACAAAGAAACAGCACATAATATGTACATAAACCAATAAAGATTCAAAAATCATAAACATATCACGTAGCAAACTGCAAAATGTCGCCACTATCATGCCAGTGCTGTCTTACAAATAACTGAGATTTGTCATTATAGTACAGGGTGTTTTTTTTATAACTGGAACACTCAGTAACGTTTTAATATTGAAAATAAAGGGTCAGTTTAAATTGGAAAATTAATTGGATACCCAAGTAACATATATTGTACACATTAGAATTTATGACCAAAGTAAAGCTGTGAAAACGTTTTGTCAGCACCTTTTTGGTTTGTAAATTAACTTGCTTAGTTTTTGTAATACTTTTTGCTTTCATAATGTAAGTGCAACTCATTTTGATGACCATACTGGTATTAAAAGCAAAAGTGTTTGTTAAACTTTGCTTAAAAATACTATTCTTTGGGCAGAAAAATATGCAGAATGTTGGCTTTACATTAAAGCCAAACGTTGTAGCTTTTTTAAATCAGTCCTGACACCAATACAAACCAAATTGCAGCAATAAAGTTGTAAAATCAGAAAATAACATTTTTGGCTATAATACAGCAAGTTTAGCCGTCGGGTTTTTTCGGGTCGTTTCGACAATAATGCGCTTTCTTTGCAGGAAGTTGTAAAAATAGTTAGAGGAAAACGTTTTCAGCTAAAGCACAGTAATTTTTGCCGTCGGGTTCTTTCGGCTTGCTTCGTGAACAAAGCCCCGCCCCTTATTCATATTAAGTAGAAAAAATAGTGAAAAAAAAACATTATTTGCTAAAGTACAGCAATATTAGCCGTCGACTTAGGTCGCGTTGTTAGTTTCAATGGCGGCCATTACACGAAAACAACCTTAAAAAAAACATATTTTTTCCAAAATAAAATTAAAAATTCTATAATTAAAAAGAATAGATTTTTAAAGCTAAAACTAGTTCTAAGGTAGAGATAAATCTTTTTTGGTTATTTTGGCTCCAATCCAAAAACAAGGTTACATACCTAAAAGTTATATAAAGAAAACTTTAAATATTTTTAATATGTGACGCGCGTGTGTTTTGGTGAGGTTTCATGGTAAGTATTATCAGTAAACTGGCCTTCACATGTAATGGTTCATGGATGAAGCCAAAAATCCGGTATTAAAAGTGTGTGTATAAATAAATATTCCCATCATCCATACATCCATACTTGTGCTTTCAAAACCGCATCAACCATTTATTTGTAAAAAATTTGCTTTTTTGCCATTTTTTTCTTTGGGTTTTGTAAGAAACCTTTTTTTTAACTAAGTTAACTGAAAAAGCTATATCGGTTGCAACAAGTTCTGCAATGGTCATTGCAGTGTGGCAGACAACAGCAAAAACGCAATAGCAGAGGAGTTTTGCTGTCGCAACGTTTTTGCAAAAGTTTTTCAGCACCTTGTGTTACTTAGGTAAATTATGCCAAATGCCAAAATTATATAAGTGCTAAGTATAATAACTTATTGTGTCGCCCTAAAGTCAATTTTTAAAAAAGTAGAACACTGTATATTTTTGCATTTATAAAAAACTAAAGTGCCATATTATTATTTTATAGTTTCCGAGATATTTACATTTAAAGTTGTATTTTTAAATTATTTACTTTTTGACAGGTCATATTATTCAACAGAAAATATCAAGTAAGCCGGGGATTTTTAGTCTTGATATCTGATGATTGACATCTTGATAGAGCAATTTGTTTTTTCATTAGGTCGTTAATTGCATCTTTATTTTGCCGATTATTATTAAAATCGTAACTACAAAAGATACTCACAGTGCTTTTCTCTTAAAATTAACTCTGTGTTTCGGACTTCCATTGTCTATATTTTATTTATAGAGGTTGTACTGATCGAAACGTCGTGTATAAATAAAATATAGACAATGGAAATCCGAAACACAAAGTTAATTTTCAAAATTTCTCTTATTGTTAGACTCTGCATACAGAGCACGGCAAAAAATTATTATAGCATTAACTTTGCCATAATTTACCAATCAATTTGCTAATTTAAACTAACTCGTTATTTTCAACTAGCTGGCCGCCCGCGACTTCGTTCACGTGTTTATAATACCCTTCCATCTACTCGAGTATCCGCTTTGCTTGAAGTTTTTTTCCTGTTTTTTAGTCCACCATACCAATGTGGTATGGGGGACTATTAAAATCGTGAAAAAGTTGTCTGTCGGTGTGTCGGTCTGTTGTCTATTGTATGTTGTCTGTCTGTATACACGATAACTCAAGAACGCCTTAATAGATTATCGAAATTTGGTACAAAAATCCTCTATCGGCTGACCATGAACTAATTAACTTTTGGGTAAGTTGATGAGGGCGTTGTAGGGGGGGAAAGGGTGATAAAATATTTTAAAAAATTGTAACTTAGGAACAAAAGGAGTAGAGAGAGTATACGGTTTGTGTTAAGTTTCCATGAATATGTACTACAAATTTTGTTCTAAATAAAGTCCAAATTCATGGGAGCTTTAGTTTCCGAGTTATTTGAAAAAAGCTAAAATATATTTTAAATAAATCATAACTTTAGAAATAAAGCAGCTATTGATATGCGGTTTTCAGATTTTGGTTTTCGTAAATATTACCCAAAAATTTTGTTATAATGTTCAATCAAATCCTTCAAAGCTACAGTTTTCGAGATATTTTCATTTTCTTTCAATATAAAATAATTGTTTGTGTGGTGGACTATCCGTGCTTTATAGCACCATTTTTTTGCTTTAAAGGGCCATCCATTACTTTTCTTCCCGTGAACCGGTTTTATTATTTATTCCGGTTTTATAGGTAACTTATTTTTTAACAGTGCATTGTTTTTGTCGAATATGGTAGTAGGGGGGAGGAGAGGGGTAATAAAAAATTGCAAAAATAATAGAAGAAGCACTTTTCTTGCTTTTGCACTTTATTTCCTTTAGTTTGATACCCAACAACCAATATTTTAACAGATGAAAATGTTTATCAAATATGGGGGATAATCGAGGGGATAATCACCCCTATTAATAGGGGGTTGGTAGAAAAACACTGAAATACGTGTCCATCTATTTTGTAAGTAGATTCTATAATACCAATTTCTAAATCACTATGTTCTATCGTATTTGTCGGGACAGAGAACATGCTCTATAAGAGAAAAAGAAGACAATCTTTTCAATGCGTATTGAGTACGATGTGAAAACATACTAATAGATACATTGCAAGTTAAATAAGAGCTTGTAAAAAATATATATAAACCTTGAACTATATATTTAGCTAGCTGTAATTAAATGAAAATATTTGATGTAGCCTTTGAGGGGGCATTTTTGGGGCATTTCAATTTTTTTTTGTGCGAGCTCCTGTTTTTGATACAAAATTTAAAATGCTTATTTAATGAACCCCATATTTTTTAGTTTTCGAGATACCTGCAATCAAAGTCTTAAAATTTCAATTTTCAAAAGCCATGGTGTTAGGTGTCATCTTAAACTTTTTAAGGAAAATTGAGAAATTGTAGACCTTGGGCGATTACATATTTATTTATGCACTTTATCCATTTTTGGTAATTCCGATGTCATTTATTAAAAAAAGTTGATACAAACGCTTAATTTCCAAAATATTACTATTTGTAGATTCTCTCAAAAAAATTCTCTAAAATGACGCCCAACTTCATGCGGTATGTTATTTAGTTTTTATCTCACAAATCGCTTTCAAAAATTGAAATTTTAAGACTTTAACTGCAGATATTAGGTATCTTTAAAAAGCAAATTTCATATTAAAATGGGGTATCAAAAACTGGAGATCGCACAAAAAAAATTAGGATTGCCCCCAAAAATGTCACCAATATGGTATTGGGGACTATTAAAATCGTGAAAAAGTTGTCTGTCGGTGTGTCGGTCTGTTGTCTACTGTCTGTTGTCTCTCTGTATACACGATAACTCAAGAACCCCTTAATCGATTTTAACAAAATTTGGTACAAATATCCTCTATCGGCTGACCATAAACTGATTATATTTGGGCAGGGTGGTGGGGGGTTGGAGGGGAGGAAAAGGGAGATAATACATTTAACTGGAACAAAAGCAAGTAGTGGGTTTCCATGAATATGAACTACAAATTTTGTTATAAAGTCCAAGTTCGTGAGAGCTTTAGTTTCCTAGTTATTTGAAAAAACGTTAAAATTTATATAAAAAAATCATAACTTTAGAAGTAAAGCAGCTATTGATATGCGGTTTTCAGATTTTGGTTTTCGTAAATATTACCCAAAGATTTTGTTATAGGGTTCAAATCTGTCAAAGCTACAGTTTTCGAGATATTTTCATTTCCTTTCAACAAAAAAATAACTGATAGTATGGTGGACTATCCGTGTGGTTTGTGTGTTTAAATGTGAAGCAATCTTGAAATGAGGTATAATTAGTGCTACCCATTTTCGTCTCTAGATTTCATTACAAAAACCCAAAAAATATTGACTTACATTATCTGGTTGTTTATCAAAAATTATGTGTTGCATAAATAATTTTGTAAATTATAATTTTTTTCTAGCTCAAATAACAATCACGTTAATGGGAATCCCAAAACCTAATAAGCACCACCCTTTACAATATTTAAAAATATATACTTATTTTAAAATTAAAAATACAATTTTTAAACATCGAGCACCTTCAAAAAAACAAGTGTTTAAGTTGAAATAATATAATGAAAAAAACCAATAAAAATAAATAAATTAAATAATATTTTCTATATTATGCTTATATACTTACGTACTTTAAACCTAAGAACATAAATTAAATTAAAGTAGATAATCGGTTGAAAGTCGAGTAGTTTGTGTGGTCTATATTTTAGCATAAATTTTCACATCTAGAGTCCCCAGTTTGGTACGGATATTGACCAATGTATTTTCCCTTAAAAAAATCATATTCTGCTTGTATTGAAGTACTGGGTGTCATATTTAAAACTTAGTTTGCAAAAGGGGCAGTTTTTGACTGTAGGTATTGGAATTTAGCAGCTAAGCTATTTTTATATATTTTACAAACAACGTGACAGAGATCAAAATTAAAAAAAATCTGGCTAAATTCCAAAAAACTTTCCCAGTGACGTCAGGAAATATAAAAAATATGATTTTGCCAATGAGTTAAATAAAAGATCTGTGCATCTAATTCACTACAACAACAACATAAAACAAACAAAAAAAAATTTTTTTTTTATACCTTCATCAAATACATAATTTTAGAAACTGTCTGCAGATTACTAAAGTATAACTTTTTGGGTTACCGATGCAAAAAAACTTTTTTTTGATGACGGGACCAAAAAAATATTTCTGTCTATTTTTTACCCAAAATCAAAGCGAAATAGCGGAAAATAGTAATAGTCGAAATGTAATTATCCTTGCCTAAAAATTAAGCCAGTTCCGCCAGTTTTCACCAAGTATTTACGAAAAAATCATTTAAAAACATCGTCAAAATATCAAACTGTCGAAGGTTAAAATGTCGAAACAATGAACGCCATCGAGTAAAAAGGCACATCGTTATGGAAACCATTACCAGCCGTCTTGATTTATAGTGTAAAGATTGTGTGTTGCGAGAAGTACTCTTCGTTCGAGATTTTTTAAAGTATTTTCCAGTTTTTCTTAGATTTTTTGATGAAGGTTTTAAAAAAATAGTGTTAACATCTCGCTGCTAAACTCTCCTTTTTTACTCGTGCTTTTAAATACTTGGGTGCGCTCGTTATTTAAACCAACGCTTGTAAAAAGGCACTATCTTAGCCACTAGTTGTTGAAAATACTCACTTACTTACTTTTATTTCGTTGTTTTATAAAGATATTGCAATCTTATAAATAAGGGTTTACCTAATAAAAAAAAGTTAAAAAAACACTAACAAATGCTTAGCATAAAATACTAAATTCATAAAAAAAACAATTTCCTACAATTAAATATCAGTTAATGAGCTAGTTTGTCCACCCAATTATTGCAAAAAAGTACGAAATAACGATGCGCAAAAAGTTTAAATATGTGCTATGTTTTCATGGATATTGAATTCGTTTTCAATATGTTTTGAAAACTTTTTTTTCATAAGTTTTCATGACAGGTTTTCAAATCGATTTTGAATCGATTTGAAAACGGTTTTCAAATTTTGATATTTGGCAGCTGACATATGTCATAGTTGTCAAATATTCATTTTTGAGTTTTGGTACTTTTTTTTTAAATGTATTTTATTCAAAAGATGATGTTGGGCCTTGCCACAAATTTTTTTTTAATTTTAATTACTACTCTGTTGCAAGGGGAATACACTTTCGAGCCAAATATTTCTTTTATTTTCCATAATTAATTTTTTTAAAGTCTTTAAAAAAATAAATCTTTAGTTATTTAAGTAAGGTTATGTTATTAATCTTCTTCTATACACTCCACCAAATTTTAGAATGCCGGTTCCACAGTTTCACTGCTATTTCTCTCTCTCTCTCTCTCTCTCTCTCTCTCTCTCTCTCTCTCTCTCTCTCTCTTTCAAAAAGAGTGAGAGCAATAAAATATAATTTGGCGGCTGTCTGGTAATCCGACGCAATACGCATGTGCAAACTCAATCCCCGTTTTCATGGAAAATTGGTATTTCGATCTCAATACGATCTTGATCCAACCCTAAAAATTTTCAGGGTCGGATCTAGATTGAAATCGATTTGAATACCGGAAAAACAGGCGTTTTCATGGACGGTATCGGATTGAAATCGTTTTCAGAACGAACTCAATTCCCATGAAAACGTAGCAATGATCTAAGTAATCTAAGTAACTATCTAGGTAGCTATGATCAAATAAAAACAATTGCCATGATAAACGAGCCAGTGTCAAAAGTGGCGTCTTCGTCAAAATATAAAAATGTTTGAAAACTTTAAAAAGTACAACATGATAAAATGTTATATTGAAAGTAACGAAAATCTACAGACGGCGTTAAATCTATATTTCCAGAGATATCCGGAAAGAAGGCAACCTAGCTCAAAAATATTTTTGAAGTTAAAACGTCATCTACAAGAATACGGATTCTTGACAAAACCGCGGCCTAGAACGTATAGAAGCCTAGCCAGAGATAGAGAGTTGGAAGAACTAACGATTCTAGGAGAAATAGAAATTAACCCGAATACTTCCACCAGGGCTATGGAGAGAAACACTGGAATTCCACGCAGCAATGCCGTTCGGGTGGTTAAAAAATTCAAGTTTAGGCACTATCGACCCCGACGGGTGCACCAATTAGGTACTATCTATTAGCGGTCAGAGCACTCTATCTGACCGTAGATAGAGGAAATATTTTCTATAGTATTTTCTATCTACGATCTGACGTAAACAAAAAACGAAGCATCGACAGAAAATTTCGCTCTCGCCCAGCCCTACTTTTTAGAATGACAGTTGTCAAACAACTATTATTGAGGTTATGTTTATTGTTTATTTTTTTCGGGCGACTGTTCTTTACCCGTTTTAAAACTGCAGTAAAAAAATTTTAAGTGAAATTAGTGAGGAACTCTTTACAGTCCTTTCGTAGTGCTTCAGTGCCTATTCGTAGGTGTGATAAGGAACTCTTTGTAGTCCTTTGAAATAAAGTAAAATCTGATCTACACCTGCTACTTACCTTTGGATACCTTGAAGCATAAAATGGTAAGTAGGTTTTTAGCTTAAAATATTTGCCTAGAAATAATGCCAAAGGCAATCTTAAGACCATATGACACAGAAAAATACTAATTGCTTACTAAACTGCTTAAAAAACCAAATTTTTAGGTTTGCTTTGGTTAAGTTAAGGGGTTGGCTAGGTTTACTAAGTTAGCTTAAGACTGTATGACACAAAAAAATACTAGATTGCTAGTAGGTACACATATGAAATGCAAAATGTCTAAGAGATTTATGGAGGATTTAAATTGCTTAAAAAACTAAATTTTTAGGTTTGCTTTGGTTAGGTTAAGGGGTTGGCTAGGTTTGGTTAGGATTACTAAGTTAGCTTGGTTGTTTTAGTAAGTTATCCTCAGTTTCAACAAAACTAAAAAGCAAAGAACTAACCAAACAAACCAAATCCAAGCAGCAAAATTTTCAACCTCAAGTTCATATGAAGTAAGCAAGTACCCAGTCTGAGCAAGTTCTTATCAAAGCATAATTTTTTGATGAAAAGCGTATGTACTGTCAAATCCAAAAAATGCAGTTTGGAACAAAAAAAAAGACAGATAATCAGACAAAAGTTCTAAAAACTGGATTTTTAATATCTAGATATATTTTGTTTGTTTAGAACAATTTGCAATGTTTTTTTTCTAAAAATCTAAATAACTGGACAATGTGGCACCTAATTTTACCTACTGCCCATAGTGACCTACTTAGCTACATATATTTTTTAGGACAAATGCTACCAAGAAAAACTCCAATTCATAAATAGAAAGGACTCATATAAACTAGAACAAGATGAGCTGCACCCCCTTTAATGACTTGGATTATCATAGGTTCAGAAATATTAGCCTCTCATTGTGATTAATTGCCACGCTGGATTAGGTTCATGCACATATCAGAAAAGCAATCAGTGACAGATGTTCTTTGCCAGTGGATTAACCCATCATGAAAAGGTGAGTATTGCACAGAACTAACTTATATTAATCTTTCGAACCCCAAAATACTACTTGAAAATCCAGAACTATGTAAATTTACAAAAAAATGTAAGACCACCAACTTTTTTATTTTTTTTTACTGGGACTTTTCCATCCATTCTAGGATCAATGCCCAGTGTTGCCAAAGTGAGATCAAAGTGTAAAGTTTTTGGGACAAAAACAAAATATCCACTGTGTGGCCGGGATTTGAACCCGGAACTTTCCGTGTGGCAGGCAGATCTGCTGCCCACTTCACTATTATAGGTTAGATTTTTTTGGGAAATTACATAGCTTTGGAGTTTCTGTAGTGGAGTTTCTGTAGCTGCTAGTCAGTTTAGTATTAGGCCTTATGAAAAAATTCAAAAGGCAATACTTTTTCATAAGGATAACACAAAATTGGCACTTAATTGAACACTGGGAAAATAAAATTTACTGAAGATCAAGCAAAAGTATTACTTTATCTACTGAAAATCAAGCCAAAGAAAAAGCCTGGTTTGATTTTTAAGCGGGAAGGGTATTCTCTAGCTTTAAATCTCCATGTACGACAAAACCTGAAAACCCTCGAAAAAATCTGTTACGAGTCAGTCCATATCAAGTCAACCAGGGTATTTTACCACACCATCTCCGATGTTGATGATTTTTAGTATACATGTTTTTCCTACCAAAAAACTGGAAAATCCAAAATTTCAGACTTTTTTGACCAGTTGTTTATTTTGAATTAATTTTTGAAAATCGAAAAAGTCACTTATTTGTCCTTAACATGTGCGCACAAAATTAGGAATATCCAAAGAACCACTTATAATAGAAAAGTAGGTAAAGGTTCATTTTAAAGCTCTTATAAAGACCTTTCATATGAGAATATTGCATAACATATATTGAAAAAAAAAAATAAAAAAAAAAATTTTTGATTTTTTTTTTTGAAAAATTTCAAAAAGGCCATTTTTAATTTTTTTCAAAAAATTATATTATTTTCTTTAAAGTGTTATTAAACTATTCACAAAATTTTGAGATGGACAAATCATGGGTTCAATGTGAAAAAATTTATTAAAAATGTCACATGCATGAAAAATCGCCTATAAATAGACAATGCATTTTGGTAATTAGAAGAATATAATGGGGTTTAAAACGATATTATAAAAATATTTAACAATATTTTATTTAATAAAAAATTATATCCTACGTTTCATTCTGTATCAGTAATCAGATTAACATTGCCCCCCATTGTAATATTTACTTACAAAACCTCGTTTCCACCGGAGACGTACTATTGGATGTTCCAATTCTTAGGAAAATATGCCTGTATAAACCTGCCAATACTTTTGTGAAATACTGCCTGTTTATTCCTGTTTAACATTAAGGACACACCTCCTTCATTTTATTGGTCTGTTTAGGTACATTGTGGGGATTTGCTGACATGAAAATTCCTGCATAAATTGATTTTAAATTTTTGGCAAGTATCTTCCTGATACAGCTCCAAATAATCGATACATAATAGTTCGACTGAAGGTTTATCAGAAGTCATCTCTGTGTAATTTTAAAAGTTTCAACTATGGGTGAGGCAAGTGGATGGACTAAATATAAAGTAAAGTGCTGTGATCCACTAGAGTTAAAAATCAAGCATTTTGGGAAATTAAGAAATATGACCAAGTGGATGTGCAGTTACAAAAATGTCAAAATGGGAATGAAAATCTGTGATGGTTGTAGACTAAAGCTTTCAAAGGAGTTTAAGGCATCTGAAGAAGATGAGGCAGGGTAAGTAACAAATAGTATTTTTTAATATAAAATTAATAAACTAAACCAATTGCGTCAAGTACGGAGTGGAAAAATCTCATGGCATTATTTTGCATGGCATTATTTTGCATGGCATTTTGAGAATACAGACATTATGTACAAATTTCTTGGCATTATGTACACATTTTGGGTCAGCTGTTACCCCCTTTTTAAGTTCTTATAAAAAACTAACTTTTTAAATTTTTTTAGACCCAGTCAAGTTCCAGAAAATGATCCAGATTTTCAAGATCCTGCTGAATCATTTACTCTTTTAAACAAGTCATTGGAGCTTCTTGGTTTGTCGCCGATTAAAAGAAAAAATGTATACAAAGAAAAAATTGATATTGTACAGCATACAATTGCGAAAGCATTTACAAAGGAATCAGATTCAACGCTAGTAAAGGAATGTCAGAGTGACGAAAGTGAAATGATTAAGCAGTTAAAGGACAAATTTTTAAAAACCGAAAAGAGGAGTGAGAAAATACTAGTTTTATCATGTTTACCTCAAAGTTGGAGTAGAAAGAAGATTGAAGAAGAATTTGGAGTTTCTCAATATTTGGCCAGAGCTGTAAAACAGTTAGTTAAGGACAATGGGATATTATGTTCTCCTAACCCCAAACCGGGAAAGACCCTTAGTGATAGAGTGGCCCAAATAGTGGTAGATTTTTACCAAAGGGATGACATTAGCAGGACCATGCCAGGTAAAAAAGATTATGTTGTTATCAGAAAATATGGAGCTGAAAAAGAATATGTACAAAAAAAATTAGTCTTAGCTAATTTAAAAGAAATTTATGCATTGTTTAAAACTGAGTACCCCAATGAAAAAATTGGGTTTTCAAAATTTTGTGAACTGCGACCCAAAAACTGTATACTGGCAGGAAAAAGTGGGACTCATACTGTATGTGTATGTACTATACATCAAAATATAAAACTAATGCTCAATGGCTCCAAATTAAATAAGCTATATGATGAAAATAACAGGCCTCTTGCAATATCTTATCATGATTGCCTTTATAAACTAATGTGTAATCCACCTTCAGTGGACTGTTTTTTAAGCAATAGATGCAAGCAATGTCCTGGAGTAGAACAGTTTAAAAATACGTTAATAGAAAAATTTGAGGAAGAATTAATTGATGAGGTCTCATTTAAAAAGTGGGTCTCAGTAGATAGGTGTACTATGGAAACCGTTGTTAAGAAAAGTGATGATTTTGTCCAGGAATTTACTGATGATCTTGTAAAACTTAAATCACATTCTTTTATTGCAAAAATGCAAAAAGATAGATACAATGAAATAAAAATTAACCTTAAACCTGGAGAGTCTTTGATCACTTGCGACTTTGCGGAAAATTATTCCTTTGTTATGCAAGATGAAGTCCAGTCTTATCATTGGAATAACAGCCAGGCAACCCTCCACCCTTTTGCCATTTATTTTAAGTGATGGTAAACTGCACAACCTGAATTATGTGTTTATTTTTTTATTTTTCGGATGGATGTGCTGCGCAGTACAAAAACAAAAAGAATTTTCTGAATATATGCCTGCATAAAAAAGATTTTGGTGTTGAAGCAGAGTGGCATTATTTTGCCACCTCGCATGGCAAAAGTGCCTGCGATGGCTTGGGAGGAACTGTTAAAAGACTTGCTGCCAAAGCCAGTTTGCAGAGGCCCTATGACAATCAAATAATGACACCTCTACAATTGTTTACTTGGTGTGAAGAAAACATATCTGGCATTGATTTTAAATATTGCACAGAAGCAGATTATACAAATCATGAAATAATTTTGAATAAAAGATTTGCGGAAGTCTTAACAATACCGGGGACACAAAAAATTCATGCTGTAATTCCTCTTACAGAAAGCACGTTTTTGGCAAAACAGTTTTCTACATGCTTAGAGGTCGAAACACATAATCTTTTTAAAGGTGGAAGCATTATTTTGCAAAATATCGAGTCAGGGTTTGTCACTGTAGAATATGACAGTGCTTGGTGGCTGGCTTGTGTCTTGGGGAAAAATAATGAGAGCGGTGAACTGAAAGTAAGCTTTCTTCATCCACGAGGACCTGCCTCATCATTTTTTTACCCAACACCTCAAGATATTTTAATTATTAAACCAGAAAGTCTTATAAAAAAAGTTGAACCCAACACTGCTACTGGCAGAACTTACAATGTCAGCAAAAAAGAAATGTCAGATTCATCAGAAATTCTTAAAAGAAAGTTAAAAAAATAAATTTAAGGTATATAGTTAGTCTTAGTGTTTTCTGTCTAATTTTTATCAACGAAGTAGAAAAGTTTGTTTATTTCTTTTGCGAGTTTAAAATAAAATAATTTGTAGATAAAGCCTCTGGGTATTTTTTAAAACCTGTATCCATCCAACAAATTTATTTATTTTAATATCCAGTGCACTATTGGTGCTCCTAAAATATGTTTATTTTTTTAAATGCATGATTTTTAATGTACTTAATATTTTTGATATTTTTTTTGACATTGAACCCATCATTTCTCCATCATAAAATTTTGTGGATAATTAAGTAACACTTTGACCAAAATTATATATTTTTTTCAAAAAAATTAAAAATGGCCTTTTTGAATTTTTCAATTTTTTTTTTCAATTTTTTATTTTCAATTTTTTTTTTGTTAAAATTATGTTGTGATATTTCATAAAAAAGAGCTTCAAAATGACTTTAAAATGAGCCATTTATTACTTTCCTAGTGTAAGTGGTTCTCGAGATATTGCTAGTTTTGTACATTCTTGTTAAGGTCAAAATGCTGACTTTTTTATTTTGAAAAATTAAAAAAAAAAAAACTACGAATCAAAAAAATCTAAAAATTTGCATTTTCAACTTTTATGGTAAAAAGAAAATATATACCAAAAATCATCAAAATTGGAATTGGTCGCGTAAAATTTTTGTGATTTTTTGGTTGATTTGATATGGAATGACCCTTACCCCTCCTCTGGAAAAAAGCTGGTGTCTATGGTTGTCAATATGAAAATAAGGCTTTAGAAACATTTAAGATAGATCACAAAATGGAACATCCATCAGCTGAAATTTCAAAATGTGTTTTATTTTTGCACCCCAGCTACCCATAGTTTGGTGCAAGTCCAGATGAAATTTTAAATTGCCTAGAATGAGTTGTTGGTTGTGTAAGTGCCCATATACTACACTAATTTCCTTTAAAAATTCTTGTTTACAGAAGGAAGAGAGAATAGAATATCCCTCAAAGATTATCATCCGTATTACTATCAGATCCAAATGCAGATGTTGACTGAAACCAACTTTGGTGAGTTTGAAGAACTAATTCCTGAGCTACTTGGAAAATATTTTACAAATTTTTTTTTGCATTTTTATGACATTTTCAACAAAGATGTAAAAAAGTGGTATTTTTACTCCAATTGTCTAAAAATTTGTGCCTGCAGCATATTTATAGCATGTTGATACAGGATTTCACCCCAACCCAGCCCCCTTGGGCAGTTGTCCATTTTTTTTAAGCATGTTATTGGCAAAAAAGTTAAGTTAAATCAACAACTCCAAATCTGATTACCCTGCCCCTAGATTTTAGACTAAGTCCGCCCTTGCATAAATTGAATATTAAATAATAAAGTAATGCTGGGAAAAAGTCTTAAGAGACTGGGAAAACACCAGGAATTTTTTAATAAATTTTGGCTGAACACTGATGAAATATTTTTTTTTAAATAGGCTGAGGCCAACTTGAATAAAGAATCAAATAACATATTTACAAAACGAAAATTTAAAAAAATTAAAAAGCTACTAAAAGTTGTTTTGTAAATCAATAAAGTTAACTTGAAGACCCTGCCCTAGAATAAAGTTTTGTTTGTTGGATCATTGCAAATACAAACCTTTTTTTTTGTTGTAAGGTTTTTCCTAACGTTATAAAAATTTATAGGCTTAAAACAATATTGTATAAAAATGTAAATTTTAAAAACAATAAAGTACAGTTACAGTTATAAACCTAAAATATTTTATGATATCTAAAAGCACAATTAGGCATCTAAAATAAATACTATTTTTTATTTTTAGAAATTGAACATCCAGTCAGCAACACAGCACATGGAAATTGTAAGTTATATTGCCTTTTTATTTTATACTATATCTTAAAATCTAGAGTTATGTAACAACGTTTTTGACCTTGCTTTTTTACCTCAAGCGATTTTTGAAAGAAATAATTTTTAATATATGTTGTAACACTTGTAGAAAAATCGAAATTAAAACTGCATTTTCTTGTTTCATTACATAAGTAACTGCCGAGGGGGTAACAACTGATCTAAAATTTACACATGTACATGTTAATTTATATGGGTAATATGAGTGGTCTTCCCCTCGGTAACTGCATTAGGAAAATAACAATTTTGGATTGGATTGATTCAGTTGTGAGTAGAATTTTAAATTAATTGTATATAATTATTTCAGGAGCAACATCAACTGTTTCAGAAGAAGATACCGGTGCAACATTACAAAATTATCTGCTATTACAAGCAATATGGCAGTGAAAGGGTAGTACTGCAGAAAACCTGATGATGGCAGTAAAATGGTGCAGTGTGCTAACCGTTGGTGTAAAATCCAGTGGTTTTATAAGATGTGCACAGCTCTTTTGAAGATTCCCAGAGGTCAATGTTTTTGTCAGAATTGTGAAAAAATTTGCTGTATCTGGGTTAGGAGCAATATACACCTCCTTCAAACAAAAAACAATAGATAGGTACTGTTTCTTTAAGATCATTTGCACAGTTTCTAGTTAGAGTTAGGGTATATTTGTTTTACAAATTTTGGATGCACAGTGTTTATTTTTTCAGCTAGCTTCTATTTCCTCTTTCTTTAATAGCGAAAAAAATAGGATTGTTCAACTTTTTTTTGGTCACTTTCTCTATTCGAGAAGGACAAAAATCATATAATAATAAATCTACTCATGCCGACAAGAATTTATGCACTAACTTAATTGAGAGTTATTATCTCTACGGCCTTTTTTTCGGAAAATGCAAGGGCAGGGCCGATATAGAATCTCATAGTTATATGACAAAAACAGAAGCTAACCGCAAAAAGAAAAACTACATTAGCTCTTATACTTACATCGCGAAAATCTAAAGTAAGCTCAGGGAATTCAAAACATGCTGATGCAAATGAAATGTTTTATTAATTGCCACTAACAAATCTGCCTCTATCGTAGATAGACCATTTAATTAAAGACTATGGCAATCTTAGAACATTGAAGTTTAATGTTCTAAGGTGGCAATTAACTGATAATTTTATTATTTTTTTACTCTTAGGTTATTTGAGTTTCATCACCTGTGATTGACATTAACATTTATTTGATAAATTATATCATTTTATCAATCATTAAAAAAATTGTATTGTGTTAATGAAAATAAATAAAACTATTATTTCTATAGAAGTGCTTTATTTCATCTAAAGGAACATAAGTAACGCCAATTCTGAGAATTTTCAAAACAAACTTATCTTATTTATATAGAAATCCATAAGCCTATAGAAAAACATTTACTATGGGGTCTTTCATTTAAATATAAATAAATATTAATGCCAAAAAATATATCAAAGGTGATAAATTACACACTTTATTGAAAATGTCACTTTTTGTCCAAATTACTCACTTTATTTAAAATGTCACTTTCTGTCCCTTTACCTTTACTTTTTATCCCTGTTTGAATTTGAAAAGTAACTTTTATTGCTAACATGAGGAATACAAAATGCAAAGCTGTTTATCCCTGAAGTGCAAAAAATTATTTATTTTAAAAACTTGCGGAAAAAATTTCAACATTCGGAATAAACTTAGATTGGTATAAGTACTATAATTCTTGACGTAATAAAACGTTAAAATTATTTATTTTCCTTTTGACTACTTAAGCCCCAAACACACCAACGCCTGCCCACCCTGCTTTAAAAAACGCACAATGTGACAGACCCTGGATTTCCACGGTCCCTTGAATAAACAAAGGACCGTGATGGATTTCCACTTTTAAGTGCAGAGTCACATGATGCGTTTTTTGATGCAGGGTGGACAGGCTAGGTGTGAACCGGGTGTTATGTGAGAAAAGTAAGTATCATCTTGCATGTTTTAATACCTATCCAGTGTAAGAAAACAATAAAGTTTTTGATTCATTGGTTGACTCTAAAGAGGTATAGGTATATACATAAAGTAGTTCCTTACTTTATGGTATATACATGCATTTTCCTTAAAAATTTGCAAAAAATTGATATCCAAAAAGTATATTTGTAGCTAAATAACATTTTGCGTTTTTTTATAACCTACCTACTAAGTTTTTCTCAAGTCGATGTTAGAGGGTAAAAATATAATGAAACACATTATTGTAATTATAAACAATTACCCCATACATAAAACGTCTAAAATTAATCTTTGCAAAGAAAAGCCCACTTGATTCAAAAACATTGCATGCTTGTTAGTAGTTATTTAAAAAAAATACAATAAATAATAATGTAGGTAAGTAAGTAGGTGATGAGTTTTCTTCACACAGGATAGTGCAAAGGTTCAACCCTAACTCATTCACTTCTTCTCCAATGGCATTACTTGTCAAATCTTGTTGATGGGTTTCCTATAATATAGGTATAAAAAAATCTAAATTAAAATTTTTATTAGGGAATTCACAATGTGTTACTCATGGACTAATTATATCCTCTTAAAAAAATTTGTGCCCTTTATTTTCTGAATTTATTTCAGGTTGGGGTGGCTAGGTTTACGTAAAGCTAGTGTGCGCAATTTTTTTATTTTGTTTTTTAATTAGAAGGGCGTACAATTTTTTAAAAAAAAAGTTAGCACAGCAGATTTTATTGAGGCTAGCATATTATTGAGGGTTTTTTTATTTAACGTAAATACTTGTATAAATAGTTTTTAAACACATTGCCAATTTAGGCATCTTAATTTGATAATGATTTTCATTTAGTATAACATTTAAAAAATATTTATACCTAATTATGTAAGGGGCAAATTGCAAATCAAAAATATATGTTATTTACCAAGATATTTACCTCAACTCCGATAGATGGCATATTAAATGATGGCAGTTAATCTGGGTGATCAATATCCTCAACTGGTTTGCCCATCGAGGTTTGCCTAAAATAAAACAAAAAAAAAATAAAGAAAATTTAGCAACAGTGTCATTATAATTCGATTATTGATCACCTATACAGGCTGTTCCAAATTCGATGCTCAACATGAGATCTCCTGAACGGTAGGAGGTACGAAAAGGTTTAAATTAGAGCAAAGTTGCGCAATTTAATGCTTTACTCAGAACTTTAAAAAAAGTTTAAAAAATCCAAGCAGTTCCGGAGATAGGCGACAAACCGAAATCTTCATTTTTAGTTTTTATTTGTTTGCGCCTTTATTATTAAAGCTGTCAGAAAACGGTTAAAATTTTCTAAAGGCACTCTTTTAAGATCTACTTAATGATAGGTCTTTTTTTGAGATTGGACATTTCAGTGTGAAAGGGCAGTGCCAAGTTAATTTTTTCTTATGGACACGTGCTTTTTTTCTCCTGCCGTTTTCTTCATAAAGGATGATATAACATTTTGCAAAATTATGTTGACAAGTCACCTGACGTTTTGGGTTAATTAACCATCATCAGCAAAAATTCAAATTTTGCTTTTAACTTACTCAAGATATTTTGGGAACACGCTTGCAGTACCTTTTTTGACATCTTAAAAATGACAGATTTTGTTATAAGGAAAAATGAACTCCTGTCACACTGAAATGTCAAATCTTAAAAACAGACCTGTCATTCAGGTACATCGTAAAAAAGTGCCTGTAGAAAGTTTTAAGCCTTTTTTGACATCTTTAAGAATAAAGGCGCAACAAACTAAAAATGAAAAATTCGATTTTTTCTCTCCTGAACCACTCGGATTTTGTAATCTTTTTTTTAGTTTTGAGTAACTTTGCAATAATTTAAACCTTTTCGTATATTTACAAAGTTCAAAAAGTTTTGCACCCCCTACTCGTTGCCCTCAAGATAAAAAAAAACATGTGAATGTGAATAACATCGATTTTTTTAAATGATTTTATGAATATGAATATTTAATTCATGGATTTCTTAATGGTCAAAAAGTTTGAGCTTTATTTCAGCAATGTGATACAAAAGTTGAAGTCAAATAAAATTGTGAAATTCACTCAATAAGAACATGCTCTAAAAAGAACATGCTCTTATTAATTTTGACCAAGTTTGTAATCAATTTTTCAAAGAATACAAAAACCACCGTCAATAGAGTTTCAAACTGTTTCCTTTTATGTGGTTGTTTTTAAGACGTTAACTATGCAGGTTGTTTGTTTTTTGTTTCAATCAAACAGAGAGGTGATGTATTACACTACCCCTTCACAAAAATGGCCTTGAATAAATTCAGTGTCATGAAATAATTAATCCTTGCCAAACTAATATCATGTAACATATCTAATTGGGTATATGTATTATGATGCAGAATTTTCTGCACAGGAATGTAGGTATAACATTATTACCAGTAACAAAGTGATTGGAACGAACATGTACTGTTTGCCCAGTATCTGCTCCAATGTTTTTAAACCATTTTTCGCTTCACTCTTCAAGGATCCACTTTATTGTTTTTATTTTTGATGGACGGTGCCTTATAAAATTCAAATTTTCCTCCAATGTTTTGTTTGTCTTTTTGACCTTTGATGTTTTGTACTTACGGCAAATGTTTCACATAGCAGGCATTTCTATAAAAAAGTAAAGTTTTTATGTGCATATGAAGATTTATATAAAAATAACAAGTGGGCCTATTATGCCCAGGAATCTACTGAGATTTTGAAGAGTCTAAATAAAACACATACTAACCAGAAAACTAAAACCTCTTCAGACTACAAAACAATACTTTTTCTTTAACTTATACCAGTTGAAGATTAAGTGAAAGCCAAATGTGCATATATAAGAAAAGTATTAAACCTAAATCAAGTTTTGTATTCTGCAGGGGTTTTATTTTTCTGGATCGTATTTGTTTTAACTATGATCTATACAATTTCAGTAGACTCCTGGGCACAACAGGCCTTCTTAAGGCTGTAGTGCCCGGTTCAGCCTTTGGAGTAACCACCAGTTTTAAATACTTACGAGTAAGTATTCATACCTGCGAATTTTAACAGATAAAATCAAATCATTTTTGTGTTAGAGTACCTCAAGCCAAAATTTTCTAAATTTTTTTCGAAACTCACAAGAAAATTTATTATCCAAGAAAGGGAAGAACTCGAGCAAAAAAAATCGTTTTTTTTTCCAAAAGAAACAGAAATTTAAAAGTTAGTTGTGAAGAAAACGAAGAAAATAGTACCACTGGCATACATGCGTTTTTTCCTATGCCACAAAATTTAGCTTTCCGTTAGTGTACACTTGATTTCAAAAAAAACACATACATGTATTTTTTCCTATGCCACAAAATTTAACTTTCCATTAGTGTATACTATTATAAGGCACCACCAGCTTAGTATGCCTGACAGCTTAAAATTCAGCGTGACATCCTTAAAAATGCCACAGATATCATCATTTACAAAAGTTCAAACTATCACTTGAGTTATAGAAGACGGCTGTCTATAAGAAGAGCGGCCACCAATTTTGAAGTTGATAAAATGACGATAATGCGATAGAAAAAGCGCTGGATTAAAAATAATTCTACGGATAGGAAAGATGACTCAGGACGACTTATTGACCATCTCAGACAAAATCCTTTTTCAACGTCCGTTGAAGCAGCTAATGTAACATTATTTTCGGGTTCTTTAGCAGCAGTAAATAGAAGAGTAACGAAATCAGAAGTCTCTTGTCGAGTTGCTGCAAAGAAGCAGAAGGACAAAAACAGGCCAAGGTGATTTTTGCAGTGAACAACGTTCTTCGTGATAGTGACTTCTGGGAGAGGGTGGTTTTCACTGACGACAAAATTTTTTAATCATCTTCAAGCAGCAGAAGAATTTTAGTTTATCGTCCACCAAATTCTAGATTTGAACCCGAATATACAAACCAAATTAAAAAAGCTGGACATTTCTCTGTAAACATGTGGGACTGGTTTAGTGCTAGAGGTTGGGGTTTTTTTGGATAATCGAAAGAAGATTCAATAGAGAACGATATATTGAAATCCTTGAAAACGTTATGCTGCCATCTGTACAGGCTTTACATGAAAATAATGACTTCGTTTATCAGTAGGACAACTGTCCAGTACACACGGCTAATGTTGTTCGCCAATGGTTTCAGAATAATAATATAGAAACACTTCCTTGGCCAGCCAACAGCCCTGACCTTAACCCAATGGAAAATATATGGGGTCGAATCATTAAAATAGTATACCAACGAAATTGGAAACCACGAAATGCTGAAGAGTTAAGCGATGCTATGTATCGCGCATTGGAACAGCTCTCAGAAGACCATCAGTATTTTTAAAATTTAACCTTTTCAATGCCCAGACGTTTGCAGCTTGTAATAGAAAAAAATGGTGATCCTATTAAATACCAAATTATTTATTTTAGTTCTTTTTTAAGTTAAAATAATTAGTATTAATTTTACCATCGTTTTTGTCCTAATTCAAGTTTCCTGTTCGTCAAATTGTTTTCAATCCAGCGTATTATTGTTATTTTAACAACTCCAAAATGGTTTACCGCCCTCTTTATAGAACAGCCTTCTTCCGTTTCTCGAGTGATAATTTGATATTGTTCAATAAAGACTTTACTAAAACATTATTTTTGCTAATTTTTTAGTATTGTGCAGACCTTTTTTAAACAATATGACAAATTGTCGTACTTTTGAAGTTTTTAGGCATTTTAGCTGGTAGTCTGTATATATTATACACTTTTAGAAAGGTCAATTTTGTGACTGCATGTATGCGTTTTTTTTTAAAATCAAATGTACCTCTCAATTTGTTTGTTACAAGTACTGACACAAGTAGGTGCTTTTCACCTCAGTTAAAGGGAGGCCATTTCTACCTCAGTTGTTACGGCTTGACATGGATAGTTAATTTATCTTTTTGGTTTTAGGAAAAACCCACCTGCGTCAAACATCACTGAAGAAGGTTGCACTATCCCAGATTGACAAAACACACACCGCAGTCACCCTCCAATCAGATATCATCGACTATAGTTATTTTCTTGTTGTTTTAGTAATAAATTATTAAATAAATGGACCACGCCGCGCCGGTATCATACAAATATTCTAGCAAACTATATTTTAGTATTAAGTTTATCCTATAAAAGATGGCTAAGAACTGTTTAATAACGTCGGAGATGAAATTAACATCTTCGCCATAAATAAACACTTCATTTTAATAGTTTGTTAACAAATGTTTTATCGGTGAAATGTTTTATAGGGGAACGATTTTGTGATAACCAATAGTCTTATATTCTAAATCTGTGATTTTTATAACAAAAGGATAGAAAATTTTGCTAGTAGTATATATTATTTTGAAGTTTTTTCAATGAATTTATTAAAACAAGTTTTAACTATATTTATATATTGCCTTTATTGTAGGTATGATATTTTGTATTTTGTGAAATGGAAATAATCCCTAAATAATAATACATTACGTAATAAATATTTACGTAAATTTTGGGAGGCTGTGTTGTTATTTCCATTAATTTTTATAAGACAGGTATTTAAGATAAAACTTGATCCAAATCCACCATAAAAAGGTGAGTCTTTGCTTTAAGATATTTTTGAAAACAATCATTATCCAAAGGATATAATAAAGGCAAGTTAGAACTACTTTCCAATCTCCTAAATACAGGCAAGCCACCAAGCGTTTTATTACTGTTTTGGCGAATGCGCTGGGAAAGTATAGGGTCTCCAGTAAAGTAAATAATCAGGTGACTTCGCTGCCTCTTGACATTATGTCGAGTGCGCTTGAGATTTGTGGTTGCTCTCTACGAACGTATTTTGAAACTAGTTAGTCGTTCGTAAATATCGCGATTCTAGACGGTCAGTATTTTAAGTAATGTTGGGAACGTATCACGTATCTATGAAAAAAATGTGATTTTGTGATAACCAATAGTCTTATATTCTAAATCTGTGATTTTAATAACAAAAGGATAGAAAATTTTGCTAGTAGTATATATTATTTTGAAGTTTTTTCAATGAATTTATTAAAACAAGTTTTAACTATATTTATATATTGCCTTTAATGTAGGTATGAAATTTTGTATTTTGTGAAATGGAAATAATCCCTAAATAATAATACATTACGTAATAAATATTTACGTAAATTTTGGGAGGCTGTGTTGTTATTTCCATTAATTTTTATAAGACAGGTATTTAAGATAAAACTTGATCCAAATCCACCATAAAAAGGTGAGTCTTTGCTTTAAGATATTTTTGAAAACAATCATTATCCAAAGCATATAATAAAGGCAAGTTAGAACTACTTTCCAATCTCCTAAATACAGGCAAGCCACCAAGCGTTTTATTACTGTTTTGGCGAATGCGCTGGGAAAGTATAGGGTCTCCAGTAAAGTAAATAATCAGGTGACTTCGCTGCCTCTTGACATTATGTCGAGTGCGCTTGAGATTTGTGGTTGCTCTCTACGAACGTATTTTGAAACTAGTTAGTCGTTCGTAAATATCGCGATTCTAGACGGTCAGTATTTTAAGTAATGTTGGGAACGTATCACGTATCTATGAAAAAAATGTTTAGTTGATGCATGACCTTGATTGACCTGGACAATACCTTGTAAAATTGAAAAACCAGCTTTTTGTTGCGTTTTTTCCAATTCACTACTACGCAAAAACTTTAAGTGTCGGAGATGAAATTAACACCTTAACCACAAATAAATACTTCATTTTAAACTTTCACTGAGTGTTTTGTTCGCATCTGTGTAGAAGTCATCTTTCAAGATGGAGGCCAAAAATCATAACAACGCAACCGGGGCACGATGATAATCGATTTCATATATTTTGAGAACAATGATTCCAAAAAATTTACTTTTAAGGTCACCCGACCTTAACTGATTTTAAAAATTGATTACAACAGGATTTTTGCCATTTTTTGTTCAATAAATCTTAATAATTCGACGTTTTGTCAGACCAACTTCAAATGTACCTCAAGCTATTAGGCATGAATGCATTCGATCCTTACAGATTGATGGAGTTTAGAGTTTCATGATCTTGAAAAATACCCTAGTAAAATTAACAAATTGCAAAAATAACATACTAAAGGGTGTAATTCATCAACTATTAAAACGAAGAAATCCAAATTTGGTAACAAAGATAAGAAGATCAAGTCCAATAATTTTGTTAAAAAAATTTTGATATATTCAAATGGCGACATATAACCACATTTTATTTTATCCAATTTCGAAAAAAAGCAAATATGACAAGGTGGCCATTAATTCTTGTTGACTTATCGCAGCTTAGTATGCAAAAGAAAATTAAGTTGATATATGACCTTGACTGACCTTGAAAATGCCATGTACAAGTTAAAATAATGAAATGAATATGTAAGCCATAATTAAACACTTAATTTTAAACCTACTCAGCATTTTTTTAAATCTGGTGTCCCAGATGTTTATGCTATACCCCGGTAAAAATGATCTATATGCCTGTGGTTTTTCATAAGCTTCGGAACTATGAATTTTATCTTCATCAGTCATTTAAGTTACGTATAAGAGAGTTAGCAGAAGTTAGATATATATTACCATATTCTGGACTAGGTGTTTTAGATGCCATTTTCCAAAATGGCGGTCGAAAAATCATAAAAATTCTGATTGTGCCAGTAGGGCAGGGCTATACTTGTTTATTAACATTCATAACAAAATTCAAGAATGAGGATTTAACAGCTATTTAGTCACACAATCACGTGTCACCGGTTGTTTGGTTCGCATTAATAATAATAATAATAATAATAATAATAATAATAATAATAATAATAATAATAATAATAATAATAATAATAATAATAATAATAATAATAATAATAATAATAATAATAATAATAATAATAATAATAATAATAATAATAATAATAATAATAATAATAATAATAATAATAATAATAATAATAATAATAATAATAATAATAATAATAATAATAATAATAATAATAATAATAATAATAATAATAATAATAATAATAATAATAATAATAATAATAATAATAATAATAATAATAATAATAATAATAATAATAATAATAATAATAATAATAATAATAATAATAATAATAATAATAATAATAATAATAATAATAATAATAATAATAATAATAATAATAAGAAGAAGAAGAAGAAGAAGAAGAAGAAGAAGAAGAAGAAGAAGAAGAAGAAGAAGAAGAAGAAGAATAATAATAATAATAATAATAATAATAATAATAATAATAATAATAATAATAATAATAATAATAATAATAATAATAATAATAATAGTAACTCGGGGCTGTTTTTGCTGGTCAGCTACCGGGCGCTGCCCCTAGCGATGGGGTACGCTCGTCAGTTCTCTGAACTGAAGGGTACCGGGGAAACAAAATACCCGGGGTGGACAAAAACCAGCAACCCCCGGTTAGGTTGGATGGACTTGCAATCCCTTCTTCCACATGACCGTGAAACCTTTCGCATTCAATACTAGACGAAATAGATACTCAGGCGGGCCAAGAACGCAGGACTTGGATCGGAACCGTCGTGATGTTCAACCTGCAAATGACCATGGCAACGAAAATGGACATAGGAATAACACAAATAACGACTTAGTGGAACCTCAAGAACGAAACCATCCACCCCCACAGGTACATGTTGAGATGCGTCACGCTTCTCCCATTGCTGAAGGGCAAAATAGGCGCATGCGCTGGACTTCTGACATAAACAAATGCGTTATGCGACTATACTTCCTAGCTACGCGTATGGAAACTGACAGAACCCAATACAGACAGAGACTTCAAGAGATGTTCGCTGAAACTCACCCAGAATATGCACACATTAGCGCGCAAAGATTATCTGACCAATGTAGAGCTATAAAAAGAAACAACTTAATAACTCAACAAGAAATACATGAAATTGCAAATCAGGTACGCAATCAATTGGGAATGACAGAAAGGGCAGAAGAAGAAATACCATTACCAAATAACACAGCACCAGTGCAGCAAACCCTTGAAACACCCAATATAGATGAACCCTTTAATACCACTTTGGAAGATGGTTTCAAATTAAACCTGCTTAAGTACGAAGGCATGAACCCGGCTCTAAGACCACCACTTCCCAGAGTTAAATTTAACCAGACAACGCCAAGACTAATACAGGATATGAATAACATACTTTCTAAAATGATAGAAGACAACTCTACAATGGAGAGAATTCACTCGTACGTATACTGTGCGGCGGTTTCAATCATCGCTCAAAATCAAGAAATCAAAAACAAAAAACTCACCTTCCTCTCAACCGCCTATAAACCTGCTTGGCAAAAACGCATAGAAAAAAGAATAGAAAGCATACGTAAAATAATTGGAAGGGTAGAGCAATTCTACAGGGGCAACCGCACTAGAAGGGTGATAGAGAATCTTCCTGCCCCACGTTGACTATAAAAAGGCCTTTGACTCAATCCCTCACTCTTGGCTATTGCAAGTACTCAAGTTCTACAAGATTCACCCTTCTCTAACAGCATTCTTGGAAGTCACCATGAAAAATTGGAAAACCACTTTGAAAATTCGAATTTCATCTGAACAAATAGATAGCGGTAAGATTGCACTCAAACGAGGAATTTTTCAGGGGGATTCCCTTAGTGCCCTATGGTTTTGTCTGGCATTAAATCCGCTATCAAATGCGATTAAACTAACCAAATATGGGGTAAAAATTAAAGGAAGAGGAGAAGAGATTGTACTTGCACACCTACTATACATGGACGACCTTAAATGCTACGCCTCAAATGAGAAACAACTCAAAACTATCCTCAACCTCGTACATAGCATGAGTCAAGATATTGGCATGACCTTTGGTGTGGAAAAATGTGCTACAGTAAAGGTCATTAAAGGTCAACTACAAGAAATGCCAAACCTGGAGCTAATGGAACAGCTAGAGATTTCCCCAATATCACAGCCATATAAATACCTCGGCATCGCTCAAACACACAAAATAGAACATAAAAAAGTAAAAGAAAAACTAACAAAAGAATTCCAAGATCGCATAAAAAAACTGACTAAAACTAAGCTAAACTCTAAAAATTTAACAAAAGCTATAAATACATTTGCTATTCCAGTCCTAACCTATTCTTTTGGCATTATTAAATGGTCTAATACAGAGTTGGAAGACCTAAACAGGAAAATTCGTACCACACTAACTTCCTCTCGCATGCATCACCCAAAGGCCTGTAAAGAAAGGATTACACTACCTAGAGAACAAGGTGGAAGAGGAATGATAGATATAAAGCAGCAATGGATGAAACAAATACAAAACATTCGAGATTTCTTCCAAAAAAAATCGCAAAACACCCTGCACCGCATAATTGCAGATGCGGACAAAAACTTAACGCCCCTTAATTTACAGGACCTAAACTACGCACCTACAGCCATGACCGATGAGCTAAAGAAAGATCAATGGGCACAAAAAGAACTACATGGAAGATACTATAATCAACTGCACCAAGAAAATGTTGACCACAAAGAATCATTACGTTGGGCCACCGAAGGTTATCTACATCCTGAATCAGAAGGATTCCTAGTAGCTATTCAGGACCAAGTGGTAAAATCTAAAAACTATGCTAAATATATTATTAAAGAAAACTTGCCAAATGATAGATGTCGCATCTGCAATGCAGCATCAGAGACTATCGACCACATTCTGAGTGCTTGCACGATGCTGGCTCCTACGTCCTATACCGACAGGCATAATATGGCAGCTAGAATTGTTCACCAGGAACTACTCTTCATGCGGAACCTGAAAAAAGAAAAAACTTTGTATTACAAATACAATCCAAACGAGCTTGAGGAAAATGAAAACTGGAAAATCATGTGGGACAAACCTATCCTAACTGACCACACAATACCACACAATAGACCTGACATTGTACTGGTAGACAAGCGGGCAAAAATAACGTACCTTATTGACATCTCTGTTCCAGGAAACCATAATCTGGCAGAAAAGTATGCAGAAAAGATCCGAAAATACCAACCGCTAAAAGAAGAAATTAGGAACATATGGAATATGACGAGGGTCTGCATAATCCCAATAATATTATCAGTCACGGGACTAATCCCTAAAAATCTTAAAGAAAAAATTAAAGAACTCAACTTACCCGAAAAAGTAATTGGAGACATGCAAAAAGCGGTCATCCTTCAAACTCTGTCCATTGCCAGATCAGTTCTCAACTGCGACGCCAGTGGATCTTGAAGCACTTGCTTTCGATGCGCAGGCTGCCCTCCAGGAACTCCTGTGAAAAAAAAAAAATAAAAAAAAAAATAATAATAATAATAATAATAATAATAATAATAATAATAATAATAATAATAATAATAATAATAATAATAATAATAATAATAATAATAATAATAATAATAATAATAATAATAATAATAATAATAATAATAATAATAATAATAATAATAATAATAATAATAAATAATAATAATAAAAATAATAATAATAATAATAATTATAATAATAATAATAATAATAATAATAATAAAGGACTTTTATTGAGCAAAAAAAAAGAATTATAATAATGATAATGATAATTCATGCCTCTAGGCGAGATTCATTTCGACAAAAGAATAACCATTAGGGAATGGCCACTCTTCAGTCGTCTGTTCAGCTAACCTAGGAAGGAAAGAAACTAAGAATAATTAATCTTCTTATCTATAAATAAAGTTTTTATCTTCCAGGATATTACAGGTAATTATTAAATGAAAAATGAAAGAGACAAAAAACGAAAAGCGAAAAGCATTGCAAATGTACGTTTTTTATTCATTTTTAATATTAACATTTTTACACTCATTTTTGGCTTATGGACTGCTTAAGATATTGTTCTTAATATAATTTTTAAATTTTTTGGTGACAAGTTTATGCTATTTATTACTCTATTAATCAAATGGGCTATATTATACGAAAATGATCTTTTAAAGAAGGAAGTATAGTGGCGAGGAATGGTAATGGTATTTTTATATCTTATATTAATATTATGAACATCTGTTCTGAATGTTATTCTATTATACAAATATGGAGCTGACTTTTGCTGTATTATCTTGTGAAACAAGGTGATTGAGTGCATGTACCTTCTGCCCTTCATATTTATCCATTTTGTTTCCGATAACTTGTAACTTATTGTTTCAAATTTACGAATTCCATGGATAAGTCGAAGACAGGAATTTTGCATTTTTTGTATGCGTGCACTATCGAAGGCAGTTATGCAAGTATCACACACAGCATCGCAAAAATTAAACTGTGAAAGCACTAAGGAGTCGCAAAGAGTGATTTTTAAAGGTTTGGCCAACGAAGACATGTTTTGAAAAATCATTTTAATGTTAATAAAGCTCTTTTGAAGACATTTATTAATATACGAAACAAATTTCAAATCTTGAACTCTAATTAACCCGAGATTTTTAACTTCCGTCTTAAACTCCACAGGATAATTATTAATTGATATTGACTGAGAGTAATATGTACGAAATTTTTCCCTATTAACATTATTGCCAAATATTATACCTACTGTTTTTATTATTATTTAATTTTAAACAATGCTTTGCTGAAAAATCTGCTATTCTACTAAGATCATAATTAATGGCTGCTGCGACGGCCTGACTGCTTTCTTCTACACTAAATGATAAATATCCCGGCGTGTCATCAGCAAAATTATGATGTAAACATGATGTTAAAGTGGATGAAAACATCAGGGTGTAAATTAAAAACAGTTTTGGCGCCAGTACAGAGCCCTGATGATCTGACATGACACCATTAATTTCCACCGCCTGCTCCCTGCTTTTAAGATAGTGGTCAAGAAGACCCTGGGACTCCCCCGACATCCCCACAAATCCCAGTATTGATCGCATTAAATCATGATTTATCGAATGCCTTCGAATAATCTAGCAAAAAGAGAACAGTAAGTAAACCTTTATCAGACTGATTCTGGGGCAGAATTTTATTAGCATTAAGAAAATCTTGAAGCTGTTTGTCTAGAAATTTTCAAAAATTTTAGAGAAAGTGGGAAGAATGCTAATGGTCTTATATCACTAAAAGTAGCAGGATTGGAATTTTTGGCTAATGGTACAATTTTTGCTTTTTTCCACATATTTGCAAATATTGAATTTTTGATACAGTAATTAATAATGTGCGCAATATATGGCAGCAAAAAAGGCACACATAAGTTGATAGTGTGAATATTTATTCCATCGATACCCGTGTAGAAGGGGTCGATATGACGTCACATTTCAAGATGGCGGCCAAAAATCATAAGAAATACAATTTTTGCAACCAGGGCATTATTTTACTTGTTTCGAATAACTCGAGGACGAGCATTCCAAAAAATGCACTTTTAAGTCATCCGACCTCAAATTACAGTGAACATCGCAAAACCACAATTTTTTCAATTTTTTCTTTAAAAAATCTCCATAATTTAACGTTTTGTTACACCAACTTCAAAAATATCTGAAAATATTAACCATAAATATCAAAATCGACCTTTACAAATTATTGCAGTTTAGTGCTTAATGATCTGGAAAAATACAACAACTATTAAATTAAAGAGGACCAAATTTGGTAAGGAAGATAAGAAGGTCAAATCCAACAATATTGTTGAAAAAATTTTGGTTCATCTATGACGCGTTGCAATATGGCAGCTAATATATAAAAATGGCGACACATCCACTATATTTTATTTTATTAAATTTTATAATCAAGAAAAAATGTCAAAGTGGTGGACTTATCGCCGCTTACTAAGAAAAAAATGGATTTGTTGATGTGTGACCTCGATGGACGTATAAAATACGCAAACTACTTTTTATAAAACCTTTAGGTTCAGAGGTAAAATCAACGTTTTAAGGATAAACTTTGAATTTTACCCCGTTAGAAATGACTTAGATTCTTGTCCTTTTTTACAGAGTTTATTTATTTGTTAAATAAGAGGCTACGAGTAAAAATCTTTGTCAAGAAAACAAAATACAGCAATTTGAAATGTTTTTAAAACTATTTTTATCTAACACATGAATCTGTGATTAAATAGCTGTTAAATCCTATTTCTTGAATATTATAAATGTTGATAAACAAATAAAGCACTGTGCGTCACTGATAAAATTAAATGAGAAAGAAATAGTCGCCGTAGTAATAAGAATTTAATGTGTGTGTTTATGTTTTTTTAAAAGTTTTTAACTAAAACTGTACGTGTCCATTTTTTAAAATAAATGCCTTTTACCAAAAGGTGACGTTTACTAGTAATAAAATAGACATATGGAACGGCCGCCTTGAAAAGCCCTGAAGAAGCAAATAAATTTTGCGAAACGTTGGCATTCCAAAAAAATATCCCTCAACCCATAAACCTACACCTCCAAAAACATTAAAAATAGGATCGTTAAACCATTCTACAAGTTATTTTTTATTTTGTTTTTTTATGTCTTTTTTTTGTTTTCTTTTATTCTCCTTGTCCTCTTTTTTGGTCTTACTTATACTAACTTAAAATCTTACTTAAATCTAGTTTCGGTCCTTATGTTTTTTTTAGACCAGAGCCATTCTTGGTCGCCTGTCTTTGCTTACGGCTCCTAGTTCTTCTTATTAATGGATTTGTATGAGTTTCTGCAGTGTTGTATATGTTTCTAGCGTGTTCTTTTATAAATTCTGAGAGTACTGGCAGGTCTAGGTTGTTTTTGAGTGTGTTGTTGTCTATGTACCATGAAGCGTCCGTAATCATTTGAACTATCTGTGTTTGGATAACGTCTATTTTACTGCTGCCGTGATATATTCGACCATTCTCACTACTTGTAGTTCTCTGGAAAGTTGCTCTCTGAAGCCGAACTGCCAGTCTGGTAAGATGTTGTTTTATATTACTTCTTCTTTTAGTCTGCTTAGGATTATTCTCTCTGCTATTTTGGCTGCTGATGGAAGTAGGTTGATTGGTCTGTAATCTGTGGAATGTATGGTGATGTTGTCTTTAGTATCAGCTTTTTTCCATTCTTTAGGGAAGTAAGGAGTCAGGATTCCATTTATAAATGTAGTGTGGTATAGGACAGGTTTTCTTGGTAGATATTTCATTAGTCTGTTTGATTCGATGAGTTTTTTTTTTGACTGGCAATTTTGTGAGTAGCTCTTGCTTTTCTTTTGGTGTGCAAAATGTGATTTTTTCATTTGCTATATTCTCCATGCTTAGTATGGTATTTGTCAGATTTTTCAGGTTTTCTTCGAACGCTACGTCATCGTTTTTATCTCTCTTTAGTTTCAATTGGATTTCCATTACATCGGCCACATCTACTGCTTTTTCTTCACTTGTAAGCACCATTCTGCCGTTCGGGCTTAGGATTGGTGGTATTTTGTTGTTGCGACCTTTGTTCCTTAGTGCTTTGGAGATTGTCCAAAAATCTTTGTTGCCTTTTGTGAGTGATTACAGTTTTTGTTGCCATTCATCTTTTCTGAGTTGGTTCAGTACGTCTTTTACTTGTCTTGCAAGGTCGTTTGTCTACCTTCTGTTAGCCGTGTTGCCAGTCCGTCCTGCTAGTTTCCTCATCATGCGTTTTTCATTGATAATAAATGTTATTTCTTGAGGTAGGTTTTTCTTTGAGTATTTGTTGATGTTGGTTCTAGATGTGCTTGTGGCTATGGTATTGTTGATTGATTGTGTCCAAGTTTTGACAGCATTGTCTATGTCCTCATCATTGGTGATATGCGGGATATCTGGGAAGCTGTTTTCGAGTGAATGTTTGACTTGAAATCATCTTATGATGAATTTTTCAGTGTTTGATTCACCATTTACACCGAAGTTTATGATGACTGGGTTGTGATCTGATGTTAGGTCATGCACCGTCTCGATTTCGATTCTTAATGGCGGCAATGTTAAGAATGTCAGGTCTTTTCAGGTGGTTGATGATGACTGATCCATCACTGATAAAAAGTTCTAGGGAGCAGGTTTCCATGTTAACAGTTGTTATCCAGAGGGAGGAGTTGTTGGTACTTTTTGACTCTTTTTGAGTATTTGGTACAAAAGTGCCTCTCTTCACATTTTGTCAAAGGATTTCTATATGTCCAGTAGCAGGCTGACCGTGCTTTTGTTATGTGTGAAGCCTGCTGTTACGTATTCGACCATTCTCACTACTTGTAGTTTTGTGGAAAGTTGCTCTCTGAAGCCGAACTGCCAATCTGCTAAGATGTTGTTTTGTATTACTTCTTCTTTTAGTCTGCTTAGGATTATTCTTTCTGCTATTTTGGCTGCTGATGGAAGTATGTTAATCGGTCTGTAATCTGTGGTATGTATTGATGGTGGTTTTGCCTTGGGTATAAGTATGACGGCAACTTTTTTCCATTCTTTAGGGAAGTAACTTCGACTCAGGATTCCATTTATTATTGTGGTGGGGTATACGATATGATTTCTTGTTAGATATTTCATTAGTCTGTTTGGAATTTGATCGAATCCATTTTTGACTGGCAGTTTTGCAAGTAGTTTTTGCACTTCTTTTGATGTGCAAATTTGGGTCCGTCTTGACCCATTGGTAGATCCAAGTCTGCCGGAAGTAATTGTCTTGATGGTGGATTATATACAAAACTGATGGTGATTGCTGATCCGTCACTGAAAGAAAGTTTTATGGAGGAGGTTTTCATGTGAGGAGTTGTTGATACTTCAGTGAATTTTTGATGAGTATGCAGGTGCCTCCTCCATGTCTTCCAACTCTATTTTTTCTGAAAATGTCGTAGTTTTCAATCTTTAGGATATCTCCTGCTCTCAGCCAAGTGCCTTGTATTAGCAGAATGTTATAGTCGTTTAGGTAGTTTTTGATAATCGTATCCTTTTGTGCTGCTGATCCTTCCTCCTTGCATTTCGGCTTTGATTTGCGAGGATTGTCTGTAGTAGTTTTGCAATCTATTCTGAGACGGCTTTAGCTACTAATGCGTTTGATCGAGTGTTGGCTGCTGTGACTGTTGCTGTGGTTGTTCAGGAAGATTTGATTTTTTTACATTTGCAAAGCTTCTTTCTGGTTGTGTCTGCTGTGCTGTTGTTTGGGTAGAGTTATCTCTGCCATCATTTTTAGGGCGGAAGATATAGCCTCGATAGTTTGCAGGATATTCCTCTGTGCAGTTGACGCATGTTGCTGCAGTGTTTATTGGTTTTTTGCATTCGAAGTTGCATTTGACGTATTTTGGTTTTGCCTGGAGCCTTACTGTGCAAGGCAGAACTTTTGGCATCTGTGATATTGACCTGTTTGGTTGTTGCTGCATCTTGATTCTGTGGTGATGGCGAGGTAGTAAAGTTCTTTGAATCGGAACGTTTCTGCGTTTTCAGGTGTTTCCCCTGATGATAACGTGTAGGTCGCTTTCTCCTGGGTTGGTGTAGAAATGGAATTCTGTTGCTGTTTCTATTAGGTGCATCTCGATGGCTCTGAAATCATCTATTGTGGTTGAGTAGATGATAATTCCATCTCTTACGCTTCTCGCTGAAGGTTTGGGTTTTTTTTCGTTGTCCATATTAACGTCGCCGCTGTTATTTTCACCATTTGGGGTCATTACATGGAATGATTGCATGCCATGGTTCGATGGCATTGATGGCACCGCAGTGGTGGCGTTATTTTTTAATATCGAATCGATAAAAATGTTTCAACAAAATACCATAAAAGGCAATTTCTATGACTTAAGAAACACATTTTCTGTCGTAATTTTAAATTATAAGCTAATTACAAAAAATGAAGTGTACACTTCTCTCCACATAAAACTGATACAGTAGAAGTTAGCAGCCTGTTTAATTTCTAAAATTTTTATTATACGGCATTGTCCTCCTATAAGTGACAATGTCACAGAGTCCTGATATCATGCTTGGCATGACAGTGTCATCCAAATTTAAAAAAATGCCGTCGCATATTTCCGAATTCGATAAAGCTCAAATCTTAGTAAAACTGGTGGTTGTTCTATTCGGCAAGTAGCTGTTCATTATGTTTTCTTTATGGAAGAAGCAAGTCTACGAGAGTAAACATAAAAAACCGATTTCGAGATCGATCGATCGAAAATAATTCACCGGTTTGACGAAAGTTACTAGCTCACAGCAAGACCAAGAAGTAGCAATCAATTTTCTGGAAAATCATCCGTTTGCCAAAGCGAAAGAAGTAAAAATGTAATCAAATTTTCCAGGATGCATAACAATATTAGGCAATAGGATTAAACTTTCGAGGCTAAGGTGTCGCATTGCGGCAAAAAAAAAACTAAGTAAGGAAAAGAAGCAGTCTCGAATAATTTTTGCGTTGAATTATTCTCTGAGGGACGAAGAATTTTGGCAGCAGGTGGTTTTTACAGATGAGAAGATCTTTAAGCCTAACAGCGATAAAAAAACAAATTCTGGTTTATAAACGAAGACCGGGCGGAAAGATTTTAGGTAAATGTTTCGAGCTGGATATCGGCTAGACGACATGGCGCTCTATTTAGAATTAATGGGCGATTTAAAGCCGAAGTTTACGTTAATATGCTGGAAAATGTAATACTTCCAAAGGTGAGGGTCCCATATCCAGATTATTTTGTATTCTAACAAGATAACTTTCCAGTTCATATGGCCAGAATTGTGCAGCGATGGTTCCAGGATTATAATATCGAAGTGGTGACCTTGATCTGCAAAAACCCCTGATGCAAATCCAATAGAGACCGTTTGGGGACTTATCGCAAAGAAATTAGCAAGTTTTAATATCGTTCCTAGTAATTTAGAACATCTAATGGAATAACTCATCTTAAGGGCATATAGGGAAGTTATTGCTAAAAATCCAAACATATTTACAAATTTAGCCAATTCAATGCCAAGAAGATTTCAAAACATCATTGCACGTATACGTATTTTTTATATGTTTTTAATTTTCTTACTTTCTTTCGTTTTATTTAATTCGTTAACTTGATCTGGCCTTTTAATTGTTTTGGGCTTGTAACTTTCGTCAAACCAGTGCCTTCCTTTCGAGGGACAGTTCCTACTTCTTAAAATCGATTTATTATAGTTACCATCGTAGACTTGCTTCTTTCATAACCAGCTAGTCGAATAAACCAATTACTGTGTTTGTTTAGTTAAAAAACATTTTTATTTTTTGAAATATGGTTTTTATTTTTAGTGGCCTTATATTTTAAATTTGTAAAAAGTAAATAAGCGTCTTCTTAAAAAAGTTTATATATGCCAAAAATATAACCTAAAATGACAAAGTCAAAAAGTCAGTGTTGCACATAGGAAAATATAAAAAATCGTATTTGCAAGCTACTTTCTGCTATACCAGTTTTATGTGGAGAGAAGTGTACATCCGTAAATGTATGGATGCTTATAAAAGTAGGCAATATATTACTTTACTTTACTCCCGCCCTATTCGCTATTTATTTGATTGCGTTGAGTACAAATTGTCTAACTGCCTCTTCTATTGCATTTTCTGCGACTATAATGCACTAATGGAAATCCAATATTTGCCTACACTAGATAGGGATATTGCAAATTTATGAATTTCCTTTTATACGGTGTGCCTCTGTGTACGTGGGGAAAGATTAATAATTTCCAAGATACGGGCACAAACGTACAACAGACAGAAGGACCGATTTCGAAAGTGCGATTTCAAGCGGGAACGATGGGAATGCGCTTCGCGAATTCATTGTTTTAACATATGCTGCAGTCTAGACGTTTTAGATCAAATTATGTCTCTAATAAGTTTAATAGTCCTTTGGAACTTGGGGTAATTTAATTTATTCCGAATTTTAACGGCTAGCTGGGTAGATAAAACCAGTACTATAAAATTGGTGCTAGAAAGCACGGATAGTCCACCATACAATAAATTATTTTATGTTGAAAGGAAATGAAAATATCTCGAAAACTGTAGCTTTGAAAGATCTGAACCTTATAACAAAATTTTTGGTTAATATTTACGAAAACCAAAATCTGAAAACCGCATATCAATAGCTGCTTTACTTCTAAAGTTATGATTCCACTATACCAGTATGGTATGGGGGACTACCGTAAAAGCACCCATCTTGCAACGCGGATGTAACATGCAACAAAATGCACTTACTTTTCAATCGGCCCTGTAGAGCCTAATATTTGGGCGTGCGCGGGCTCCAACCAGTGTTGCCAGGTCCATTTTTAGAATAATAGTAGATCAGAGACAAAAATAATAGTAGATTTTAGAATTTCTATAAAAAAATTAGTAGACTAGGGACTAAAGTTCTAATTTTAATCCCGCGACGAAAGGTTTGTAGCCCGACCGTTGGCGTAGGGAGGGCTACGATTCGCTAAGGGATTAAAAGACGCTTTGGTTCCAAAGTTTATATGCTACTTTATGCACTTGATTGATTCAATAAAGCGCGCTTGGAGCTATACGTCTCCGCAAATAAACGAAAAATGGGAAAACTGGACATAGAGTAGTTCTGCATTAAGGCGACGATTTACTTTTAATTCCTAGGCTGAGGGATTCAATTTATTTTTAATCCTTAGGGATTAATTTTTTTAAATCTTTTAGGACTATTGAGTATTTATCAAGCTGTTTATGGATCTATTGCTGTGGTAGACTTTCACTTAAAGAAAATAGTAGATTTTCACTTAAGAATAGTAGACGTGACTAAAAAATAGTAGATCTACTATTAAAATAGTAGACCTGGCAACACTGGCTCCAACCTGTTCAGTAGTTGTTGAGAGACGTAAGCGTGCGGTTGTGCTGTATAAATAAACCGTACGTTAAATGTCATTGATTTGCAAATTATTTAAAAATTGTGTATCAAAATTTAAAAAAATAAACCTTTAAAACTAAAATATAAGCATACATACTTAAAAGTCCTCTAAATACTCTATTTTTTATTCCAAGCAAGTGCTAAAATTACCAATCCATAGAGAAAATTACATATTTTTATGTTATGTTTGTTGCAAGTTAAATATTTAACACTACAACGTGAAATTTCGTAAGAAACCGCCTGTGTTGCAAGTACGGAGCACTTGTCATCTAACTTGCAACACCATGTTTTTAAAAAATAAAAAATATAACATATTTTTTACGATTTTAAAATACCAAACGTTGTAGACCATTGCTATGTTTTCATGGGTATTGAGTTCGTTTTCAAAACTCATTGTATCTTCTTCTTGTATAGAGCGTGTTCTTTATCAAGAGCAAGAACACGCTATAAAAAAGAAAAAGATACAATGAGTTTTGAAAACGAACTCAATACCCATGAAAACATAGCACATATCGGGATTTGGTGTTTTCAGTTTTTTCTATTATAATAGCATTTATAGTTGTTTCACAATTTCACTTTAAACTTAAAAAGTGTTGCAAGATGGACGCTTTTACGGTATTAAAATCGTGAAATTTTGACTTTTCTTAATTTTATCAAAAATGAGTTCCTAAGGTTCCAAAACACCTTAATCGCCGAAAAAAAAAGTTTTCTGTCGGTTTGTCGGTTTGTTGTCTGTCTGTAAACACGATAACTCAAGAACGCCTTAATCGATTTTAGCGCACTTTGGTACAAAAATTGTCTATCCGCTGATCATGAACTGATTAACTTTTGGGTAGGGTGGTGGGCGTTTGAAAAGGGGAAAATTATTTAAAAAATTGTAACTTTGGGGCAAAAGCAAGTAGCGATATACGGTTTGAGTTTCCATGAATCTGGACTACAAATTTTGTTATAAAGTCCAAATTCGTGGGAGTTTTAGTTTCCGAATAATTTGAAAAAACGTTAAAATACACAAAAAGATCACAACTTTAGAAGTAGAGCAGCTATTGATATGCATTTTTCAGATTTTGGTTTTCGTAAATATTACCCAAAAATGTTGTTGTAAGGTTTAAATCTTTCAAAGCTACAGTTTTCGAGATATTTTCATTTCCTTTTAACATAAAATAATTGATTTTATTGTGGACTATCCGTGCTTTGTAGCATCAATTTTAATTCTAACATTGTTTTAGAAGTTACGATATATTTCCGTAGTCCTTTTATCGTAATGTATATGTATACATTTACAAAAAAGCAAAATTTTGTGTTAACCGAAATGGCCGAATTTTTGTTGGTTTAGAAAATTGTTTTTCTAATTAGAATAGTAATAGGTACAGGGTGATTAAATATATTTTAACACCCCCTTTAACTAGAGTATTATGGGAAGTAACGTAAGTTTTTATAAGCTCTCAGATAGCTAGTTAAAGAAGGTGCGAAAATTTAACGAATCACCCTGTACACTTCCCGACACATAAAACGCATACAGCAGAAGTTAGGCACATGTCTATGTATTAAAAATTTAGCTTGCTTATTGTTACCGACTTTTCTAGGTTAACGCATTTAGACAACATAAACAAATTTTGTTAAGAAGACTGAAAACATTTTTACCGATATTTACTGGTTCTATAGTTTTAAGGTAAAAAAATATCAAGTTTCTTTTAAAGCGGGTGGATTCAGCGTGTAAGATTTGTGACGGTTCAAAATTTCCGTAGTCATATATCTTTGAATTCTTAATTAAGTCCGTAAAGAAATCCATTGCCATCCCTTGGTCGATATATCAGTGTTTTTAAGTACTAGCAAATGTTATGGTCAAAAATTCGATTTATTAAATATGAAGATTAATTTGAATTTGAAACCGAGTTATGAGAGTCACGATGTTCATTTTCTGGTTATAGAGTCCTTGCTCTCACTGGAGGTAAAATTATAGGCATTTTAGACACATCTTGTTTTGTTAAAACTTTAAATAAACTTCAATATATTTAGTAAAATAACTGTAAAATCCTTTCTATTAATTATCTAAATTTAAGAAATGTATTAAACATGAATTTATTTCTTCAGTTACAATATAAAGTCAACTTTTTCCTATAGTAAATAATTATCTTCAGTCAAAATCTAAGGTATTTTTCGGTACATACTTTCAGCATACAGTAATTTGGTTCACCAGTCAACTTGCCTATATAGCCCTCAGGTTCCTCTGGCATTCGCATTTATCTACAATAAAGAAGAATAACTTAATTAATACTTTAGCTAATGAGCTATGAATTTAATTTAATAAGACCACACTTTATTTGTGCTTGTTTTGCCAACTCTTAACTTAAGAGAAAGATACTAATTTTTGTTGTACTTACTGTAAACTTGCTTCGGTCCAATTATGGAGTCTCACAGTTTCCAGGGAGTACTAGTCTCAAAGGTCAATTTCGAACACTTAAGGGTGCCTTTGTTGCCAGCTAATAAAACGTCCATCTTAACTTTCTTAGGAGCCACCTCCACACTTTTAGAGCTTGGCTACAACCAGGTTCAATCATCTCGCCGGTCTCGGTATGCATCTCTAACCGGCAGGTTCTCGGGGTCCTAAGTTTTATATATCCGGCTATGCAGACTTCACTGTGTTACAGACTAAGTGTACTCTATTTTGTTAATATAAATAAGACGTACATCTGTTCTTTTACTAAGTGGGGCTGATCTAAAAGTACAAGAACCACAAGATAGAGGAGTTTTATACTCGCTAGGAAATGTAAACAAACATCGATTTTGAGTGCCAAAAGACCCGGACGTTAGGTAGGTACACTGGTGTAATCTATGGCTCATCTGGCTTCTCCTCGAAGGGTTTTAGGACCTTCTAGTGATCCTTCCTTGACAAAAATAATGTTTTTTCTTTGGAAATTTTAATATTGTGAAACGTGTATTTGACCCTGAAGGCGACGTTGCCGGACTTTGCTGGGCGAAATTCCGAGATTTCTTTCGAAGTAATAAGAGAATTGTGACCTTGTCATAAACACTTAATATGTGTCCTCTCTCGCACTGGTTGTTATTATCTAAATTGGTTCCAATATCTTTGTTGAACGGTCGCCCATAACAGCTGATCTGATGCCATGGTATGGAAAACTAGGTGTTTACACTTTGATTTATTATTCCACCGTAAGACCGCAACTACAAATTAGGTGCCTCAATTATTTCATTCTTCCCGTGCTTTTCCCTATATCTTTGTGAAAAAGAGAAATCTGACAACATCAGGATTTGTTCATCATCACAGATCGAAGCCTCCTATTTCAATACCCGACTGATCTCGATTTGGCACCGGTCCGGCATACAATGTCCTCCCCTGTTTAACACTGTTGACAGTATATACAGTATAGCTTATCTGTCAAGATGGCCGCCAACCTGGCCTAAGGTCATTCATTAGGTATTGCGCCGATAAAGAAGAGCTCTTTATCGAGCATTTTAGCTCGAGTATTTGACAGCCCGCGGATCTTCAGCCAATCAGAGCTCAGAAAAGGAGCATCGCATAGTTTTTTGACCAATCCGAGGGCAACATTGGGCTGCCTCTTCGAGAAGCGAGGGAAATAAATCACTATTCACAAGAAATGTCGTAGGTAAAGTCGCAAAGTTTTCCCTTTTTATTTTTTTACTTTTGGAAGGATTCCAAAAAGGGCGAAATTAATGTAAAATTTTGTTGTAATGCACTGTTTTGTCTGCGAGATAACAAGGCCGCTCCTGTGCCGTTTTCTTCAGTGTTATTTTAAGTTCTTAACGTCGAGTGACGGATTCGAACATGGCGATTATCACCTGCCACATGGGCTGAGTCAACAATTTGCTGACCAAGAACGAACAGCATGTAGAAATCATCGTCTAATAACCCGGAATGCCAACCCGAATGTTACCCTCATGAACGAGGGTCTTCATACCGGGGTTTCCCCGCACCTGGTGGACTACCTGTGAACAAGGACGTAGGAAAGAGAGTATTAGATTATGGAGATGGTTTCCGACAAATGGGGTAACCAACTTGTCCCTGAGTCCACAGATAAGTCGAGTCAGCCCACTAACCATTTTAAATGTTACCTACCAACTACGGGTTATGTTTTCAACCATGTGAAACTCAAATTTATATTACAAGTGTAACTTTTCTTTCCTCTTCAAACATCAATCTCAAAATCTTCTCTTTTTATGAATAATTAAATATCAATCATTTGATATTTACTTTACTCAAAACTTAAGGAAGGGCACCAGTTTAAATATTTAGAGCTCTACTTTTATTATAAAACTGTGATAAATGCGTATAGACAGATAAGTACTAACTAGCACTAACCTATTCCTAATCCTAATTTTTGCCTGTTATTTATACAACACATTCTTTACTGGTGTTTATTATACAACGCTATTATTTCAAGATGTCTTTTCTTTGCTTTTGGGACACCAGCAATATTAAACAAGGGATTGAGTCATCATGAATCATCAGAGCATCAAATTGGTCTTATTTTGAACTGTGAGCGCACAACTTGTTCAAAACTAGCTCGGTTACTTATAAAAGTACGAATGTAACAGATTTATTAAAAATTATGTTAAAATAAAAAAATATATTATTTTCGGTTAGGTTGGGTGGGTTTAAGTTGGGTTGGGTGTGTCTAGCTGGAGTTGGATTAGTTGTAATAATTTTATTTTAGAGGTTTTTTCCATCTATTTTCCGGGGATATTTTCCCGGTTTTTTTCGTCTTTTTTTTGCAGTAAAATTTCAGTTTTCAGCACGCTGATGCCATCAAATGGGCCATGGGAGAGAATGTGTAAATATGCCCCTGGGAAATAGTAGTTTACATAAGAAGCATGTTAGGATGGCGCGAGCCGCAGGCGAGTGTCTTAATTTATCTAAGTGTGTAATGACCATAACAGGCGAGTTAGTGTACTAGAGTTTATCTACGACCAATGAAAATGTCATCGTAGATATCAGAAATTATTAAAAATGTCAAACGGGAGCACTCCTAAGTCAACATCAACCATCATAGCCTGAAGTTTTAATAACGTTCTATTTAAAACGTCAAAAACAAATAAGGTCATTAAGACACTTTTCATATATCTTTTTAAAAACAAGTTTTTTTCTTAAAAATGCAAAATATGTCAATTTAACGGGACTTATTTTTCGTTAGGTAGGTACCAAAATTATACTGAATTTATTTACGTTTAATAAATATTTATTATCTTAAAAATATAGAAAAGTAATTCATATTTTATGCATCAATTAGTGCTCTTACAAAATAAAGTTTCATCGCTTGTCACGCCATCTTGTGGTTAACGTCTAAGCTTTATTATTATCCTAAGACCGCAAATGAGCCATTAAAACCCTGTTAAGATGATCGTAAAATTAGTATTATTCGTTGGTCGTTGGTAAATTAGTATTATTCGTTGGTTGGAGATAAATCATTTTATAGTGTTTTACCCAGTAGCCCTAATCCACGATTTGATGATATAATATACTTAAAAATCTCTTCTTGGCCTTTCCAGTCGCTTTAAATTGTGAGACGATGAATTTTTTCAATTGTCTTTATTTGTATTTATGCAGAATTTTCGTTCAGTATAAATCTCTGATCATCTTCAGATAATAATGCAAAATATCTGCGATCATCATTAAGTACTTAAATTTTAATTCTTTTAGAGGGTCCGGGACAATTTTTTTATTTTTATTCGATTTCGCCTGGGATATCAACACCAAATAACCGCTCGCTTTCATCCTCGAGGTCGATATGAACTACAGTGCCCTTATCAAATTCCCTACCACTACAAAAACCACACATAATCAAAAAATTTAATCCAGCTTTCCTACAGGTACATGCTCCTCCACACTTTTTCTTATAGTTGCAGGAAATAATTTTTAATAATGCGTCGGGGGCTGGTTAATCTGTCATGGTTAGGGGAAACAGACTATTTGCCTCTAATTTCCGTCCGCACTCCCCTGCTACTGTTGAAGTGGTGATATGTTCGGAATAAATGGTATCGTGCGACCTTAGTTGGAGGCAAAGAAATGTAATCTTTGTGTTCATTTAACTTTTTACGTGCTAGGTATACAAAAAAAGTGTATATATATACAAGATGTAGATAATTTTATTTTCTTCTTCTTCGCTATTGAATGTTTTCCGACAAGATAAACCGTTACGAAGATATAGTCAAAAAAATAATTTGTTGTACAAATAGTCCAAGATTATTAGAGTTTATCCGTCTATAACATATTTCAAAATCGTTTATTCCCCACCTTTTGCAAGCCAAAAACCCCTACTGCAGGGACTAATATTCCATAAACATTGAGTCTGCTTTAGAGTATATATCGAACGGCTTACTATGTTGTTTTTCGAAAAATCCAATGTGTTTAGAAGACAAATGCGTAATAAAAAACATAAAATTTGCATGTTGCAGATTTTTTAAAAATTTTCTGCTTAAGGTCATGCATTCTGAAAATTATTATGGTAGTAAAATTGCGAGTTTTAACTTAATTTTTTAGAATTTTGTGGTTATCCCAAGGCCATGACCTGACCGAGATGACCATATCTTTGTTGTTGGTTGTGCTTTTGGGCGGCCAATATGGCCGTTTGAAAAAAAAAGAGATTTGCTTAGGGGGGGGGGGGTAAATAAAGATATTAAAATAGGCGAACGAGCAAATCTCTCAAAAAGCTAAAGGTAAACCGTAGACACGTGCTTCGTTCCAGTGGTGCTCATCAGTAAGAAAAAGAAATCTTGGAATATTTACCCGTGCCGAAACTGCAAAATGACAGTGGGTTGTTTGGATAAAAAAATTTTCAGACATTTTTATTATTATTCCTTATCCTAATTCCATTAGGTGGCACCTACTGTTGAGCACCCCTGGTGCAAGACACGTATACGACGTATAAAACATGTATACGGTTTACATTTACCTTTTTGAGGTATATGCTCGTTGGGCTGTTTTATTATGATATTTACAACAACGGCCGGCGCGGCGTTCGGCATGCAGATAAATTTCCAGTAAAGAAAGCAATTTTTAAAAACTTACCCTACCTGTGATGTAATTCGATTTTTCGATAACTGTTTGCAAATTCATCATAAAGACGTGGATTGCCTGAGAATCTTTCAAAAAGATTATTTTTAATGGACAAAAGCGATGTTTCCGAAAGTCTCTCCTGAACTGTTGAATTCCTCAATAGCAGACATTTAGGAGTAGAGATGGAAGGAAATTTTTCAAAGAAGTACAAATGCGACACGGGTGTACCTCAGGGGTCTGTTTGGGGACTGCTGTTATTTTTGTTGTACATAAATGATTTTGCTCAACATAATAAACTGGGTTTCTGCACTATTTTTGCTGATGACACAACTATAATTACATCAGCAACTTCTTTAATCTAATAAGTCAAGTAGCGTCTGGTTTTTCAGATTGGTTTTTCAAAAATAAGCTTATTTTAAATGCAAGTAAAACAGAAATTGTTTATATTTCAAAAAGGCGAGCAAGACCAGCAAAGTCTGTTAAATTCTTGGGTAATGAGAATATGTCCTGGGATCTTCAGATTGATTACATTTACAAGGAGAGTAAGGGATAGTGATGCGAATAATGTATCCTCCATATTTGTTCGGAACAGTTGGAGACCGTGCTTACAACCACTAACCGTGGGACCAGAGGTTTTCGATCGGTATGATGCGAATCTATCTAGCCTCTCATATCCAAATGCCAACCTCACCTTCTCGTGGTGCACCCTGTCTAAAACAGACGAGGCTCTGGCGACCGCATATGGAGGGTATAGCCCTATGGGGAAGTTGAACTAGACCCAATAACCACTAAGAACTGCTCTATTAAGGACCTGTACAAACTCGTACAGGGAATAAATTTAATGGAGTGGTTAAACTAGGATCAACAGGTACACAATAAGCTAGTAATGGCTGCAGTGCAGTCACTCTGGCCAGACATCAGGCTGGTCGGAGCCACGATCGGGGGGTTTTAGTCGGCAGGAATCCGACACTACACGGTCTCTCCTGGTAGAGGAGAAATGACTCTGGCAGGTAAGTAGTTCGGGCGTCTTATGCAAGATTTCCCCTTGAGACCCTTGAAAAAAAAAATGCCGATGAGAATCTGTGTTGGGATCTTTAGATTGATTATATTTGTAAAAAACTTGTAGGTACATGCTATGCCATGCGTCAACTTAAAACTGTTTATTATATATTAGGCTACTTATATTTAAGTTATACCATACTTGCATAGGGAGATTCCTCAACTGTAAGTAGAGTTTTCACAAAAGAGATTAGTGAGATAAATAAAATATAAATCCTAAGGAATCCTGCAAAACTATTTTATTAAAAATAATATCTTAACAGTCTACGGTATATGTATGTATAAAGCAATAAAATATGCTTGGTCAAAAATAAATAACTCTCCATATCAGTTAAGGACAGTATGGTTTTATAGAGAAATTAAGAAATATTTAGTAAGAAAAGCTTTTTATTCATATAATAAATACTTAAAACAATAGTGTTTTTTTCTTCTAATATTTTCGTTGTTCGTCGCTTCTGCTTCCCTTGTATTTTTTTTATACTTACTGTGTTAGTGTATATGCAATTTTAAAAAAAAACTCTTGTTATGTGTTTTTAATTGTATGAAAAAATATTTATGTTTCATAAGCATGTAACTGTAAGTGCTGACTTTAAATGTATATTAGTCTATTTATTCATTTACAATTATGACCCGGGCACACTGGGCTTAAAATTTAAAATATTCAGGCTACTGCGAACATAGGGGGGAATCAAGTCCAATTTACTCTCCGTGCCGTACGACCGAGGTGTATTCGAAGCTCGCTGCAGTGTTATCATTTTGAAATTTATTTTGTTTTCATTATTTTGTTTTATTTCTGCCTTACACATTCGTAAGTCCTTAAGTGAAATAATACATTTTTAAAACTAAAAATGTATGTCTACGAAGTTGTCTAAAAAGTGCAGATGGTCAAATGGTACTATCATCTTATTCAAGAACTTCTTTTGGAGAATTTTGTAAATCGTCCAGAAACTAGTTTATCAACTATTCATAGGTTTGTGCAGAATTTTGAAAAGTTTCGTTGTGTAGCGCCAAGAAACCGTAAAAAACCCACTGTTTTGAATGACAAGCAGGAAGTACGAGAGGTGGAGGAAAATTAAAAGTTAACTAGCCATCAAATTGCCGAAGCAGTGGATACGTCTTCAGCCTCTATCTTAGGTGTTCTCAAAAAGAATGGTTATCATTCTTACAAAGCGTCAAAAACGCATCAAATTTTTTCGGAGGACAACTATCGTCGTAATGAATTTTGGTAAACAATGATGGAAAGGGCTAATCGTGATGAAAACTTTCTGGGAATACTTTTCTAGTATTGAATCGCCATAACCCAACACACGTTCGATATTGGTCGAGGGAAAATTTGCATTTGTAAGAACACAGTATTCCCAAAAAGTAAATGTTTGGAGGGGTATTGTAGGGGAACACGTAATTGGGCCATTTTTATTGACGGGAATTTGAATGGTCCTAGATACTTGGATCTACTGCAGCAGCATATTATCCCAATTGGCAGTTGTTAGGTGTGAGATTTGGTGAAACATGGTTTCAACAAGATGGTTGTCCCGCTTACAATGTTGGCCTTGTTAGGGAATATCTTGAGTAGTACATAGGAAACTATTTTATGGCCAGCTCGATCACCCGATCTTGCTCATAATGACTTCTATCTGTGCAGTTATATCAAAAATAAAGTTTACGGGCATGAAAGGGCTAATAATTTGGAAGAACTTCGGATTAAAATTGAAGAAGCTTTTCAAACTATCCCCCTAACATGCTTGGAAATGGTAGAAGGGGTTTTTATAATAGGCTCGGATATTGTCTAGCCGAGCAACGAGGACTTTTCGAACATTTGCTCTAATTTTTTTTTGACTGGGAGAATCTTTTTGGTTTTTAGAATGTATTATTTTATTTTGAGAACTTGCTTTTATTTTGTTTCTCTTTATTATTATTTTCATTGTAACACATTGTTACTGATAAATCTGAGCAGTTGAAAATAAATCGCTCTGATTTATCAGTGACAAAAAACAAGAAAATTACGTTATAAAAATTTGCGTATTTATTGACCAAATTCCGGTTTTACTGACTACGCTCCACTTGACACCGTGGTTAGAGGCGTACTAAACGCAAGCCGCGAACGGTGATCGCAAGCCTGAGTGTTGGTTACTCCACTGATAGGTGTGCGGTGTCCCTGCATGTACGTACACTGGCAAATTGGACTTCTTCCGGCCTTTGTTCGCAGTAGCCTGAACTGCTCTGTATAACATTTATAGGCAAATGTACAGAATAAATTGAAAGAAAATTATATATTTCATACGTTTACGCCTTGAAAAACCTTTTATTTTTGTCCTGTGTCGTCGGCTTGACCTGGTAAGATTACACTCTAACACTTTCTTCTTCTTCCATATTGCGCCCCGTTTCCACGGTTCGTAGGTTTGTAGCATCTTTATTAGATTTAAAACCTCTTTTGGTATCCCAGAAAGAGGCGCAAGCTCAACTTTTTGAAGAATTGGATGGCATAGACAATGATGAAGAAGAAAAAGATTAAGAACCGGTAGAGAAGCCCATTAGAAGGAAAATAGGGTGGACAGGCTCGAAAGAACCACTGAAGAACTAAAAGTTATGTTTCAGTGTTTTATGGAAAATTTTACCACTCCCCTGGATATGGGTCAACAAGAGAACTTTTCCGACAACGAAAATGACGATGAATACTTTGATTCCCCCAAAATCCCTTCTCTTGTGAACTTAGATGATGAGACTGTTGATGAATCTGGAACTCGCCATCTCATCCGCTAAGACTTACATTGAATCATCTGGCATAGAATGTTTGCGTTTGTGTAAACCTTCTTTTAATAGAATTAGGTATGAAGACGTACAGAAAAAGCTTCAGGCTTCACCGGTCTTTAGTGTTTTGAAAATAAATTTGCAGTTACAGCATTTAGCCCCTCGTGATGCTAATAATGATATTCTTTTAAAGAATGACAATTCATGAGGTACCATGTTACATGCTGTTCTTTTGCAGAGGGATTATTTTGCAGCAGCAGTTGAAACTTTTGTGGCTAAAAATCTTTCTGTGAAAAAGGATGTGCAGGAGCTTTTGGCTGGTTTAGATACTAAATTTAGACAATCTTCTGATGATATTTTGCAATTAGTATGCGGTCACAGGGCTGAGGCGATTGAACAAAGAAGAAAGCAATGTTATCCCAAACATGCGCAAATTTCTAACAATATACCACCTTCTCCAAATCATTTATTTGAGGTAGAATCTCTAACTGATCTAGTAAAACAGAACCCTACTTTCTTTCGTCCCTTCCGAAGAAACTCTGGGTTCGCTTCAGCTTCTAGTGTTCAATCTCAGCGAAAGCCAAAAAAGTTTAATTTGCCCGCCCAAAAAACTTTTTTGCGAACTTTTATGCAAGTCACCGAACGAAAATATAAGTCTCAAAGAGGGTATCCTAACAAAAAACGATCACGCTCTAACGGAAGGTATGATCGAGCAGCCAGAAGAGCAAAAAAGTGATACAGGGTTATTCTATCCCATTCATAAAAAAGCCCTTTTTGACATATTTGCTAAACCACAAAAAACTGTCATCCTTCAATCAATTAAATCAATAAGATTATACAACAGGCAGTTTTGGAAAAGTCAAACTTTCCAACCGGCTTTTTGTCAAAGATGTTTGCAATACCAAAAAACGCTTATATTCAACTTAATAGCACTCAATTAATATCTAAGTCCAGAAACTTTTCGGCTAAGCAATCATCACAAAGTTCCACTTTTCCTACAAGAAGGGGATTATATGACAAAAATCGACCTTTTGCAGGCGTATTTCCATATCCCAATAAAGGAAAGGTATCGCCGCTTTCTCACGATGATTTATAACTATCAAAGCTATCACATGACTTGTCTTCCCTTTGATCTTTCAACAGCCCCACTCGAGTTTTTAAGGATTTCCAACTAGATAGCGGGCAAATTGAGACAAAAGGGTGTAACACTAGTAGTTTATTTGAACGATTTTCTTTTGTTCAATCAGAACCCCTCCGTACTGCAAGATCAAACTTTTCAAACTGCAGCCTTTTTAGAAAACTTGGGGTTGCAAATAAATAAAGAAAATTCATTGCTTGCCCAAGAAAACAAAATTTCTTTTTCAGTGAAAAAAAAATTAACTATCATCTAAAGTTTGAAAAAAGTAACTTCCAGAGGCCAGTGGGATTGGAGAATTGCCAAAAGTCTTTTAGGGAAAATTAATTTTGCGACATTCGTAATTCCCTTCCATATGAGGCAAATGCCAAGAGCCAGTCATGTTTTACCAGAGTGTACCCCCACTTTAAAATTCAGAATCCTGGAAATTGCATTGCTAGAATGCAATTGGTGAAAACAAAACATTCAAAAATCGTCTCTCCTTTTTTAAGACAATCCCCAGGTATTTTTGACAACGGATGCAAGCGACTGGGGTTGGGGTCTCAAATAGAAGACCGCTATTTCAAAAACGAATGGTTGCCCGAACAAACAAGATGGCACATAAACTACAAAGAAATGTTTGCAATTTTCAAAACTAAAGAAAAATGTTCCGAGACATTACAGGGAAAAACAATTCTTGTTCACTGAGAAAACCGTACTGTCGTATTCTACATACAAAAGCAGGTAGGAACAAAATCAAAAAGATTACTAGAGATGACAGTGACTCTGATAAATCTAGCTTCAGCTCATCAGATATCTTTAAAAGGTCAGTATATTCCCGGAATGTACAACAATGTGGCAGATTGTCTCTCTCGAAACAAACCACTTCCGGATTGGCATCTTCTGCCGAGTTTGACAAATCATATTTTTCGCCGTTGGGGAATTCCACGAATAGACTTTTTACGAGCCAGCAATCCAGGGTAGTGGACTGGTATATCTCTCAAGATGCCAGAGATCATCAGGCTCTGTTCACCAACGCGTTCATCGAAAATAATCAGTCACTTGAATTCGGCAAAAGGGACGTATATACTGATTGCTCCGGACTGGGACAAAGTATTTTGGATGGTGGACTTAAAGAGCCGAGCGATAGATCATCCTTTGAAGATTGTGGATCCTCATCTACACTTAATAGATGCACAAACTCAAAAGCCACTCCCTCATGCTCACGACTTGAATTTGCTGGTTTGGTTGGTACGGGGTGGACGGATTTAACAAACGGTTGGTCGCAACAAGATGTAAAACACTTGAAAAGTCCTGGAGAAAGTGAACTCTTAAGACGTATGCATCTCCTTGAAAAGACTCTCGTTGGTGTGATCAGAATAAAGTTTCAATTAAAAATCCTGGGCCAGATTTACTTGCTAAATATTTATCGTATTTGTATCAGGTAAAGGGTTTTGCTCTTAGTATTATCCGTGTACATAAATCAGTTATTACTACTTTGACAAATCCTTTGAAATCTGAGGCGCACCCTCTAGTAAGAAGGATGCTTAAGGTGATTGAAGCAGAGAGGCCTATTTCTAATAGAAAAAAAAACATTTGGGATATAAACCAGCTAATCGATTGGATTCAATCGGATACGGTAGACATTAGACATTGATTCTGCTATCATCTTCATGATCTTACTCTTTTAAGTATAAATTATTCTTCTCTTCAGATTATCAAAGACTCAGTAATATTTTGGCCTGAGTTTGGATCTAAAACGGATAAAAATAATCATCGTCAGTCAGGTTGGAATTTATTAAAAAATCCAAATGAACAAATGGATCCAGTATATTGGACAAAAAGGCTCATTGAAATATGTTCCGAGCGAAGGAAAGCAAGAGAAAACCTAAGCAATCTATTTATCTCTACAAGTGGAAAAGTGGATCTTGTTTCTAGATCGGTTATTGCAGGATGGGTAAAATCAACTCTAAGTAAAACCAAAATTAATTACTCTTCGAAAAGTATTGGATCAGCAGTGTCATCATCTTAGTTTAATAACGAGGAATATTATTACATGGATGTCGAAAAGTCCACAATTATTTCGAGAATCTCGGAAATGTTCTCTTGATCCTGCCAGTTTAGTTTTACTGTACTTGTAGTTAAAGATGCGATTTTCTTATTGGTGTTCTTTTGCTTTTGTTATTTTATTATTTTAAAATAGGAATATTCTTTTTTTTTAATTTCATATATTAGTAAGTTTTATCTCAAACAAAAGTGGCATATTAATTAAATAATGTATAATATAGTAGTTTGAAACAACGCATTTATCACCTTATCACATTTTCACAGTACGCTATTCCACGTCGTCAGATACTAAACGTATCTTACCAGGTCAAGCCGACGGCACAGGACTAAAATAGAACACGTTTTTCCCCCGAAGGGAAGAAAACATTTATTTTGCGCCCTGCCTAGGCTTTACCCAGTAAGTTCTTGACGACTTAATAAGTACTGAATAAAGGTTCCTAGCGACGGTGTTAGGTTGGCGGAGAAAAAGCTTGAGATCCAGTCAATTTTATCGCTTTTAGATGTAGCATGAAATCACTATTCTGCCTGATTTCATAAAATATCTCTAGAGGAAATAGATTATAAAATCGAAGGGTGCCCCTACAACAGCGCATTGAGGGCTTGTGTTTAAATGGTAACCCCCCAAAAAAACTTCATAAAAGGTAACAGCAAATAACACATAAAACACCATAAGTTTTCATGCTAATATAAACTTATGATATTTTATAATCTTTGACTAGTGAAAGTGAAACACAAATCCCGCATAGGAGTTGATCATATTTTATGAGCCAGTTGGCTTATAAAAGTTTACAATATTTTATGATTTTTAATATTACAATTGCTTATAAAGGTCTAAAAGATTTTATAAGATCTACCTGTAACATTCTAAAATAAAAAATTACGGCACAATAGAGATTAATATACAGTCAAACTAAACTATAACCTAACCTAAAAATACAATAACACGCCTTGTTCTTGCACAATATCTACATATCTAATAGAAAATTGTTCTCTTATAAGTACTTATTTATCGCCAGGAGCTGTGGGAGAAATATTACTATAAATTTCTGCCTAGATTGATAAATTTTTATGAGATTGTTTATAAAATTAACAAACATTTACAAACAATTCTTTTGCTTAACTGTCCAACTTTTGTAGCATCATTCCCGTCAGATGAAGTCATATAAAATGCGTACGGATAATAACTCTCCCAATTAAGTTGGCCTGGAAAAAACCCAGACACCAGGGGTGTAATGGGCAGGCGTGTCGATTGCGTCACTACTGAAAGCAACTGACATCCATCTGACAGCGAATATTTAGGTTCATGTAATAAATTTTTGTTTACTTTTGGAAAATTTATTTAAAGGGTGAACACACACACACTTAAAACTTATTTTAAGGCCCTTATGTCTTAAATTTATTTGAAATAAATGTTTAATTATCTATGAAAAGCATTCATTCTATAGTTTTTTCTAATACACTTTTCTTGAATTTGTAGACAAAAAAATGCAAATTTTTGTTTCAATAATTTTTATTAAACGAACGCAACAATAAAACTACCTATAGTAAAAAAATAATAACTATATTAATAATAACTAACTATAATATCTCCATAGGGAAGACGGCTTGTGTTGTTTCAGTTTTTCGTTCATTGAAGTATACAAGTAAGGTGTCTTCTTTTACGATTAGGTTGCTTTCTGGAATGTTTTTACCAGTACACCACAAGACATAATCTTTATAGGTTTTTTCGTATAGTTTTCTTGATTTGGCCGTCAAAAGAATCGTCTTCGCCTTTTCAGCGCCCTCCATTACCATTAGGGATTACTTTTTCTTCAAATTCCATAACATTTTACAAGAAAAACGGTAAACATAGCGACCGAAATGCAACATTATTTGTAATGATGACTTTGTTGATATGGTTGCTAATGACAAGCAACTGTTTGTGTCTCAGATTGCTTGATTGAGAATGACAAAAATAACCATACAACAGGTCACTTCGAATAGTTAACTATTTGTCAACTGGTAATTTATCTATTGTCAAAATATTAAAGAGATTTTGACACCAAAAAAAAAAATATTTTAAAATATTTTTCCCAAAAATCATGCAGTTGTGCATAAAACATTGTATGTATCTCAGTCATAAAATGCGTTTAACGCCCTCAGCGTGTAAAAACTCTCGCCTGGCGACTTATGTTTTTATTTCCACGCCACAGGAGTTAAACGCCTACTTTATGACCTAGATACATAAATAGCTATTATGCACAACCGGCCGTTAAAATGCCTTTTACCGCTCGCGTTTTAGAGTGATAAGTGGCACTTTAACGCCTAAGAGCTCACTTAAATTTAATAGTAATTTTGCTTTTTCCGTTTGGCTTGCATTTTGATCGTTCAAAACAAAGATCTTTTAGCTAGATATGTTTTTTTTAAAGTTTTTTTTATAGATATAACAGCAATGAGAAGCAAGCTTTTGTTTTATTTTGTCCAGTTTTATTTCAAGAACAACAATAAGAAAATTACATAATTATACTTAGGTACAAATAGGTTTAAGTTTTGAAAGTTCTTCGCGCTGGGTGGCTCCACAAACTCCAAAAATCAAGGCAACCTTCATCACCAAAAACTCTTCATCTGGTTTATATCCTTCGTCCTTCCGCTTCAAAAAAGCTATGAGCTTTGAGAATTTACTGTTGTCGACGTTGTTGTTAAAACTAATAGTGGTTTTCAACATACTGTAATAGCTCCAAAGGGAAGACGGCTTGTTTCATTTCGCCTTTTCGCTGAAGTACGCCAGCAAAGTATCTTCTTTTAGGTTTAGGCATCAACTTTTAGCAATATTCTCCTCTGAACACCACAAAAAATAGTCCTTATATAATTTTTCTAAAAGTTTTTTGGATTTCGTGGGCAAAAAGTCCTTCTTTGTCTCTTCGGCGGCATCCAGGATTTTCCTAGGGAGGCTTGTTGAACTCCGTTCCTTGATACCCATTGAAATCGCGAAAACAATGCAGTTTGTATGAAAATTTAAAAGAAATATCTCAAGTGACACTCAGTTTGTTTATTTGGTTGCTACGTGCAGATAGGAGCATAATTCAATGTTTTTGTCAGATTGCTTGATTAAAAAGTGATATGGATAGACTGGCCGCCCACTTACTGACAGTGATTCGTGTGTTGTCCAAATATTAGAGAGCTTTAGAATAATCATTTTTTTTCGGAATAATTCATGAGGTCTTTTTTGTCCTAAAAAACACGGTTGTGCATAAAGCATTGTATGTATCTCGTTCTTAAAGTGCGTCTAACGACCTCAGCGTGTAAAAACCCTCGCAAATCGGCCTGGGTCTTTATTTTTACGCCGCGGGCGTTAAACGCTGTTTTTAAGACCTAGATACATAAATAACTATTAAAAAATATTGTCCAGTGTTTCCCGTAATTTCGCATCAATAAAAAATTGGATTCCTCTAGATTTAAATATGGACAAAACAAGATTAGAAATCAAAAACCATGATATTTAAGGCTTAATTGGTGAGTATTTTAATGCATCGTTTATTTTAGACGGGGAGGCCCGAGATGCAAAAAGAGGCCATGTTCTTCGCATATTTATATAAATCGCACACAATCGCAGAAAGTACCGCCACAAAATTTTAAAACACGAAAACACCAGAATAACATAAACAAAATGGCAAAAACGACAAATCGCCAAAAATGTAAACTTTTCGATGATGCCAAGTTTTTTCAGGAAGTGGGTTTGGAACTTGGGTGCCAACCCTCGATTAAAGTTAAACTTGCGATTGGATATGTTTTATCCATAATGTAACGAATCAATTTAATTAAATAAAATCAAAGTTTTCGGATAGATGATCTCGTAGTCACTGTCACTCAAATTAATACCTTGTCATTAAATTATCGTAGTTGAATGTCCAGGTCCGTACAACACCTTCTCAACTAAAAAGACAGTTAACTCTTTTTAGCCTACTATAGCGGTCATATTGACACCAAACTGACAAAAAATCCCTATTTTACCTGTCAATTTGGTTATAGAAATGACGGCAACAGAAGGATAAAGGGCACTGAAGAGGTAGGAGTTATCTAACTTTTTAGTTGAGAACGGTGTTGGTCTTGACAGGTAAAACATGGACTTTCTGTCAGTTAGGTGTCAATATGTCACCGATAGTAGGCCAAATCAAGAATCAAGAATTTTGTTTAACCACGTTTTGTACACAAATATAATTGTATCAAGTCAGACAAAGAGAGAAAATTATATAACATAGAAATTCAAAAAACAACTGAATAAATAACAAAAAACAATTAAGTATATGACAAACGAAATACAGTTGTAGTAAAACTAACAAACAACAATTTTGCGCAACAGTTATGATAAATAGCATTTATTTGTTTTATTTTGATGTATTGTAACCAGCTGGTTTAAAACGTGCAAACACGGTAAGGTAAGAACCTTTAAATCCTTTAAAAAAGGCCTACAGTGAGCTCCAAAACCGGCACCGACAATACATCTTATTGCTTTTTTTTGCAATCTAAATATTATGGAAGAGTCAGAAGAGTTTGCCCAAAGATGAACACCATAGGAGAGATGAGAGTTAAATAGAGCATAACACAATGCTAAAATAGTGGGTCTCTCAAGAAAAGTCTTCAGTCTCCTAAGAGTAAATATTGAAGAAGCTAGTTTTCCAGATATTGATGCTATATAAGGTCTTCAGCTTAATCCACCATCTAAAGTTATTCCCAATAACTTAACAATATTGCTATTATTCAAATGTTGTTTTGTAATGTGAGATCCTGCGTTTTTTCTATATTTAATTTTTTAAGTGATTTTGGGTAAACGAGAATTCCGCTTTTTGATTTAGCAGGTTTTTTTTTTATTAAAAAGGCTCACCTCATCTTTACAGCTACATTTTAAAGACGTATCGTCACAATAACACACACAACCAAATGGGTCCGTGTATTGAAATACTGACCCCTGTGACATTCCATTGTTTTTGTCAAGCGTTGAAGATTCTACTCCCTCCACATTGACCTTCTGCCGTCTTCCGGTTGAGTAAGACGCAATGAGTTTTAAGCTTTTGTTTTTAACGCCGTATTTAGAAATTTTTTTAAGCAATAAACTGTGAGAAATGCAATCGAAAGCCTTGCTCAGGTCGCATAAAGTTATACTAACGTCGTCTCCCTAAGGCCACCGACAACCATTTCAATTTGCCCTTAGAAAATCCGAACTGGCTCACATTTAGTATCTTTTGTCAGTAAGATACAGTTCCAAGTCGTTTTTTAAAATTGCCTCAGATACTTTTCCAAATATAGTCACTGGTCGGTAATTTTCTAAAACAATTTTGTAACCCTTTTTAAAAAGCGGAACAACTCTACTGACTTTAAAGCATTCGGGAAAGATCCCAGACTCATTAATATCATAAACGTCAAATAAGCTAGTATTTTTTAGATTGGAAATTTCTCACTAATCACCGAAAAATCAAACAGGTCACTTGTTTCATGAATTTTAATAATGAAATCTTCTTGGAAATTTTTATTCGTATTTAAAAACATTACATTTTGTTCCGCGACTGATGCAAAGTATTGGTTAAATTCATCTGCAGAGATCTCGCCCAACTCCTCACTATGAGTCAATTTGCCCCGTTCGTGGTTCACAAGGGCCCATATGTCCTTCACTCCTCTGTGTGCTTCTTTGATGTATCTATTATAGGCTTACCCCTTGATAGATTTAATTTTTTTTTTCGTAATCCTTGTTTAGAGTAGAATAAAGATTATTGTAGTATTCGTCATTTTTTGAATCTCTAAGAATTTTGACAACTGACAATTATTCACCAAAAAAGAAGCCATATAATCAATATCTTCAGACTCTAATAAAAATGACCAGTTTAAAGCCTCAAAGGCACTTTTTAATTTAATTATTCCAAAATTTGTAAAATTCCGTGACTTTTTTACATTGTTTGCAATTTTTAAGTTTAAATTTAAATAAATTATTTGCCCGTCATGGTCTGATTGACCAGGATAGCACCCCGTACTTATGAAGCTATTTTTGCTAATATTAGTAAGAATATTATCTATGCAGATTTTGGACCCATTCCTCAGTCTAGTATATTCAATGGTAGTTTATATACCATAACTATTTATAATATTTCTTAATTCTCTTAAGTAGTAATCTTCGACCACAAAATTTATATTAAAATCTCCAAGGATAATAACTTTTTTAGTTGAGAACGTTGTTGCTTAAGCACGCGACCGCGACTCGAAGCTCGATGTAATCAGCAGGTTCAAGGACCTCTCGACGCACACGAACTGCTGCTGCCGGCGTATTATATCTGCAGGCTACACAGAATCTAGCAGCGGGAATAGCTTATATTGGATTTTTCCAAAGTAATGAAAATAGCGGTAGCGGTCCCAGGGGGGGTGTGGGAGGATGCCCCCTCTTTCCTCCAGAAAAAAGTAGACAACAAAGATGCTGGTGGTAATCCTGAATTCTTGGGAGAAATCGAGAAATTGCAGAAAGTTCCTTTAACGACATTCTAGAATCCCTCTATAGTATTTTGGAACAGTTTGACCTTCAATTCACCACACAAAGAATAAACAAATGCATGACGTACTTACCGCGAAAACCATTGGAAATACAGAACAGTATTATAGAGTGTTTATTTATAAATAAGTTTTAGACAAAATCATTTCGCACCAAGTTCTATACAACGTGAAGCCAAAATCAAAGCAACTATTAACTGTTTGATTCATCCAAAAACCAATTCTTGAACTTTTATTTTGAGGAGTCAGCATTTGGAAACAATATTGGTCAAAAGTAGGTAAAAGCTTAAATCAAAACATACCTGATAACTTTTTCGAGGCAATGAACAAGTGCAGCGATATTTTTCCGTTGATAAAAACATTCTTGGATGTTTGCCAGTAAGTAATGCAGAAAGAAGCTTCTCATGCCTCAGAAGATTTAAAACAAGTTTTTATTCAATGCACTCAAAAGTATTCTATACATATATATATCTTTCTTATACCATAGTAAAAGCGATGGGCGCAAATTAAAAATTTTAACTTTACCGTGACAAAGAAGAACTAAATTCTTCTCCTATTCGAATGATAAACATAATGATTTCATTTAACCCGTAACTACTACTACTTAATTATTGTGACTTAAGCACTACTATTGGGTCCCATGGACCCAAGATTTTTTGCAAAATTAAAAACAGTTGAAAAAAGTACAAAACTTTATTTTTACGATTTTTGGAGAAACTAAACATTACAAAACTCAAAACAAACACTAGAATATTTCATTTACATTTAGGGCACACAGTAGTGGCGCATTCCAGACACATAGGTATATTACATCTAAAACAGTAGTGGTCCGTTTTCCTGTCTTTTTTTTGTTGGGCGGAAACCACATCGGCATCTTTTTGACTTTGGTGGTTGAGCTACAGGTGCAGGTTCATTCTCCAAAGGCATCCCAAGAAGATTAGCGCTAAGCATTCGTAGTTTGCGAGGTACGAAACTCTTGGTTACTCGATAAGCAATATATGGAGAGTATAATTGACGGCCCAGTTCTTTTATAAAATTTTACGAAAGCGGACAGAAGATAACAAATATAAGAAGCGTGCTAGTGACATCGTGCACCGAAACAAATCTCTGCCTGTTCCATCAGTAGCCCACAAAGATTTGAGGTCTTCGTGATTAGATTTGAACAACCCTTGCATATACAGTAATCCAAAGAAAGCATGAATTTCAAGAGAATCTGTTTTTTTTATGAACGTCTCGAATTTTTTCTCGTTTTGAATTTCTTTTAAGCAGTCTGTAGCTGTTCAATTTTATTACTAGTGTGAGTAACAATCATTTCAATTATTTCATTTGTGACCAGGAGTTCCCATGCCTCTAATGGATTAGTTGGCGGATTCTGATTTGAGACCTGGCAGTATAGTTACAATATTGTGTTTTAATGTTTTTGTGCGGGTTGGAGCATCTCTGGACCATTTGTACTTAGGTTTGCCTTTTCCATACCATGCACTTTTTAAAAGGTGAATTCTGATGTGGACGTTGAAGGAATATCTTCGGTATCATTTTTTTCGTCTCCTACCCAATCGATGTCGCTTTCTGTATCGTGATCACTGAATTCCTCGTGATCTTCTTCTGCGGAATCACTCATGTCTCCACTCTCCAATAACTGTTTCAAAGCATCACTTTGACTATTTGCTTCTATCTTCTTGTCCCTGCTACTGATAGCTTGTTCCTCTTCTTCGATCTCTTCCCAAAAATCTGCTTCTTCAACAATTTAGGCAAGTTCTTGATTAGTAAGAGGTTTATTCCATGCACTCATCTTGATATCTGTTGAAAAAAAAACTTTTGTGGATTTTAGTCAAAATAAATGATCACTGAGAGGCGTCACTTGCCAAAAAAAATACTTTTCCTCTCAAAATATTTTAAATTCTATCTATTTTGTTTATAATGGAATAAGCTGTTTTAAGAAACAAGCATTTTTTCACAAAAAAAAACAATCAAAATAATAATCTTACCAATAATCAAAAAAGATACACTTAAACTACGACTGGGTCCTGAGGACCCACTTAGTACTGAATACGCGAAACTATAAATCTGACACATGCACTCGCTACGGCGCTCCGTGGTCGACTGACAAGTTAGAACATAGCTGAAGGCGCAGTGCTCTCTCGCCACTATTTTATTATAAATTGCTACATTTAAATTTCGCTCGGGTCCCGAGGACCCAATAGTAGCAGTTACGGGTTAAATAAGCTAAGAACGGATGAGTGCCGTGCTTGCCAAGTCTTTGAAAACGTCCTTAGGTTATAGAGTAATACAACTGTTTCTTAGGTGAATCGTCGATGTGACCGATATACGATATCTAAGTTAAAATTTTTAATTTGCGAGATAAAAAATTATTTTTTACTTTTGAGTGCATTTAACAAAAGCTTGTTCTTTACAAGTTTTTTTTAATAAAAGTTTATTTAGACCTGAAAAAAAACTATTTAGCTATTACGTTTTGTTTGTGGTTTGTTTGTTTTTCTATGTTCTTTATAACTGAAAAAATTAAACATAGTTACTCAAATGCGGATTTCAGAAGGATAGGGGGGTAATTAACCCCCGTACCCTGGCTTTAAATTTTTTATGAAAATATTGAGAAATATATATTAGTTTAATTTTGTGTTAAAAATGGCATTTGTGGTGTAATTTTCTTAAAAATTGTTGCCTGCTGCGCTTTAAAAGCATTAATATATTTATAATTTCAATTTAATATTAAATAAAATAATGCGTTTTTTAGTGCAATTTTATTGCCTGCGGCGGTATGATACCATTGATATTTACGATTTTAAGTTACTTCGACTCAAAAACTGCATTTTTAATGTAATTTTGTCAAAAATTTTCGGCGCAATTAAACATTTTTTAAATAAAAAATGTATGAAATAAACGACTTAGAATCTGAGTACAGCCCCCCTCCCTAGATGTGAGACCAAATCCGCGCTTGTAGTGAAACGGCTAGGACCGCCTATGGTTTGTGTCAAGGCCGCATTTGTTGTGGGCTTGATATTTAAAATAGTTTTTAGCATTTTTAATACAATCTAAAGTAATTGTTTCAAAAATTACCTTTAAAAAGATGATATTTTTCTAGGCAAAGCACTGCTTTCCATGATTTCATGAACTGCACGTCGCTGATTTAAAAAAACCAGCTTCAAAAGACTAAGCTCGTTTCGTTGTGCACCCAAACCTTTTTATTTTCTCCACTTTCCAAAACTTTCCCATTCTAAAACTTACGGTAATAGCGGTGCAATTTGAATTTTTTAAAACTTCCTAAAGAGGTGACGCTTTCCACGATAAAAGGTTTTCAGAATTAAGGCGTTTATCTCAAAAATTGATCCTTGAAACTTCATTACATTTTTATTGCCTGGATAATGTTTTACTAAAAGCCTTTTTTAAAAGTGTGAAAGAGTCGACGATGAGGATTAATAATTCCATTAAACTTTCAGGGGGGTACCAAGGAAGAAGAGGGGCTGGGGTTAAACCTAGTCTAGCATTTTTAATAAAATTAACTAAACGCACACTTTTTGAGACCGTTCACAAAACGCAGACTCAATGATGAAATCGCACATCACGTTACATACCTGAAGCGTGTTCAGATTAAACGTCAAATGAGCCCCAGCAATGTTGCCATCTTTATTTGCCTCGGTTGATAGACAATGACACATATATCACCCGACGGCCTCCGGCGTGTAACTTTCGGATATTTTAAGGAATTAATTCCCAGCGAGCTGGAAATCATTTGAATTTGCACCATCCCGGGTGGTGAGCTTAACTTTTGGTAGTCAAAAACCCGCTAAATTTTTGCACTTTTTTTTAGTGTTTTGCTTGTGGCTGAAAAACGGTGCAGAAAACTAAATTCTGCGTCGAATGACATCCGTCAACGTCAAACGTCAGATTCGGTATAGCCGAAATCGAATGTTGAAAAACATTTTTCATTTCGGTGCAAAATTAGATTTTCGATACGTCGGTTAACCTCCCTGCCAAGAAAAGCGCATAAAACCTCATAAAAAACACACGTGATTTTTATCGATTTTTCTAAGGACTATGAGCTTTTGTCAGGCAAAATTTTAGGATTATAAAAGTTTGTAAGAGTTTATGAGGTATGTCTTTGATTTTGGTAAGAATTTATGTGGTCTCATATGTGTATTTTTTATCTGATCCTATAATCAGTCAGGCTTATAAATGTTTATAAAATTTGATAAGTGCAGACATTTTTTTACATATTTTATGGTTTTATAAATGCACGATTTTCTAAGAGATTTTGTAATCAAACCGACATTTCATTATGTTTTTTTCATATGTGATTATATAAACCGATATTTTTATAGTTTTTTGACAGGTCTTATAGTCAAACCAACTCGTAACATTTTATGGGTTTCTGTAATTACACCCTTGTTTTTTTATAATGTTTTAAGAGTTTGTAAAAAAACTTTTTGTCATGAGATTTTGGGATATTTTATGATTAGACCAACTCATAGAATTTTACAGATTTATATGAACATTGGTAATTTTCGAGGAGTTATTAAAAACAATTATTTTATTAGTCTTTAAATAGATATTATAGTCAGACAAACTTACAACATTTTATAGATTCCTTATTAACTATCATAACCTCATTAAATATCATAAAAAACAACTGATTTTTATTAGTTTTTTCGACCAGCTGAAAACTAATTAAAAAAAGATATAGTTAGTATACTTACTTACTTCTACAAAAAAATATTTTTTCATAATATCATTCATAATTCCATTCCTTAAAAACCCTGTATGCCAATTTTGATTGAAATCAAGCAAACTAAATCTTTTGCTCCCTCCACTTCCCTCGTTAGAGTGAGGTGGGTACCTGAGAATACCATATAATCGTATTTTCATCGGAACTATAAACGCATACCAAATTTGAACACAATCGGATGTGGATAAGTCAGTTAAAATTGGTTAGCAAAAGATGACCGAAAATCGTCCATCTTGAATCTGCCATATTGAATTTTTAAAATCTGGACAAAAATTCATATTCCCTATCCCCAAAAGCCGCCGTATAACAATTGGTTGAAATCGGACAAATAACTTGGGTGTTTTCCCTCCTCCGCTCCCCTCGTAAGGGTGAGGGGTGCCTAATAATGACATATTATTGTATTGCCACCGGAACCATAAATGCATGCCAAATTTGAAAGCAATCGGCTGTGTATAATTCAGTTAAAATTTGTCCTCCATCCCCAAGTGCCCCGACACACCTAATTTCAACGAAATCGGGCGTACTTCAACTGTACCCCCCTCCACCCCTTTCGTTGGTAAGTTGGTCAAAATTAAGTTGCAAGATTCTACCCGAACAAACGTATCTTGTTCGTTACATAGATAGATACATTGCAAGTTAAATAAAAGCTTAAAACAAAATTATGATTGTTTTCCACAAACCAAAACTACACTTTTTTGCACTCGTCGCGCGTTTTGCTAACAATAAACAATGAACTAAATTAATCTACGCTCTATCTTATATAAAATCCTTTAGTGGGCGGAGATAAGACTAATAATTTGTGATTGATCACGATTTTTAATCCTATCTCCCCTCAACCAAAGAATAAAGTGTACTAAATGGGATGGGTCCTCTATCTTTATTTAAACTATTTCTGGATTTACCAATTCCTTATAATCCTAATTATACGAAAGGATTACAAAAAGTATTTAATAACACTGGTCTTAAATTAGTATATCAATCCGGTAACACAATAAGAAGCTTACTAGGAAATCCCTACTAGGATAAAACTACAGTTCTAGAAAAAAGTGGAATTTACGAAATTAGTTGCATGGATTGTGAAACGCTCTATTCAAACACGTTTTAAAGAACACTTAGCACACTTAAAATACGGAAGAACAGAAAAGTCAAGTGTGTCCGAACATGCTTTTGAAAACAATCATAGATTCACATTAGATAACCTAAAACTTCTAAAAAGTGTACCAAACAAAAGACTTTTGAATGCATATGAAAGTATGGAAATCATTAAATCCAGAAATAGTTTAAATAAAGATAGAGGACCCATTCCGTTTAGTACACTTTATTCTTTGTTTGAGGGGAGATAGGATTAAAAATCGTGATCAATCACAAATTATTAGTCCTATCTCCGCCCACTAAAGGATTGTATATAAGATAGAGCGTAGATTAATTTAGTTCATTGTTTATCGTCTCCTGATGATGCTAACGTTGTTAGCGAAACGCGTGTCGAGTGCAAAAAAGTGTAGTTTTGGTTTGTGGAAAACAATCATAATTTTGTTTTAGTGCAACCAGAGGTTCCAAATTCCCAACATAAATAAAAGCTTGGAAAAAATAGTTTTTGGCTTATGAAATCTCACAGAAATTTATCAAGGTAACATCTCTCTCACAGCTTCTGGCGATCAATTATACTAGAACAATTTTCTATTAGATATGTAAATATAGTGCAAGAGTGTTATTGTATTATAGTGGGTTAGGTTGTCGTAGTTTATAGTTTAGGTTAGGTTATAGTTTAGTTTAAATGTATATTAATTTCTTACATTACTTCTATCACTATTACTACTACTACAATTGCTAAAGTTGAGCTGTAATTTTTTTTTTTTTGGAATGTCACAGGTTGATCTTATAAAATGTTATAAAAATAAAACATTATAAAAGTTTATGAGGAATTGCCATATGAAAAATCATAAAATATTGTGAACTTTTATAAGCCAACCGGCTGATAAGTGGCCCAAATATTTTCACACCGCTTCATTTTGTAGCCTTTTTATAGCTATTTTGTTACGATTAAAGTAATTTTGTAGCCGATTTCAAGAAAACGCAACCCTACCTAGCTTAACCGTTAAGCTGACGGGCCACCTTATAACTTTAGTAACTGTCAAAGCTAGGAAGATCAAATAAACACAAATTTTGTAGCTAGGCTTGTTTGACGGAATCGCATATAAAAAGTTTTCGAAACAATTATAGATTTTTTTTATTATATAATAGTTTTCTGAAAAACGGCTGCAGCTCCCATATGAATTTAGTCGCAACAAAATAGTTATAAACAGGCTACAAAATGTAGCGTTGAAAATATTTGGGCCCATTATGATGGTCCCCATCAGGTTAACCCGACGCCGACGTCGCAAAATTATTCCTGTTTTCAACATTCGACAACATTTGACGTTTTCGATATCATTCGACGCAGAATTCGGTCCCCTGCATTATGGAATAGAATGGCATTTACCGTCCGACGCACCATTTTTAATGGCAAGAAAAAAACTAAACTTGGCGGTCTTTTGTCTACCAAAAGTTAAACCCACCACCAACCAAATACAGGTATTAAAACGATTTCCAGCTCGCTGGGAATTAATTCCTCAAAACGGTTTTTTTCGACCTAATTAGACTGGCCTAGATACAGACAAAGAATTCTGAGTCAACCACTTTTGTTCGTCGTATTGTGGTCGGCATATTTTTACTGACATAAGCTTTTTCGTGTTATTTATTTTAAAATTTCAGGATGTTTTAAGCAGTTTGAAAGTCTTTTTAAAACAGATTTTTTCAATACCAGTAGCAGAATATTTCAGTGCATTTAAAGTGATATTTCAGAACAACTCGTCCAATGTTTTGAAAACAAAGGGGGAGCAAGTGAAATCAGTCAGTGGCGGTACATGCCGGTAGGTACACAGAAAATAAAAAAAAGTTTATGAAATATACTTAAACTAGTAGATCCTTATTTTCAATTCATCAAATGAGATATTTTCGAAGGTTTTTGTAAGGTTTTTTTCGAGGTTTTTTTTATGAAGACGATGAAATAAAGCATAATTTTGATGAAGTAGTTAATGCGCAAATGAGATATTTTCGAAGGTTTCTTTTATAAAGACTATAAAATAATTGGTTTGTAAGAATACTGAATTCCTACCTCTTATGACAATATTAAGGTTAATTTATACTGCCGCTGTTGCCATCTGCGCTCGACGTTCGAATTGATATTTGAATCTTATCGCCGGCCGTAGATACCTCTTCTATATACTCTAAGCATTATTGACTTTATTGTGTACAAAAGAAGTCAGTGTAAGTAAGTTTCTGCTAATAACTTAGACGGCGACTGCATAAGTCTTTATGATACTAAGATGAGTGTAAAGAATGATAAGTTTCCCTCAGTTATGTAGTTCAAAATGAATATCAAACCATATAAAGCAAGATAATAAGTACATATATTTAGATGGAATTTTTGTGAAATTGCATAATAAGAATCTGATTTAACTGAAATTTAGCACACATTTTTACAGGCGTTTATAATATAGTATATTATCATACTGCTCCTGAAACAAACATGCTTTGCATATTTTTAAAAATTTTTCTTTATTTTTAATAATTCTGAGATTTTCAAATAATTTCAATCATAGTTAAAATTTTGAACTAAAATCACAGTTGGTGACTTACTCTGCTTAGCCCAGTGAGCATTTTCAGAAACCTCTGGAGACAAAAATTTATATAATTATTATAAAGAGGGTTCCATTAATGCCCTAGGGTATTTAGAGGTTTCCACCTAAATTGATGGTACCCTAAGGTAACATAAAACTGGTGTTAACAATATTTCCACGGACATCTTTATAAAAATTAAAGTCATCGGTAACAAATGTTATATAAATTGGTGTTATAAAAATATAAGTCATCAGTGACAAAAGTTATATAAATTGGTTTTTGAAATCTTTCTGTTAACCCATCTATAAAACTATCAATTAAAGATATATAGATTGGTTTTAAAAATGTCAACTCACTTATAAAAACTTAATTAACCAACAACAAAGAGACACTTTTATATAAATTGGTGCCTGTAATATTCTTATGAACTCATTCATGTTTTTATTAATTTCTTTGTATAGTGGTTATAATACCACTGTTTTTACAACAAAAAAACAATTTTAATTTATAACAAAACAAACAAGGTTTTTTAGGTTAATTTTGTGACAACAAAAGGTGCATTTTTGCGACATCAAAAGGCGCGTTTTTGCGAGATACCATATTATCATTATCTGGTTTTAATTACATCAATCTGAGGAGAGACATAAGAGATCCAAATCTTCTTGAGATAGTTGTCGATGACAGATATCGGGATCGAACGCATTCTACACCCGATTCCGACCAGCGTTTCCCATGCGCGGCCACCCTGACTCAAAAAACTCATCACGTGGACCGACATGAACTTGTATAGGCAAATCTCGCTTAGAATACGTGATCCGTGTTTTGATTCGGGGAGCCCACGCATAAGAAACCCATGGGAACCGGGTTTTAGAAAAAGAGAAGAATATAGTAACCGTGAGACGAATACATTTAGGAAAAGAGTACAATGGTAACTATGTTAAGTTCGCAGAAATGGACCTTCAGTGTTCAACACTGCGCCATCTGCAGCCTTTTGTTCCAACTAGCATCATGTTTTAAAACGTTAATAAAATAGTGTTGGAAGAGGTAAACAGTGGTATAAATGTATTGTTTTTTTATGGAATTGTGGTAAATTTTCGCCATTTTGAATTCCAACAATAGGTTTTTGACTAAAATAAAAACGTTAATTATGGGGTTTCAACATGTGCTTTAATCGAAATATTGCTTGTTTAGGGTTAAGAACAAAATACAAAATTCAATATTTCTCCCAGAAAGCAAAAAACATATGTGAAAAAGAAGTATTATTTAAATGAATATTTTTTTCCCCGATTTCTCAAGTATTTTTGGAGCCCATGAAAATTTTGTGAGTGTATTCGAAAACTATACAGTACACATGGGACCGCAGCTGATTATCAGAGTAGGATGACTGAAAAAGAATAATACATAACAAACAGAGGGTGATGGATGAAAAATTTATATTTCTAAATCGATAAAAACCTTTAATTTGTTATGTAGTATTGTTAGAACAGTTGTAAAACCTTTTTATAATAATATCTAGACTTGAGGGTTCATAAGGAAGTTTTATAAAATCTATATGTTGTTTTTCTATCCAATACTATGTACCATAAATTTTTATAAGCTGGTGTTGGTCAGTTGTTTTTCAAGTCTTTTTTACTCATTTAAGAGATATATTAGACTTATGAAATTATCACCGACACTAAATAATATAACTTTTGGTTATTTTATGAAGGTTTTATATTATTTACTGTAACTTCTATATAGACAAAAATGCTCATTGGGAGGTTACAAATTTTTTGCCTCGTGATAGTATATTATATAGATACATATGTACATTATATACCTTAATTTAATTCTTAAACTTGCACATTAGCATAAGATGTACCAGTTTACTCCCTCTTGATATGTGTTGGGTTTGTTTTGTCAATAGCAGTAAACTTTAGTTAAAACTTCGCTCTTTATAACAAGGAGTTAATGGTTTTTAGATCTATTCCTTACTTTTATTGTTGTAGGTTATTAAGTCATGGACCACAAGAGCAAAAATTACAATGTTATTAAATTATTTATAAGTACCTCCTTAAATTTTCTATTTCAAATAAAATATTGCTTTTGTCGAATTAAAGTAACATACCTATATGTTTCCCATGTAAAAAAAGGCCCCTATAACCACAGATTACTTAATGCTACATAGAAGATTTTAAAGTGACATTTTCTTGAATGAGGAACATTTCACAAACACCATAACATCATTTTTAGCTAGTAGGTAATATTATATTATTTTTCTTTCTTCCTGATGTTCCAGGTAATGTGCACTGTGTTTGTTTTAGTGTATGGCATAATTTTATTGTATTAAAAATTAAAATTGCAATAAATCATATAGAAACTTTGTAATACATTTATTTTGTGTAAAACCACTAGAAACATTTATTATTAGAGAGCTTCCAAAGCTCAAATTGGCAGAATTATTTTTGCATGTTATTTAAATTAATTTGCAGATTTCATGTTATAGTAAAATTTTAATAATATAATTCATGTGTAAATTTATATTTAAGTAGGTACACCACTGGTGTGTTTACTGTAACCAACAGAAAGGTGAACATTGTTCCATATAATCCGTAAGTGTCAGATACCTTGTCTCTTCTTAATCTAAGGTAAAGATATATAAAGAAAATTACCGCAATATGTACCTGGCATTTGTGTTCCTAATTCACTTGGTATTCACAATATTCTCCTAACTCTGAGGCTAATAATAAAAAGAGATTTCGCACAGCGCTTATGAAAGGTAAAAATTAGTCATTCCGGTTATATAACTGCACTTAACAAATCAAAACACTATTTTTAGCGAAACACGCCAAAAACACTTCACTTTGAATAAAAAACAACGCACTACCAAAACGACTCATCTAAGTAACTTTTGGTTTGGTGCAAACAAATGAGTGGCTAATAAAAAAAACAGGCAAATATGTATAAAGTTCACAGGCGGGCTTGAAACACCTATAAAAGGCGGTCATTTTGGTGAAAATTCTCAGTGGGTATTATCGGAGGCATACCTTAAGTGCTTTGTGAATTATGGATAAGTCCGAAAAAACGTGTTTTTTGAAAACTGCACGAGTTTATTTTCTCCGTTGTGTCAAAGCAGAAATTTTTTGACAAAACGGCAAAAACAACCGAGTGCGAGTTTCAACAAAAACACGTTTTTACAGAATTAATTCTCAAAGCACGAATGGTATTCGGTAGAAAATATCAAGTGTATAGAAATTAGACTATTTATTGTAATTAATTGTACAATTATTACAAGTTATATATGAAGAGAAAAATACTCGTGTCTCCATAACTGAAGTTACACTTTGCCCTGAACTAGTGCAGCTCTGACTCTCTCGCATTTTATCGACGATCGCCTGATGATGCTCTTCGTTCATCTGCAGATAGCTCGCGATGAACTTGGAGCTAGCATAACCTCTCATCTAAGTTCCTGTTCAGAAACTCCGCTTCTGGCGAGATAATGAGACACAGCAGTTGCCCTCACTGAGTAATTTGTAATCTTTTTTTTCTTCACGTCTAGTCCCACCTTTGTAGCCTGCATCTTAGTCCACTTCGCCATCTCGTTCTTGCCCACGAGTATGTTCTTAAACCATTGGCGTCTCAATTTCCAGAACGGATTGATCGTTAGAAACAGGCCATCATTTTCAACGCTCTCTCTTTGATTTCAGTGCATGAAAAAGTCGAACCGGATAGAATTTGGGGTTTTATTTAATATCAGCCATTTGGATAAAGCGCATTGCTTAGAACCATCTTGAGGGGTGTTTCCAAAAATTGGATAGTACTCAATTCTGTTAGTCTTTTTACCAGCATTTTCCACTTTTTCTTTAAAAAACTGGAACTTGGCCCTGAAGCCTTCTGCTCCTCTCCAGGATGGTTCATAGGATAACACAAAGAACAGTTTCTTTTGTAACCCGTCTGGTGTCGCTTCATCACAACTGACCACTGGGTTCTGCATTTGTGTTCTCTGGTATGTTTATTTTTTGTATGTGCGAGTTGATTGCGGCCACGGTTAAAGACCCGAAACGGATCATCTTGTATCAAAACTCGGAAAACTCGGAAACTCAGCGCGTCGGCGAATTTGTTTACTCCAGGTACGCGTTGCTAAGGCCGTAAGTTGTTCTATTTATCCCATAGCAATCGCGATATATATATATAATGCTTTGCGGGAGGGTGACCTACTGCTTTCCATATATTATTGAGATCGCGTCAGAGCAGTGGAATTATCACGTACTTGGAAATTATCACCTACTGCATGCACTTTAGATTTGTCGCTTTTGGCCTTTTTTACATTATTTTCTTTGATGTTTATAGTTATTATTGTTACACATTTTTAATCTTTGGTTCATTTGTCTCATAGTTATATGAAAATACCTAAAACATACAAAACAACAAATGAACAAAAAGTAAAGTAGTTTTAGGTGTAAATTTTTAATTTACATATTTTGCTGCGCGAAGCCCATCAAAATCCACCATGCGAATATGGTATGGAGGACTATTAAAATCGTGAAATTTTGACTTTTCTTAAGGTTCCAAAACACCTAAATCGGCGAAAAAAAAAGTGGTCTCTCGACAAATGAACGACTTAATCGATTTTAACGAACTTTGTACAAAAATCTTTTATTGGCGGATAATAAACTGATTAACTTTTGGGTAAGGTGGTGGGCAGTTGAAGGGGGTAAAAGGGGGATAAAATATTTTAAAAAAATGGTAACTTTGGAATAAAAGTAAGTAAAGATATAAGGGTTAATTTTCCATGAATATGGACTACAAATTTTGTTATAAGGTCCAAATTCGTGGGAGCTTTAGTTTCCGAGTTATTTAAAAAAACGTTAAAATATATAAAAAAAATAATAACTTTAGAAGTAAAGCAGCTATTGATATGCGCTTTTCCGTTTTTGGTTTTCGTAAATATTACCAAAAAATTTCGTTATATGGTTGTTTTCGAGATATTTTTTTTTTCTACATAAATAATAACTATAACTAACTATAACTAATAACAAAATAATTGATTGTATGGTGGTGGACTATCTGTGCTTTCTAGCACCAATTTTTATAGTAAATTTTCTAGCCAAAAATCTAATATATGCTGGATTGATAGCATCAAACAATTTATTAGAAAATATATTTTCTTTCATATTTCTCACAACTGACATGACCTGAAGCGAATTGAGATGCTACCAAATCCCGTTACAGTTACTAATGTAGGCTAGTTAAATGAAAAAACGACGAATAGAAGAAAAAATTTATAAAAATTTGAAATTTTGATTGTAGACTCACAGTTAGAACCCCAATACAGATCCGAAGAGTTTCCATTTCCCCAGGATGATACCGTTTTCGACTATACTTGATCATGTTTTGGCCATTCTCTCATTTAAGGGGGGGGGGGGCAAAGAATTTTTTTTCTGTAAGATCTCGTCTCCAAATAAAGAGGTGTCATCGTCGTCTACAACACCTCCATACAATAATAGCATTAAAAATATTTTTAGATAAGTGAACCAATGAGTTAATTTTTCTGTATTCACAAACAGAGAGCAAAAGAGAAAAATGGTTTTAAATATATGATAAGAAAGGATAAAGTTTAAAAGTATTATACTTTCAAAATTTTTGAAAAAATGGTAGATGCGTACCTAAATATAGGTACACATAGTCCATAACCGTGTTATTAGATATATTTATTGTCTCCAACTGTATTCACAAACAGTATTTCCATGTCTATTACCAAAACTGTGTTCACAAACAGTATGCAAAACACCTAAAATTGTTATTAGATATAGGTATATTTATAGCCTCTAACTGTGTTCACAAACAGTATTACCTTGTCTATTAGCAAAACTGTGTTCACAAACAGCTTGCACTAGGTTAACCTTGAACTGTGTTCACAAACAGCAAGGGTTTTAGGTAATATGTTATTAGCATAAAGTGATTTTACCAACAGTAAAAATACTTTTAATAATCTTACTTACTGCATGTCGTCATTTGATGAACTTGAACATGCAATAGTTCTTATGCGTCTAGCCAATTTGCGATGCGGATGGACTGGCCGAACCACCTATTTTTGTCGCGCGTACGCGGCCTACGCCTTTCGTTATTTTCCAGGTTGCCCATTTTAAATTGCATTATTTTTCGTCTTGTCACCAAAACACTTCAAAATAGGTCGCGGAAAAATAAAAAGTCTGGGCACTGATTACACTATGTGGTCTTGCCAGAGAAATGGGGGTCTGGCACACAAACAAAGAATGAGTTGGGACACCCACAAGTACCGACAGGAGAAGGCGACGCGCAGTCCTAGCGGTAGGCAGTTTTGAGACTTTAAAGTGTGGTTTGGTCCGTAGATAGAGCTACTATATATCCATCTTATTTACGAGACGAGGCCAAATATAATATCATAATTATATAAATCTACAGTCACAGTCTAATGATTATTTTATATTAATATCTCTACACACTCAGAAAACCATTCCAGATGAAGTGGTTACCTAGCTTTTCTTGTTAGTGGCAAGTGAAGTTTCTATTAGCCCCTAGTGGTGAATTCAATAGCTGCAAGTAAAACGACCTACTTAAACCCGAGTTTGTTAACCTTTTGTGATTTATCTACTTATCAATATGAGAAAAGTCACTTAAATTTTCCTTCACTTACTGAATTTTTCGACTAGTGACAACTGACTTAAGTTTCCCTTCACTTACGATTAGTGAATTTTTCTACAAACATATCTCGGAAACCAATAAACGTATTTACATTAAATTTGGCACACATAAGGAGCCCCAAAAGTTACTGCTACCAATGTACAAAAAAAATAAAATTCCAGGTCCGGACTAAAAAAATTTAGTTTTATAAATTTTTGTTAAAAACAACACACTGTATACTGCAATTTGCAAATTTTGGTACTACCACAAAAAAAGCTAAAGGATGGTGCTATAATACCCTTAGATTGTATCCATAAGAAATTAAAAACATCCAAATTCCAATCGTGAGATATTAGGGTTACAAACAATATCACGTTTTAAATTGCTTCACAAATATTTTATTTTGTTTCAACAAAAACGACATGTTTCGATTTTTTCTTTAAAAAATCATTTTCAAGTGTGCATTGTGTAATACAATAAAAACGAGTGTTTTGTTTTGTTTTGTTTGACGTTCTGTAAGTGCTCTTTTTTATCTTTTATTTAAATTTAATTTTGAAACACTTTGTATTATTTGTATGTATTGTATTACAGAATGCACACTTGAAAATGATTTTTTAAAGAAAAAATCGAAACGCGTCGTGTTTATTGAAATAAAATATTTGTGAAGCCTACCGGACTTTCTTTCCTTCTACCTACTATGATTGAAAAATTATGCGGGAAAATATATTCCTCCTAATAATAGTGCATGTCTATAATGGTTTGTCACCGTATTGCCTTCAAAAGAATTCGACAATCCCATTTGCAATGATCATTGTTCTATTTATAGGAAGATCATGATGGAAATAAATTAAAAAATTTCGAAAAAAATCGATGAATGGTAACGAACCCGGTAACCCTTGGTTACCAACAAGAATCCGCCAAAACGCTTATATTTCTTGGTTTCAACCTATTGCTTTATAAGCGCATGGTGCAGTTGATAAAACATTGGTCTATCAACATGTAGGTTGTCGGTTCGAACCCCGTCGGCGCGTCACACTTTTTTTATTATTTGATTTTATTTTTTTTCTTAGGGTGTATTGTGGTAGGACATGATTTTTAGAGCTTAAAAATATTTTTTTAATTTAATTTCATGCCATATTTTAGGAATTATACCGGTTTTGCGCTACTATACAGGGTGATTCACGACGACATGCAAATATTTTAATGGTGAGTATTACAGGCCAGGGGCAACTTATGTGTGATTTATAAAAATATTGCAAAAATAAAAACGGACATATCTCGGAAAGCAATAAATGTATTTACATTAAATTCGGCACACATAAGGAACCCCAAAAGCTAATGCTACCAATGTATAAAAAAATAAAATTTCAGATCCGGACTAAAAAAAATTTAGTTTTATATATTTTTGTTAAAAATAACACACTGTATACTGCAATTTGCAAATTTTGTTATTACCACATAAAAGGATGGTGCTATAATACCCTTAGATTGTATTTAACGCGTTAAGTCTCAGTTTTTCATAAGAAAAATAAAAATATCCAAATTCCAATCCTGAGATATTAGGGTTACAAAAAATATAACGTTTTAAATTCCTAAAAACGTATTTTTAGGTTAAAGTTAATTTGGGCATAAATAAATCAACACCCACCCTACCCAAGTAAAAAAAAAACAGGCTGGGCAGGGCCGGATTAATATTGTTTAATTTATTTTTATAAAAAATACAAAAACATACTTTTAGTTTATTAATAAACCCTTCCGTTTTCGGAATTGATTTGAAGTCGTAGTCAAATCATTAAAATTCCAGGCCCGGACTAATATTTATTTGGTATTATTTGTCCTTATTGGAAAACAACATTTTTTGTACTTCATTTGGAGATTTTAGAATCACAACATACAAGGCAAAGGATGTTGCCATAAATATTTCTTAAAATTGTATAATATACGAGGTGATCTACCATAAATGCCCCGCCATTTTTTTCCGTTACTATGCATGCTATAAAAAAGTTTTCGAGGAATCTAAAAATTCGATAAATTATAGGATGTTTTATTTAAAATAAGAAATCTTATGTCAACATTTGACATTTGCAATGACACTTGTCAACTTTGGCATACATATTCTAATAGGCTGAAAAAATTTATACAGCTTTTGTACCAGTAAGCATGCCTAATAACAAAGAAATCTGGTGGTTGTAATCTTTAAACGGTTTTGTAGATGATGATCAATTTAAAAAAATACTTATAGCATCATCCTTTACCTTTGTATGTTGTGATATAAAAAAATCTTCAAATGAAATACAAAAAGATGTTGTGTTCCAATAAAGACAAATAAAATCAAATAAATATTAGTGCGGGCGTGAAATTTTAATGATTTGACTACGACTTCAATTCAATCCCGAAAACGGATTTCAAACGAAAATAAGGTTTATTAATAAATTAAAAGTATGTGTTTCTATATTTTATAAAAATAAATTAAAAAATATTAATCCGGCCCTGTATCAGCCTGTTTTTTACTTGGATAGGGTGGGTGTTGATTTATTTATGACTAAATTAATTTTAACCTAAAAAATACGTTTTTAGGAATTTAAAACGTGATACTGTTTATAACCCTAATACCTCAGGATTGGAATTTGGATGTTTTTATTTTTTTATAAAAAAACTGAGACTTAACGCGTTAAATACAATCTAAGAGTATTATATAACCATCCTTAAGATTTTATGTGGTAATACCAAAATTTACAAATTGCAGTATACAGGGTGTTGTTTTTAAGAAAAATATATAATACTCTATTTTTTTTAGTCCAGACCTGAAATTTAATTTTTTTTATACATTGGTAGAAGTAGCTTTTGGGGCTTCTTATGTGTCCCAAATTTAAAGTAAATACGTTTATTGATTTCCGAGATATGTGCGTTTTTATTTTTGCAATATTTTCATAAATGACACTGTATATTTGACAGAAAGACAAAAAAAATTTTTTTACCATTGGATATGAGTTGCCCCTGTTATGAGTTACCATTAGAATATTTGAATTTCGTCGTGAATCACCCTGTAGATTTACTAACGGTTAGTAAATACTTCACTTATGGTACGTGAAGTTTTACTAATGGTTAATATGTTATTTTATAACCTTAGGCAGTTGAGAAAACTTGGTAAAGTTATGACAGTTAACTTTCTCATATTTAAATGAAGTTTCGAATTGGGGCTAATGAATCCTTACTTAGGACTAGTGAATATCTTTCTCAATGTATAACAATATCTCTATACAAAAACAAAATAAATATCAATATTAAGTTTTATTCAAGTGATAATAGAGGTGGCTAAAAGAGAAATAATATAATCATATGTGGGTAAGATAGAAACAACCCTACACTATACACGTAGACGACATACTGCATGTAAGTCAAATGAGCAAACACAGACCTAAAGCATAACCTCTGCCTGCGTTACGTAATTACCACATTGAAATTGCGAAAGATGTGGCGTGTAGGATACGTTCAAGTAGAGTGGCGTGGCATTCACTCCCTATTATTTTCAATGAAAGAGATTTTTAATAAAAAAAAATTTAGAGAACAAGCTTTTATTAAATGCACTCAAAAGTAGGAAATCATTATTATCTTTCTTATACCATAATAAAAGCGATGGGCGCAAATTAAAAATTTTAACTGTAGGTATCGTATATCGGTTATATCGATGATTCAACTAAGAATCAGTTATATTACTCTATAACCTAAGGACATGTTGAAAGGCTTGGAAAGCACGGTAATCTCACCCGTTCTCAGCTAGATGAAAGCATTATGGTTATCATTCGAATAGAAGAAGAATTTAGTTCTTCTTTTGTGGTTCTCTCTATGTCACTGTAAAGCTAAAATTTTTAATTTGCGTCCATTGCATTTATTATGGTACCTATAAGAAAAATAAATTTATTTTTTCTACTTTTGTGTGCATTTAATAAAACCTTGTTCTTTAAAAGCTTTTTCTAATAAAAAGTTATTTTTTAATTTTTAAATTTTTACCTCGATTTTTACTCTAAATCGTCCATTTTGAATCCGCCACCATATTCAAACTTTCAAATGTGATCAAAAATTCATATCCCTTTCACGAAAAATCCCTGTATTCCAATTTTGATTTAAATCGAACAAACTAAATCTTTTTTCCCCTGCACTTCCCTCCATCGAGGGAAGTGTGTACCTAATAGTACCATATTAGTATTGTCGCTGGAACTGGAGCACGCATACCAAATTTGAACACACACCCTTAATTTTTAGACTTGTACCCCTAATTGTCCATCTCTAAAAACCCCTGTATGGCAATTTTGATTAAAATCGAAAAAACTAAATCATTTTCCCCCTCCAATTCCCTCGTTAGAGGGAGATGGGCACCTAAAAATACCATATTATTGTATTTTCACCGGAACCATAAACGCATACCAAACTTGAACACAATCGGATGTGGATAAGTCAGTTAAAATTGTTAGCAAAACATGACTGAAAATCATCCATCTTGAATCCGCCATATTGAGTGAAGAAGAATTTAGTTCTTCTTTTGTAGTTCTCTCTTTGTCACCGTAAAGTTAAAATTTTTAATTTGCGTTAATTGCTTTTATTATGGTACCTATAAGAGAGATAAATTTATTTTTCCTACTTTTGTGTGCCTTTAATAAAAGCTTGTCCTTTAAAAGCTTTTTTAATAAAAAGTTATTTTTCAATTTTTAGATTTTTACTTCGATTTTTAGCCTAAATCGTCCATTTTGAATCCGCCACCACATTCAAATTTTCAAATGTGATCAAAAATTCATATCCCCTTCCCGAAAAACCCCTGTATGCCAATTTTGATGAAAATCGAACAAACTAAATCTTTTTTCCCCTCCACTTCCATCGTTAGAGGGAGGGGGGCACCTGAGAATACCATATTATTGTATTTTTACAGGAACCATAAACGAATACCAAAATTGAACACAATCGGATGTGGATAAGTCAGTTAAAATTGTTACCAAAACATGACTGAAAATCGTCCATCTTGAATCCGCCATATTGAATTTTCAAAATCTGATCAAAAATTCGTATTCCTTATCCCCAAAAGCACCCGTATACCAATTTTGGTTGAAATATGACAAACTTGGGTGTTTTCCTCTCTCCACTCCACTAGTAGGGATGAGAGGTGCCCAATAATGAGATATTATTGTATTTTCACCGGAACTATAAACGTAAAAGAGGATCAAAAATCGTCCATCTTGAAACTGCCATATCGAATTTTCAAAATCTGATTATAAATACGTTATCTCCATCCTCAAGTACCCCAACACACCAAATTTCAACAAAATCGGTCGTACCCTCCAGCCCCTTCAAGTAGGGATAGATCTCAATTTCATCAGACTATATTCTTGTGTTGTCACCGCAACCATATAAACATGCCAAATTTGAAGCCGATCGGATATCGGAAAGTTGGTCAAAATTAAGTTGCACAATTCCACATGACCAAACATATATATATATATATATATATATATATATATATATATATATACATAGATATATTGCAAATTAAATAAAAGCTTGTAAAATAAGTATCTACAAATTGAACAGAATTGGGCTCAGCAACCTAAATTTTTTTTAAATGCCAGGTGTTAAAATTCAGATAATAAATTTTTTCTTGAAAAAATCCCAATTCTCTAGGCATTGTCATCATTGCGGTTAGGCTAGTAAGGAGAGGGGGCAAGCACACCTGCCTCTCCCCCCATCATTCACCAGTATTGAATCGACTGCACTAAAAAAAAACCATTGTTCGAAGTTCATCCTCACTCACAAAGATCTGAAAAACATTTTTGGGAGGGGAGGAGAAAAGGAAGGGGGGGCAATACATAATAAATTACGTTTTCCTATAGCAAAAAAATGTTTGTTCCGCACTTTGAAGGTAGCAAGAATTATCGTTTATTACCTTCCAACGCAACTGTGTTGTAAAAAGTTTGACTAAATTTTTATCAAAGCCTGCCCAACGGAGAGCGAAGTGCAATCCCAATTTTGAAAGAGCATATTATGGGCTGAGAGCCGATGTATGACAGACAAAAAATCCCTGGAATATAGGTAAGTGATAAGCCAAAACGTGAGGCAGTGCCAAGTTGTGTACGTTTTTTTAATTTTTATCAAGCGTGTTCTATGTCCAACAGCATAGAATAGAATATTGTCTTATTCTAAATACTTATGTAGGTTTTATTAATATCTTATACTCTCTCAAAAGTTGTACATTGCAAATATCTCGACCGCACATTCGCTGACAAATCGTAGGTTTTGTACGCAAATGTGCCAAATTTGAGAATTAAGAAAAACAGATGCACGCCACTGTTTAAAAAATTTTGCTGTCTCCATACTCACTGAAATCCCTCAAAAGATAACTTAGTTAAATTACAGAGACAAGATTTCTTTTTTTTATGAAAGAAAAATTATGTATAATTTTATGAAAATTGAGGTTTGGCTAACTCTAAAATTTGACATACTCCTCTGCCTGTGGTGAAATGAGACATGAGAATAAAAGCTTATTAAATGTAGTTTGGACTCGTGTAAAGAGGTTCTGAAGTAGTTGATATTTGTCAGAGATACAGCGGATCTAAGGCAAAGGCGTCAGCGCAAATTTTGAAAGCGTCGCGACGCCAGATCAAAACCGATGTCGACGAAATTATTATTTTTCTGATGATTCTTGTGTACGAAGTGGGAACAGAATCACCACCGACGCACCATTAAAATTAAAAAACCGCCAAAATTTCCCCAACTATAACTAAAAAAAGCAAGATTTTTTTTAATGACTTACACAAATTGCGTAGCGGCTCAAATCAGTGAGATTTATTAGGATCTAAAATAGTACCCCCATAGGTCTAAATATTTACACCTGTGGAGGGTACTAAATTTTAAAAACAATTTTTAAAAAACACTTACCCATACACAAAAGACAGAAATTTATTGATTATTTTGTATTGTTATTGCAAAATTCCACTGAACAACTGCTTTTTTCCCCAAAATACACCATATTTTACAAGAAAATGCCCTAAGAAGTTAAAAAAAATCTCCAAATCAGTTACTTCAACCGAGAAGAACCTAAAAAAACAGAAGATCAAGAGATCTTGGGTGGAAATAACGAAAATTCAAACTTCGATGAGCATCCCACAAGGAACACATGAAAGACCAAAGCAAAAAGAGATGATTAAACGATGTTTCGCCTTGGGTAACCAGCGTGGGCTCATCAGTAGTCACCTTCTACCATACATCAATAAATACTATCACACGCTTTGATTTCCAACTTTGAATCACTCACAAATAGGTATTGTTCCGCACTGGTACTTATCCAAGTTATCTGATACGGATTTGTCCTGGCGTGTTAATATTTCCAGTAGGTTTATGCTCCTAAGGCAATTAAAACAAAAAAGAAGTTCAAAAATCTCCAAATCAATTACTTTAACCAAAAAGAAACTAAAAAACAAGAGATCTTGGGCGGAATTAACGAAAATTCAAACTTGGATGAGCATCCCACAAGGAACACAAAAGACCAAAGCGAAAAGAGAAATAATTAAACGATGTTTCACCCTGAGTAACCAGCGTGGGCTCATCAGTGGTTTCACTGGTCACCCTCTACCATACATCATTAAACCCATCATACACTTTGATTTCCCACTTTGAATCACTCACAAATAGGCATTGTTCCGCACTGGTACTTATCCAAGTTACGTGATACGGATTCATCCTGGGTGTTAATATTTTTTGTAGGATTATGCTCCTAAGGCAACTAAAACAAAAAAGAAGTTAAATAAACCTCCAAATCAGTTACTTCAACCGAAAAGAAACTAAAAAAACAAAAAATCAAGAGATCTTGGGTGGAAATAACGAAGATTCAAACTTGGATGAGCATCCCACAAGGAACACACAAAACACCAAAGCGAAAAGAGAAATGATTAAACGATGTTTCGCCCTGGGTAACCAGCGTGGGCTCATCAGTGCAGCTTACAGTCTACCATACATCATTAAACACAAATAGGCATTGTTCCGCACTGGTACTTATCCAAGTTACCTGATACGGATTCGTCCTGGCGTGATAATATATCCAGTAGGCTAATGCTCCTAAGGCAATTAAAACAAAAAAGAATTTATAAAACCTCCAAATCAGTTACTTCAACCGAAAAGAAACTAAAAAAACAAAAGATCAAGAGATTTTGGGTGAAAACAACGAAAATTCAAACTTGGATGAGCCTCCTGCAAGGAACACACAAAAGACCAAAGCGAAAGGACAAATGATTAAACGATGTTTCGCCCTGGGTAACCATCGTGGGCTCATTAGTGCTTTCACTGGTCACACTGGCCATACACTTCCTTCTCTTTTCGCTTTGGTCTTTTGTGTGTTACTTGTGGGATGCTCATCCAAGTTTGATTTTTTTAATCCATATCAGGTAACTTGGATAAGTACCAGTGCGAAACGATGCCTATTTGTGAGTGATTTAGACTTGGGAATCAAAGTGTTTGATAGTGTTTAATGATGTATGGTAGAGGGTGACCAGTGAAACTGCTGATGAGCCCACGCTGGTTACCCAGGGCGAAACATCGTTTAATAATTTCTCTTTTCGCTTTGTTCTTTTATGTGAGTGTTGAAAATTGAGGTTTGGCTAACTCTAAAATTTGACATACTCCTCTGCCTGTGGTGAAATGAGACATGAGAATAAAAGCTTATTAAATGTAGTTTGGACTCGTGTAAAGAGGTTCTGAAGTAGTTGATATTTGTCAGAGATACAGCGGATCTAAGGCAAAGGCGTCAGCGCAAATTTTGAAAGCGTCGCGACGCCAGATCAAAACCGATGTCGACGAAATTATTATTTTTCTGATGATTCTTGTGTACGAAGTGGGAACAGAATCACCACCGACGCACCATTAAAATTAAAAAACCGCCAAAATTTCCCCAACTATAACTAAAAAAAGCAAGATTTTTTTTAATGACTTACACAAATTGCGTAGCGGCTCAAATCAGTGAGATTTATTAGGATCTAAAATAGTACCCCCATAGGTCTAAATATTTACACCTGTGGAGGGTACTAAATTTTAAAAACAATTTTTAAAAAACACTTACCCATACACAAAAGACAGAAATTTATTGATTATTTTGTATTGTTATTGCAAAATTCCACTGAACAACTGCTTTTTTCCCCAAAATACACCATATTTTACAAGAAAATGCCCTAAGAAGTTAAAAAAAATCTCCAAATCAGTTACTTCAACCGAGAAGAACCTAAAAAAACAGAAGATCAAGAGATCTTGGGTGGAAATAACGAAAATTCAAACTTCGATGAGCATCCCACAAGGAACACATGAAAGACCAAAGCAAAAAGAGATGATTAAACGATGTTTCGCCTTGGGTAACCAGCGTGGGCTCATCAGTAGTCACCTTCTACCATACATCAATAAATACTATCACACGCTTTGATTTCCAACTTTGAATCACTCACAAATAGGTATTGTTCCGCACTGGTACTTATCCAAGTTATCTGATACGGATTTGTCCTGGCGTGTTAATATTTCCAGTAGGTTTATGCTCCTAAGGCAATTAAAACAAAAAAGAAGTTCAAAAATCTCCAAATCAATTACTTTAACCAAAAAGAAACTAAAAAACAAGAGATCTTGGGCGGAATTAACGAAAATTCAAACTTGGATGAGCATCCCACAAGGAACACAAAAGACCAAAGCGAAAAGAGAAATAATTAAACGATGTTTCACCCTGAGTAACCAGCGTGGGCTCATCAGTGGTTTCACTGGTCACCCTCTACCATACATCATTAAACCCATCATACACTTTGATTTCCCACTTTGAATCACTCACAAATAGGCATTGTTCCGCACTGGTACTTATCCAAGTTACGTGATACGGATTCATCCTGGGTGTTAATATTTTTTGTAGGATTATGCTCCTAAGGCAACTAAAACAAAAAAGAAGTTAAATAAACCTCCAAATCAGTTACTTCAACCGAAAAGAAACTAAAAAAACAAAAAATCAAGAGATCTTGGGTGGAAATAACGAAGATTCAAACTTGGATGAGCATCCCACAAGGAACACACAAAACACCAAAGCGAAAAGAGAAATGATTAAACGATGTTTCGCCCTGGGTAACCAGCGTGGGCTCATCAGTGCAGCTTACAGTCTACCATACATCATTAAACACAAATAGGCATTGTTCCGCACTGGTACTTATCCAAGTTACCTGATACGGATTCGTCCTGGCGTGATAATATATCCAGTAGGCTAATGCTCCTAAGGCAATTAAAACAAAAAAGAATTTATAAAACCTCCAAATCAGTTACTTCAACCGAAAAGAAACTAAAAAAACAAAAGATCAAGAGATTTTGGGTGAAAACAACGAAAATTCAAACTTGGATGAGCCTCCTGCAAGGAACACACAAAAGACCAAAGCGAAAGGACAAATGATTAAACGATGTTTCGCCCTGGGTAACCATCGTGGGCTCATTAGTGCTTTCACTGGTCACACTGGCCATACACTTCCTTCTCTTTTCGCTTTGGTCTTTTGTGTGTTACTTGTGGGATGCTCATCCAAGTTTGATTTTTTTAATCCATATCAGGTAACTTGGATAAGTACCAGTGCGAAACGATGCCTATTTGTGAGTGATTTAGACTTGGGAATCAAAGTGTTTGATAGTGTTTAATGATGTATGGTAGAGGGTGACCAGTGAAACTGCTGATGAGCCCACGCTGGTTACCCAGGGCGAAACATCGTTTAATAATTTCTCTTTTCGCTTTGTTCTTTTATGTGTTCCTTGTGAGATGCTCATCCAAGTTTGAATTTTAGTTATTTCCACCCAAGTTCTCTTGACCTTTTGTTTTTTTAGTTTATTTTCGGTTAAAGTTACTGATTTTGAGGTTTTTTAACTTCTTTTTTAAAACAATATTATATTTTATTATCGAACAAACTTAAAGAGATACTAAAATATGAAATAAAACATTCTGGTTCGCATTTAACTTTTTGATCCTGTTGATGGTATCTACCAAACGAAACGTCGGATTAAAATGTCGAAAAGTCCATTATGTTTTCCAGAAAAGGTTGCCTCAGACATACTCTTACAGAACTCAATTATTTCCTAAATTAAGGGAGATATCATCAATTGATAATTCCGACCATTTTTCACCTTTCACCTGTAGCTCAAAAAATACAAGGGATAGAATAAATCTGTTAATGCTATTTTTTAAAGCTCAAAAAAAACCGCATGTCCCTATCTTCAATAACAACAGAGTTTTCCATTGAATCCCATCGAAAATGGGACACCCTGTAGACTTCGTGACACATAAACCGCATACGCTGATTTTATATGCAATATGTTCTTTACGATTTAGCAACCTTTTCGGTCACAAAGTGTCAGTGTCCACTCATTGTCCTGTTTGGTTATCACAGTCTTGTCGAACTCAAAAAAGGTTGGTCTGTTCGTCGGGTCGCCGATCATTATGGAGGAGACAAGTCCACTATAGTAAGACTAAAAAGAAAATACAAAGAAAAAAGAACTGTACCACGAAATGAAGGAACTGGCTTGACCAAAGTCAGCACACCCCAACAGGATCAGCAAGTCACTAATTTCCTGAAAGAATACCCATTTTCCACGGCAGAAGAGCAAAATTAGCAGTTTATTTTCCTGGTACGTAAGTCGAGGATGAGATTTCGTGTGGCAGCTAAAAAGATACGGCTAAGTGAAGAAAAAAACGAAAGCCAGATTACTGTTTCGAGACAGGAAAACGAATTTTGGCGACATTGACAGATAGCTGTTACCGATGAAAAAATGTTTAATCCCATCGAGAGCGTATGGGCACTTATTGCAAAAAAGATATCAAAAATTAATATTCTTCCACCGAACGCTGATCATTTTATGGAGCCAATAGTTAGAGCTTATGAAGAGGTAGTTGAAAAAAGTCCAAATTTATTTGAAAATTTAGCTCCATGCCAAGGCGTTTAAAAAAAAATATTCAAGCAAATGGTGCAATGACCAGACACTAAGTTAATATTTTATTTTTTATGTTAGGTTTTTTATTTCTATTTGTTTTTTAATAAAGGAAAAATTTAGCGCCTTTATAAATGTACAGAAAAGATTTGTCGCGTAGAGGGCAAAGGGTGAGGGAATAAATCGGAAAAAAGTTTTTCCTCGACCAGGATTTGAACCCGGGACCTCTAGAATACCAATCTAATGCTCTACCAACTGAGCTACCGAGGAACTGGGGTTTTCTAGAGGTCCCGGGTTCAAATCTTGGTCGAGGAAAAACTTTTTTCCGATTTATTCCCTCACCCTTTGCCCTCTACGCCACAAATCTTTTCTGTTTTTTAATATTTTGTTGTTTATAAAACTGATCCTGTTGATGTATATTGACCTTTCTTAACCCAAAGCGTTCCGGTTCTTTCTTCTTTGTATTTTCCTTTTCGCCGCACTATAGTGGACTTGTTTCATCCATTTTGACCGGCTATTTGACCAACACCATTCTCAACTAAAAAGCCAGTTAACTCATTTTCGTTTTAGTATCCTTTGGCCTATGATCGGTGCCATATTGACACCAAACTGACAGAAAATCCATGTTTTAGTTGTCAACTTGGTTATAAAAATGGCAGCCACATTAGGCTACAGGGCACTGAGGCGGTAGGAGTTAACAGGCTTTTTAGTTAAGAACGGTGTTGATTTGGCGAAGGGGCCAACCTTCTTCTAGTTTTGCGATAATTTGATTGATTTGCTTTATTTATAATAAAAATTTTGATTTGAAAGTGTTTTATCTTTTGTTTTATACTTCGAAACAGCAACCTTAAAACTATAGAACCAGGAAATATCGGTAAAAATGCTTTCAGTCTCCTTAACAAAATTTGTTTATGTTGTCTAAAAGCGTTAAACTAAAGTCGGTAACAATAAGCAAGCAAAATTTCTATTATATCGCTGTCAAGTTCATATTTTCTAAAAATTTTTTAAAAAAATGCCGAACGTTTGCTGTATTATTAATTGCAAAAGCAATTATAGGTACAGGCTAAAGGTTTCGGTGTTTGCTTTCCAAATGATCCCGATATCTGTGGAAAATGGATCAATGCCATAGAGCGACCACATTTTGTGCCGAGCAAAAACTCTAAGTTAAGTTTTTATTTTTATTTGATACTTATTGTAGATAGATAATAATTGTTTAGCAATGAAAATTAAAACATTACAATAAAATCCATTCCTATAGTAATAGTACATTATAAACCTAGGGAGTAAGTGGTACATTTAATCCCGAGGCAAAAAGTTTATAGCTCAACCGAAGGGAGGGCTATAATTTGTCGAGGGATTAAGCATCACTTTACTCCTGACGTTTATATACTATTCTAAGCACTTTAGAATAAGCAGAAAAGTAAAGAAAATAACTATATTTTTTATATATTTTTCAAAAAAACGCACTCTGTAGACAAACCGCCACATGTACCTTCGCTCTGTCTTTATGTCAAACGATAAAATCCAGTATGCCGAAACGCAGAAACATATGCGTCGCTATGTCAAAAAATTTTACTTTATTTCCCTAGGGAATATATGACACACTTTATTCCTGAAAAACCGGGATTAAATGGGTGCATTTATTCCCGGAAGTGCATAAAAACAATTTATACACACTACGCACTAGAACAAAAAACTACCTATTTTATATAGGTAGAAGAAATCCTTCCTGATCAATCTCTTATGAACAACCAGAATTCTAATCTCTATTTTCATAGGTCCGTGAGTTGCATTTCAAAGCAAGCGACTTGATAACATCGATGAAGAGTTTTGATGAGAAATCTGGAAAAGTTTTATCAGTACCATTAGGAAAAATCAGACATAAGAATTAGTTGTTTATTATTATTAGCTATATAACTACTTTATAACTACTAACTAGATTAAAAGACAAAGATTTTGAAAATCCCTACTTAAATTGTTTCTTATAATAATACATAGGTGTACCTATAGGTAAAAAGTATTACTTACTTTATAACTAAATTGAAACTGAAAGATTTTAAAAGTACCTACTTTAAACTGTTTTTTTATAATAATACATAGATAGCTATAGGTAAAAAGTAAAGAATAAATAATGTAAAATTGATTAGCACACTTATAAGCAAAGACTTCTTATTTTTGATGAAACGCCAATGAACATAACAATAATATTGGGTAACCTAAAAGAGGTAATTTGACTGACATTGACTGGAGAAACCACTATCAACAGCTGATTGATAGGCTATGATTAGTGACCGAGGGTTTCGATTTCAGAAGGCAATAGTTAAACGTCACAAAAGAAATCAAGTAGCCATGAATAATAACAATGGAATGATGTATGACAAACAAAAACAATTTACGTCACTGTGATATTTTTCGCATATACGTTTTTAAAGTTTGCTTCCAAAAATCCAATCCAAAAACTAGCTCAAATTTATATTGTTGTAGAGTCATCATAAACGGTAAGTCAATAATATTTTATAATAAATTTCGTTTTTGTCGTTGAAGTTTTTTGCAAATATTTTCAAAACAGTTTAATTTACGCATTAAAGAATTACTGTATAATATTGCTAATAAAATATTTTAAAACATTTCTTGCTCAGTAGGTATAAAATTTAAATAATTCGAGAGATAAATGTAAAAAAAAACCATCAAAATATACTGAATTTTACAAGTTTTCTGCTAACATTTCAAAGATGGTTAAACTAACAAAATCAAAATTTTGATAATTTTGTTTTATATTTGGTTTTCTAAAATCTCTGCTAAGATTAATGATTCCATTTAACATCTTTACATTGACTTTTACAATATATTTGCAAAATTTGATTTTTTATTTAACTTGGAAAATTAAAATTAACTTTGTGACATCGAGTATTTACTTTCGAAATATATTTGACTTTGTACGTTTGTTAAAATATTTAATAGTTTATTAGTTAAACACTAAAAACTAAAAAAATTAGATTCGTCTTTAAGCATTATTTACAAAAATTTTCAAAATAATTTAATTTTTATCACCAAATACTACTATGTAACGATAATAATTTAATTCTTTAAACTATTTCTAGATTGGGTTGTTTAAATTTTAAATAGTTAGGAGTAAAAGGCAAAAAAAAAAATTATTAGACTATAGACTTTTGAAAATATTTTAAAAATTATTGAACCTATAAGTTAAAAATTTTGAATATTATGGTTTTTATTCACTTTTATAAAATTCGTGTCAAAATTAATTTTTGATAATCCATGAGTTAGTCAAAAAACTAACACTTATGTTGGTTTTTACAAGATGTAAACAAAAGTTAAATAAGAAAATTTATAGCTTCACTAAAACCAGTAAAACTACCAGTGTATTTTTTTTAGATTTTGTAGGTGGGGACTATTTTTATAAAATAAGTTTTTTCAAAATAATTTAATTTTAAAGATACGACAAAACAGTAAATAGGAAAGTTAAAGATCTTGCAATTTTAAGTAAATTTATGTATGTCTGTGATAGGAGATATTAGCCGTCTAAAAGAGTATGTCTAGCAAAAACCTACGAAGACTTTTTCGCGTAACTTGAAAATGAACTTCGTAGATTTTCCTATTTAGGTCTCAGAAGTTCATTGAATACTACACAGAGGCCTATCCAGGGTTTTATCTTACGGGGGCTTTACTTGCTGTCTGAGAAGGTTAATTTAAGAAGCTTTTTTGTTTCTTTTTCCCTGGTCATTTTTATAAGTTTGGTCTTATTTGAAAGGTGATTAAATGGCGTAGACAGCATACATTTTTTGTCACATTTATTCAATTACTTCGGTACAAACAATTAAATATTAGAGACTTAAAGTAAATATTTCAAAGCATCGGTATCGGTATACCTAACTCGTTCGAAATAAAGCCAAAACTACATTTGACTTGTTTATGCGATGTTTCGAACGATGCCCGCTTTTTTGAAGGGTGCGATTACAGAACTGCTGATTGAAATCATTGCGTACGTTCGTGGGTTCGTAACGTTACGTACATCCCTCCGTATGCAACGAGTGGAATCAGCTATTCTGCCATCGCACCCGTCAAAGAAGCGGGCATCGTTCAAAACATGCCATGAACAAGTCAAAAATGTAGTGTTTTTTGGCTTTGTTTCTAACGCGTTAGGTATACCGATACCGATGCGTTGAAATATTTACTTTAAGTGTCTATTGACTCCTAAAAATTAAGAGCAAAATGTCTCTATTTTGACCTTTGGTACAGGGTGTTTGTTTATAACTGGAACACTCAGTATCTTTTTTATTATTGGAAATAAAGAGTAGGTCTAAATTAAAAAATTTCTTGGCGAATTGCAACGAACTTAAGCGCCATAACAACTTTTTTGTGTTGCCCTTGGTATACAATGTGTGGCAATAAATAAAAATTTTTAAAATAGAACACCCTGTATATTTTTGCGTTTTTGAACTTTTTAAAAAATTAGCTTTACAAAAATATCAAACACAATTTCAATATCTTTTGTAGTTTTTGAGATCGGACCCCAACCCAGTACTTGGTAGGTAACCCACTTTTGTTAATTATTTAATAATAAATAGAAAAAAAATTGGCTAACCTAAACATGGATTTTTTAATTTTTTTTTTGGATTGAAGTATCCGAAAGATATCATAATAAATAAATGATCGTACAATTTTTATAATTTTAAAATGTTTTTTTAGATCAAAGATCGTCTTAAAGGTCCCACTCTAACAGCAGCCCAACTCAACCCAACCCGACCAACTAATTGTAAGCAAAATTATTAACATTTTCATTTTTTTAAAGATTTTGAACTAACGTTTTTGTTTAAGCTTTCAATTTTTTAATAAATTTTTCTTCTGGGATGGGCAGAAGCCAAAAATTGACTAAGAGGCGCGACACCCTTGCCTCTAGGGTTTTGTCTCAGCAGAAAAATTTATTAAAAAATTGGAAGCCGAAGGAATTGTGTGTTCGTTTGGCACGATGGCCGAAGAACGAGCGTAACGACCCAATGAATGACAATTAAACGTTTTAGTACGTTTATTCCTTTAAAATTTTCAAAAAAAGGTGTAAGATTATTTAAACTTTTATGTCCTGACACTATGACTATGAAATGTTTTTGCATATACATTTTTTGTCACATTTATTCAATTATTTCGGTACAAACCATTAAATATTAGTAAATATTTCAACGCATGAGTATCAGTATACAATTTTGACTTGTTGATACCCGCTTTTTTGAAGGGTGCGATGACAGAAGTGCTGATTGAAATCGTTGCGTACGTGCATCGTTCAAAACATGGCATGAACAAGTCAAAAATGTAGTGTATTTTGGCTTTGTTTCTAACGCGTTAGGTATATCGATACCGATGCGTTGAAATATTTACTTTAAGTGTCTATTGACTGCTAAAAATTAAGAATAAAATGTCACTATATTGACCTTTGGTACAATACCTTCAAAATATTAAAATATGGTTACATTTTACGGCGGGCGATAGGTTCATGTTATCCGAGCAAGTTTTTTTTATAATTTGTCCCGCGGCGCTATAATGGCATTGATTGTTAAAATTTTAGTTTAATTAAAAAAATAATGTCAACGTGTAAATAGTGTCATTTTTAGTAACATTTTCTACAAATGTTCGCCTGCGGCGCATTAGTGTCTTTTCCTAACGTATCTAATATTAGGAACATTTGGCTATTATTTAAACGTATTCGTATACTTATAACCAACTCGTTCAAAACAACGCCAAAAGGCATCACATTTTTGACTTTTTTATGCCATGTTTCGAACGAGGCTCGATTTTGACGGATGCGATAGAAGAACAGCTGAATGCACTCATTGCATACGTCGAGATAGACGTAACGTTGCGAATATAACTATGCATGCATCGATTCGGTAGTCGCCTCCACTATAAAATCAGGCCACGTTTGAAACATGGCATAAATAAGGCAAAAATGCAGTGCCTCTTGGCTTGGTTTTGAAAGCGTTAGTTATAAGTATACGGATGCGTTTAAATTATAAATAAATGTCTCTATTGAGACTAGATCCGATCCCAACCCAGTACTTGGCAGGTATTCCAACCCACTTTTTGGGACGTGACTTGGGCTATTTTGGCCTCTTTGGATAGGGACAGATAAAGTTCCGGTTTTTGGCGGGATCGGAAAATAAGAATTTACCTTGAATAATTTTGACAGCTATGTATTTTGAACAAATAGGAAATAATTAAACTCACCCTAAGAAAATAATAAGTTGGAACATAATGAAATAGGACCTAATGCTCAGGGTGTCGGGCGCTGTGGCTTTATCAAGCGTAGTGCGGTCAGGGGGGTTTTCAACGACTTCTTTATACAGAATGCCGTGATAATTTAAGACAAACCACTTAAAACAGGGTGCTTGCCAGTTAGCCAATAAACTCCTTAAAACAGGATGCTTATTGGGTTTGACCACTTAAAACAGTGTGTCGCCCTTCTAGCTTTAACCCCAGTCGACTCCATGAAACAGAATACCTACTGGGGGTGACCGCTTGAAACAGCGTGTGTCGATAAAGATTTCGGCGAACCTAAGGCGAATTTTTCATAGTAAACTACTTATACCATGGTTATGGTTATCCAAACCCCTCATATTTTCGCGTGTGTGGTTTGCAAACCACAATCAATTGTAGTTGAAAAGGCGCATCATGTGTGACGTCATACTTAACTAAACCATAAACCATATCATTTTTGCGAGTGGGTTTTCCAACCATGACGTCAGACCTAACTAACCTGGCAAACTACCTCTTGCAGTTGGTTTGTGATTGTAGTTTGAATGTGAGGTTAAGGGATCTTCGCTTGGTGAGGCCTTTGTTGGCTTGAAAATACATTTTTTTGTGCATTTTCATTGTATTTATTAATTAGTCGGTAATTATGCAGTATACGGTTTCTTGCCGTTTTTGATTTTTTATGAAAAATTCGTTATAGAGGCACCTACTAGGGTCCCTAGGACCCCAAATACGCCGGCGCCGGTTTTTTTTTAAAAGAGAATAATGGGTCTCGGGGGGGGGGGGGGGGGCTGTAGTGTGTTTTTTGGTAATTATGCAGTATACGGTTTTCTGCCATTTTTGATTTTTTATGAAAAATTCTTTATGGGGGCACCTACTAGGGTCCCTAGGACCCCAAATGCGCCTGCGCCCGATTTTTTTTTAAGAGAAAAAAGGGTGCCCGGGGGGGGCTGTAATGTATTTTTTTGATTGTTTTGGGTTGGGCTGGAATAGGTTGGGTTGGGCTGTGTTGGATTGGGTTGTTTTAGTGAAAAAAAATTAAAAAAGAACACAAAAAAATAAAACCAACCGTCGCTGGCGGATTTCGAGTCCTAGGGAACGTAGTAGGTGCTCCCATAAATAATTTTTCATAAAAAATCAAAAAAGGCAGAAAATCGTATACTGCATAATTATATACCAATTATTCTTTAAAGTGAGCTACGGGCCATCGAAAATTTTAAAAATCCGACAAAAAAAAGTTATACCTATATATCTAAGAGTCCTTAATATATCCTAGTTTTATTTTTTTTTTGTATTTAACCCACCACTTATAAACCCGCCGTTACCGTTCGACGTTGACGCTTATCTGGGATTCCAACGTCGAGTTTATAAGTGGGGGTTTGCCCTTTTCCATATCTCTAATTTTTTCACATCAATAGGTATACATATTTATGTGGGTGTAAGTAGTAATAATGGAGTATGCAGTGCTATATAAGAAAAGGTACCTTACCTATGTATCTTGAGGCGCAATTACACAGATGAACATGCTCAAATAAAAGCTCGTGCAAAAGATCTAAAAATTTTTGCGTGAACATTTTTGTGAGCTTTTCTTTGAACATTTTGTTTGTTGGTAAATTTTTGAGCAAATTATTGCTATCTATTTTGGAAACATATTTTTAAAGATGAGAATAAATAAAATTTCACATTAGTGATAAGTGATCTCAATTCTTTAAAAAAATAGAACACCAATTTTTATTTAAAATTTTTGTGAAAAAAAGCCGACGGCAAGCGAAACATTATTATTGGCTCTACTATCAGTTTTGTCACATGGATTAGGGTTACTTATAATATGTTTTTCTTAGGGTTTTTCCCAGATTTTTTTGCCCAGGGTTTTTTTGGGATTTTCTTGCGAGTTTTTTTATTTTCAAGGGTTTTTCCTTAAAGTCAAAAAAAAAAGCCAGGAAAATTTTTCTTTTCCAAAAAAATTTTGAATTTTTCAAATATCGACAAAAAACTCAAAAATTGCACTTTTAAGCGGTAATCCGCGCCTCACGACTATGAGGAGTGGCGGGGAGGGGAATTTTTTTTAAACATATTTTTGTAACTTTAATTTACCTTTAGCTTTTATTGTTGTTTTTTAATTCCTCACACCAGATTTACCTAGTTAGTTAAAGGTCCCAAGGGTTGCTTAAAAAAGCAAAAGGTTCATGAAAATGCTGAAGATATAGATATTTACTGTCAATTTAATGTAATAATCAAGGTCGATTACTGACACTGAACCAACAATATACAAAGGGCAACATTGCGATTCAAAAGGGTGTCCGGCCTACTACCTGCGTAGTCCAAAACGCGGGATGATAGATCGGCGACACAGTCTACTAAATTACTGCTAAATTATAATTTTTAGACAAGGGTCGGGTTCGTAGGGTTGTAAAAGTGGGTAATAAACGGGTATTATTTAAACCGAATCAACTTTTGTTCATTTTTTCTGCTGGGATGGGTAGAAGCCAAAAATTTATACCCATCTCTTCAGTCATCTCATCAGTCATCGGAGGAACGTCGACAGATCGCTAGCTGGCATCGTTTATGGTAGTGACTTGAATTTTTCAAATATCGACAAAAAACTCAAAAATTGCACTTTTAAGCGGTAATCCGCGCCTCACGACTATGAGGAGTGGCGGGGAGGGGGATTTTTTTTAAACATATTTTTGTAACTTTACTTTACCTTTAGCTTTTATTGTTGTTTTTTAATTCCTCACACCAGATTTACCTAGTTAGTTAAAGGTCCCAAGGGTTGCTTAAAAAAGCAAAAGGTTCATGAAAATGCTGAAGATATAGATATTTACTGTCAATTTAATGTAATAATCAAGGTCGATTACTGACACTGAACCAACAATATACAAAGGGCAACATTGCGATTCAAAAGGGTGTCCGGCCTACTACCTGCGTAGTCCAAAACGCGGGATGTTAGATCGGCGACACAGTCTACTAAATTACTGCTAAATTATAATTTTTAGACAAGGGTCGGGTTCGTAGGGTTGTAAAAGTGGGTAATAAACGGGTATTATTTAAACCGAATCAACTTTTGTTCATATATTTGAGATTTCATAAAATATATATAGGTTTTTTAATTTGACTTAATTATTATTGTAAAAGACTAAACTAGGAAGTAAAATAAAGGGATATTCTTTTAAAGGTAAATTTTTATCATTATATTTTAAAGGCAACAACAATAAATAAGTGCCAATTATTATTTTTTTATTCTCGTTTTTTTTACAACCCCAATAAAGTTACAAGTATACTGGCATATCCCCTATAAAAATCAGATCAATCAAAGTTGCTTATGAGGTAAAATGTGAATTTCGGCATCAAATCGTTTCTCCGTCGGAAAGCCCTTGATTAAAAATACCTTATTTCAAAACTTTCTTTTTCTATTTTCAGTTAAATTCAATGAATTCCGATAACAATATATATTTTGAATTTGTAAAGGAATTTTTATACCCCGAATTGTTCAAACAAAGTTTGCTCAACATTGTCTCCAAAATTTACGTGTGTTTCTTTGTACGAGATTTTGCTCGAACATTTCTTTGAAAATTTTGTTCAAGGGGCTCGTGTGAATGTTTGTCGGCATTTCAACATCAAAGGAAAGTTTGTCTGTATAAATGCGCCTTTATATTTTTTCTGTTGCCCGGCATTACTCGTAAATTTTGCTATGTATATGCTACTTCGACTGCTTTTGATACTTACCTATTTAAAAAATGCAATTGCAGTGTGCCTGAAGGTGTATACGAGTGTTTGAATAACTATAATTTGTCGAGAGGCTGATGGTGTTGCTTTATTTTTCACGGGAAATTTCCACAATAAAAATCTGTAAATCATATCGATTTTTTTTGTAGAGACTAATTTTTGGTGATTATGCAGTATACGGTTTTCTGCCATTTTTAATTTTTTATAAAAAATTCTTTATGGGGGCACCTATATACTAGGGTCCCTAGGACCCCAAATCCGCCGGCGCCGGTTGTTTTGTTAAAAAAATGTTTTGTGTTTTTTTTTTCACTAAAACAACCCAATCCAACACAGCCCATCCCAACCTATTCCAACCCAACCCAAAACAATTAAAAAAAACACATTACAACCCCCCACCTTGGCACCCTTTTTTCTCTCAAAAAAAATCGACTCCGGCGGATTTGGGGTCCTAGGGACCATAGTAAGTGCCTCTATAAAGAATGTATCATAAAAAATCAAAAATCGTAGAAAGTGTAAAGTACATAATTACTTAATTTTTTTACTTGTTTTTGGTCTTTTTTTTTTTCTGGGAACCTAGGTAGGTCTAGAGGCCATGTGGGTATGCATTTTTGACATATTTGCATAACTGTCTCTAGGTTGGTGAGGCAGCACCATATAGTAGTACCTAGTAGTAGTTCTAGTATGTCCAACCTTTTATTTACATAAAAGTGAGGTTAGAAGAAGACACAAAATCACAGAACGTAAATTGGTATACTGAATTTGTCAACAAAATCAGCTGTTAACCAGTGAGTTAACCGTGACGTCATTCCTGACGTCATTATCCTAACAAACCACAGAGTGGTTAGGGTCATGAAAAATTCGCCTCTATTTATATCCGAAATTTCGTCGAGTCAGCGGTTTATCTCATGACGTAGTGTGCGTCGATACGAAGGCGCGTGACTACGTTGCTATGAGGTATTGTTTTAATACATGAATAATTATATTCATGAAAATATCATAATAAATAAATAATCGTAAAATTTTTATAATTTTAAATTTTTTTTTTTTTTAGATAAAAGATCGTCTAAAAAGTCCAAATCTAACAGCAGCCAACCAATTAATTGTAAGCAAAATTATTAACCTTTTAATTTTTTTTTAACGATTTTGAAATAAAGTTTTTGTTTAAGCTTCCAACTTTTTAATAATTTTTTCTGCTGGGATGGGTAGAAGCCAAAAATTTATACCCATCTCTTCAGTCATCTCATCAGTCATCGGAGGAACGTCGACGGATCGCTAGCTGGCATCGTTTATGGTAGTGACTAGCTGTGTGGTCACCCGCATGGGTGCCCTAGATCAATGGGCGCCCTAGATCAAAATGGGCGCAATAGATCATATAATATTACGTTTAAAAAAAATTCGGTAGGATTCCAATCAACTGCGAGACCACTGATGAGACCAAGGAAGGCCGAAACAATTGCTGTTTATACTTCAACGGTTCTTTTCAGAACCTCAAGTATTTAAGAAAGAATTCGAATACATATATCTTATTCGAAGAACTAGCTGTGTGGTCACCCGCATGGGTGCCCTAGATCAATGGGCGCCCTAGATCAAAATGGGCGCAATAGATCATAAAATAAGGAGTGTCTGTTAAAATAAGAAAATAAACAGGAATCTCTGTTAAAATAAGGAATTGCTGAAATAGTTGCGGTTATCTCCTGGACTATTCATTAATAATACAATATTAATAATACAATATTAAAATACTTGTGGTTATCTCCTGATCTATTAAATAATAGTGTAATATAAAAATAATCTATTAATATAGGAAATAAATAGGAGCTCTTTTCTTTCTGAAATACTTGTGGGTATCTCCTGATCTACTAATGTAATTAATGTAATCTTAAAATAATGTATTAATATATGAGTCTATTAAAATCGGAAAATAACACGAATTCTTTTTTTCTGAAATACTTGTTATCTCCTGATCTAATAATTAAAAATGTAATATTAAAATAATATATTAATATAGGATATAAACACGAATTGTTTTCTTTCTTAAGTACATGTGGTTATCTCTTGATCTATTAGTGCGACAAAAATATATTATAGAAGTATTACATTACATGTAGTATAATGTTGTCCTTGGGTATTTTTTTCTATCGGCCTTGTAATTTTTAATAAAATTTTTATGATTTTGTAAAGTAAAACCTTGAAAAATAAAATAATAAATTTAAAAATATTAATTTTTAGTAAAATTGCGATAGGTCCCTATCTAATAAGTATCCAAGAAAAATTTATATTGTTTATATTGAATTAATTGGCCTCTATATTTTATTCTTTTTAAAATATGTTGTCTCGCAGTTGATTGGATTCCTACCCAAATAATTTTTTTTAAACGTAATATTATATGATCTATTGCGCCCATTTTGATCTAGGGCGCCCATTGATCTAGGGCACCCATGCGGGTGACCACACAGCTAGTTCTTCGAATAAGATATATGTATTCGAATTCTTTCTTAAATACTTGTGGTTCTGAAAAGAACCGTTGAAGTATAAACAGCAATTGTTTCGGCCTTCCTTGGTCTCATCAGTGGTCTCGCAGTTGATTGGAATCCTACCGAATTTTTTTTAAACGTAATATTATATGATCTATTGCGCCCATTTTGATCTAGGGCGCCCATTGATCTAGGGCACCCATGCGGGTGACCACACAGCTAGTTCTTCGAATAAGATAAGTATATGTATTCGAATTCTTTGTTAAATACTTGCGGTTCTGAAAAGAACCGTTGAAGTATAAATAGCAATTGTTTCGGCCTTCCTTGGCCTCATCAGCGTTGTACGGCTTACAATTAATATTTATTAAATATGAATTATAAACAACAACGGACAATTGCTAATTAGCAATTGCCAAAACAAATCTGTGAAAATTAAGTAACAAAAAGAATATTTTTTAGGCAATGAGTGTGTTGACACATTATTTAAAAAATATTAATGATGTTAGTCAATTGACGCAAAAGTGTTTTATTTTTTTTTTGTTTTTTGTTTTTTTATTTTTTTTTGTTTTTTTTTGGTTTTTTTTTGTTTTTTTTTCTAATCTACTGAAACATATGTACAACTTATTCTAACTTATAAATGTAACTAAAGTCTACGCGGCGAGGCAGTATATTAATGGAAAGACGCAAATTTGGAAAAAGTTGTTTTTTTTTTAAAGACGCGACGTTCCAGCCTGATCGCCGCGGGCGCGTCTCGCTCGCAATTCCGCGTCTGTATAATATGGTAAGGCTTGTGCCCAACCGCGCGGTAACACCTCCTCGTCCGAAGAATCTTCGTCCGAAACCGTCGGCGTATTCGTAGGCGTACGTATTAACCTCACGGGAGGTTCGCGGCGGCGCGGCAGCGGCGGCGGCGTCGGTGCCGCAGGAGGTGCCAAGGGAGTTTCTTCCGTGAAAGAGGCGTTTTGAATAAGGGCGTCACGCGGCTCCCAATATTCTGCTTCCGCCAAATTCAACCGATTTTCAGTGTTAGGACTTAAAATGAAGTCCTCGTCCTGGAAATCGTCGGCGTCCTCCTCTTGTATGGGCTCTACCATATTTCTCTGTACCGGTCGGTCGCAAACGCCGAAAATCTCATAAAATATGACGTTACTTGTAAATACTTTTTTCGAGCGCGCGCGCAGTGTTCCTTGCGCAATCGTTTTTTCGACGAACACGCGCAAATTTTCCGGACTTCCCACTCTCGACAACGCAACATACAATTGTCCGTGAGAAAAGCATGGCGTTTTTAAAAAGACCCCTACCTTGGCTAAAGTTTGACCCTGACTTTTATTAATCGTTAAGCAAAATGCTAATTTCAGGGGAAATTGCAGTCTTGTCATCGGGCGCGGCAAGTTCCGATCCGTTACGATCGTTTCCATCCGTGGGAGCCACATGACGCGCCCTTTGGATGTACCGGTCAATACCTCGCACTCGATCAAATGGTCCCCCATGTTGAGAACCTTTAATTGCGTGCCGTTGCATTGGCCCGCCGCGACGTCGATATTTTTCAGCAGCATTACCAAACACCCCTTTTTAAGTTTAAGTTCGTGTAATGGTAAGCAGGTATTTTTAACCGCGTGCAAGTCGTCCATCGTTACGCGAAACTCGTCACCGTCCTCTTGGTTATCCGTATCGATACTAAAATAGGATCTTTCAACGCCGGGCAAGCGATTTAATATTTCTTGATTTAGTTGTTCGACCGACGCATTGGTGGGCGATAAAATTGCACGTTGTCCGTCGAATTCGGCCGCGGCGGCGTCATGCCTTAAATCTCCGAACACGAAATCTATTAATGCGTTAAGCGATGTTACCGTGATAAGGGATGGTAACTCGATTAAGTTCCTGGGCACGTGTGGCATATCTGGAAATTCCACATATGGCACCTGCCCTTCCCCTACACGTAACAGATAATCTGCGTAAGTCGAACCGAACGCGCGTTCTTGCTTTAATCGCGAAGTCATGTTATCATTTCCTTGTTGAAAGATCGCGCGCATATTTACCTTTAGAGCCAATTGTGTGATAGTCGGCCACAAAGCCCACCTTTTAATACAAGCGTCCACGATTTCGGCATTTGCGTTGCCCGCGACTCTGACTACTGGCAAAATTTGTCTAAAGTCCCCGCCAAATACGACACATTTGCCTCCAAATGGTAAATCCGGTCGCCGCATTAAATCGCGCAAATACCTATCGATACTTTCGATCGCCGCTCGATGACTCATCGGAGCCTCGTCCCATACGATAAGCGCCGCGTTTTTAATCGCTGTCGATCGCCGATCGTCAACCGGATAGCCACATCGCGTGTCTGGCTGTATATTTAAAGGCAATTTAAAAACTTTGTGCGCCGTCTGTCCCCCTATTAAAAGATTCGCGGCAATGCCAGTCCACGCTACGGAAACGAAAGATTTTCCCATTTCGTTTTGAATAAAAGTTAAAATCGTATTATATAAATACGTTTTTCCCGTCCCCCCTGGCCCGTCTAAATAAAAAACGTTGGTACGCGGTGGCTTATCGTCGAAAATCGTGGGGTCCGGAATTCCGCCCGCCCTTAGTGCCGCAACGATTTCGGGTCGAAAATGCGTCGTCGCCACATTGTTAGCGCCCGCGGCGGCGGCCATCGGATCACCAGCAGCATTGACGTTTACTAAAAACCTAACCGCATTGACAATCTGAACAAAAGCAAGCTTTTGATCGGAATTCAAGCGATCCACCTCGTAAACGACTTGCTGTGCCCGATCGCCGTCGTCCTGCAAATCGTCGCGGCCGCCAAGTACGCCATCGGGCTGTATTTCGCCGCCGACCTCCCCCTCTTCGTCGATTCGTTGACGATCGTCGTCCTCCAGATCGATCCCTAAATCGCGCAAAGTTATTCCCTGACGAATACGACCGAGGATTAAGTTGACCGTTTGAACGCACCTATTTAGAGCGTGGGCGTAAGAATCGCCTCGCCTAAGGTGATCGTCCATTAAGTCAAGCTTAAACCGGCGCCACAATTGTACATGATTTACGGTATCCGACTGTACCGTAATCGCGCAAATCGTCGCGAAAAGTCGACGTAAACGCCCCGGTTGTTGGCGCACGACCGCTTCTTCCAAACAATCTGCGTATTCTACACCGTCTGTTAATAAATGCCTTCGATTGCAGGCTGTCCTAAAATCAGGACATAATTCGCCGTTTACCGTACGCAAATCCTCAAAAGACGTTGGACCACGTACGTGGTTAAGCAGTACCCTCAAATAAAACTTGTCTATTTGAGGATCGTTTGGACTTACGTCGTAGACCGTGCCGATGGTCTTGCTTGCCACCCTCCTGGGATTCCAGCTGGTCGTTCTGTTGTTCCAGGTAAAATGTTCGGGTATTTCTCTATAGAAATAAGCCCTGGCGGCCGGGTTTCTGGCGTTTAAAGCGAAAAAAGCCTCCAACTTGGACGGCCTTTGCAATATCGCGTCGATTTGCTCGACGTTGTCGATCTCTTCGATTACCGCTTCCCTAAAACCTGGCAAATGGATCGGCAAGAGCATGACAGCGTGTGATTTTTCGTGGATTTTAAACTCGTACAAACGCCACGCGGCCTCTGTGGAGGACACGTAGCGGCTATTGAGGTATCTTTGTACCTCGTCTAATTGATTTTCCGCGTCCACTTGAACCTGCATTCTGTCGTAGCCTTTGAGTAAATATTTATACAAATATTTAACCACTTTGACCGATCCTACGACTTCAAAATTAATATGGCAGTTGTATTTCGCCAGGGCGTAGGAATTATGCGGCACGCAACGCGTATTGTCGTAAATCCGGCCGCTCCGATTGACCGATCGACCGTTATTCGGACGCTTATACAACGGCCTCTGATTTGATCCACGATTAATTAGGGTGTCTTCGCGAAATTCGAACGGAAATGAAAAACGACACCCCTTTCCCTCCGTCCAACAGCCGGCCCGATTGCCCAAATTATCGTTTGCGCAACCGTCGTGGATCATATTGCTGCTTACCAACTCGAACAACATCGGCTGGTCGCCTGCGTCTGGGATTTCAGCCGTAACGATGCGGTCAACGTCCTCGACGGTCCGAATCTTGTCATCGTTTACAAACGTTACCACCAGATGCATATGCGGTAAACCACGTTTTTGGAATTCGATGACGTAGTCGTACGCGAGTACTACGCCGAAAATTTGTTCATAAATCAATTGATTCATTAAAACCTTTTTCTTGGCGTGAAAAACCCGACAAACTAAATCCGGACGATTATGATAAGTTTCATGCGGTCCCAAATTTTCTCTAATTTCCCGCCAATTTGGGTTACATGTAAACGTTATTATTAGGTCCGGTTTACCAAATCGAGCCACCATCGCCATCGATTCCTGATAGCGTCGTTCCAAATTTCGTTCGCCGCCCTCGAAAGAGGTCGGCAAAATTACCGGCCGTCCGACGTTACCGGGTAGATCGTCCGGAATCTGCGCGCCCGCCGCTTCTATCGCCCGTCTTCTATTTTGATATCGATTTAACGCGTCTTGTTGCGCGAGCCGAAATCGATTTTGATTTTGCCGTATAAAATGTAATACGTCGGCTTCAGCTTTACACCAAGCGTCTACTAAATATTGCTGAAACAATTTATGCCCGCTATGTATATTACTGAAGCCTTGCCGTATTTGTATTCTATAACGGTAAAATTGCCGACACGAAACCGTTTTACCTTTTCGATCTTTCACGTCCAAATGTCGACCGTAATCGCCGCACGGAAAAAGTAACGGATACACCATCGGATCGGCCGTTTTATTTAAATTTCGAATTTGATGGTGTTGATTTGGCGCTTTCGGATACAAATGTAGATCTACGTTAAAAGGCGGTTCCGTTCCCACAAATAACGCGGCAATTTCGCTACGGCTTTGCGGCATATCGAAATTTCTCAATTTCGCGTTCATATTTTGTACGATTCCTAAATGCACGACGTCTAATGGCTCGTTCGCCGCTCGTCTTGCCGCCCTAATTTCTCTTAATTGTTCGGCCATTGTTTTGTACGCGCGCATAAACGGATTAACCCTACGCAACGTGCGCTCTACCGTCTCGATCAGTTCCCTATCTACAACTTGATCGACGAAATTCGTCCTTTTGTTTATCGCGTCGTCCACGTCTAAGAAATAATAATGGTTTAAGCGCGGTTCGTTCAAATCTTGCGTATCCGGCACTCCGTTAAAATAATGATATATTTGACCGTTTATCATAAAACACGGATTGTCCGTCGGAGGCTGAGGAGTTGGCGTAATAAAGGAGGCCATCGCAAAAAGTCCGTTATTTAAATACCGTATTTTTTCGCGAAAAATTCGTCTCGCCGCAGTGTTTTCCGTCAAGAGTCGCCGAATCTCTGGTGGTGTTTCGGAAAGAGGTGGCAACACGATATCCCCTCGATTGCAGCAAATGCGATAAGTCCCCGTTTGTTTTGGAAATTCGTCCTTAAAAAATTTTGCGCCACAAAAACCACATCTTTCCGTCATTCAACCCAAGTACTGCGGCTCTTGACACAAACGTTCTATTTGAGCCGCTGGCATTGTAAGAGCTGACCTCCAAGTCCTCTTTCTGGCAATATTTTGACCGTATATTCTTCCCACTGGGGCGGCATTAGCAACGACTTCCTGTTGTGCAACAGCGTCAACATTTGGCGCCACCTGCTGTGGCGCAACAGCATTAGGTACCAAAGGTTGTTGTTGTTGTTGTTGTTGAGGAGGTTGGAGGACAACAGGTGATTGGGTCGGAGGTCGAATATCTACCTCCATATTTTCGTCTACTTGTTCCCTGGTTGTTGTTGTTTCGGTAGATGTTCGAACTTCGACTTGCCTAATATGATTATTATTTAAACGTTCCTGACTTTGACGTTCGACGACCGGTTGCGACGTGGCTGGAACGTCTTGAGAGTGACGTCGTTGACTAAGAATACGCTGTTCCCCTCGATTTTCAATATTTTCCAAGCTATTTCGTCGTTCCCTCTGGGTCCTTTGGTATTTAATTAACTTTTCCCGTGTGCGTGTGGCAATTAAACGTCTTTGCGATGTAGCAGCCTGTGTTCGCTGTCCCTGTGAATTCGACGAAGCCGCCGAATTTTCAGCAGGAAGACGTTCAACAACCGCTGGCACACGACTCCCACCCTGTCCCTCAGGCCCACCCTGTTCCTGGCTTAATGAATCGCGTTTTTTCCGTAATCTTAAAATATATTCTCGCGAGCGTGTTCTTGCCCGACGACGTCTAGTTTGAGTATTTTGAGAATTTTGAGAAGAATCGTTACTTTCCATATTGAAAAATATACTGACTTACCAATATCTATCAAATAACTACTAAACACAATAATTCGATTTAAAAACTCGCACTGCCTAACGTACTTTTTAATCACTCACTGTATCGCTGAAAATGCCAAACTGGGTTTAATGTTGCATGAAAACACTCATATTTATAACCTTTCCAGTGACGTTCACAAGCTCCGCCCACTGGCAGAAAACGCTTCTCTGGCTCCTGATTGGTCGTTCAATTCGCGTTAAATACGTAACTCGGGTTGATCGTTGCGGCATTATTGATTTAGTTTTGGTCTAAACAGGTTCCTTAGGAATTCATAATATTTTTTCACAAAACCACGAATAGCTCAGGGTCTATTGGTGGCAGCACAGTTTGACGTATGTCCGAATTGACGTTTGAATGATTAAAATCGGTCCACGCATTACGGAGTTATTAACCGAAATAATAACCTCTAAAAATTACGAATCACTTAGCACGATCTTTGCTATTGTTTCGGCCTTCCTTGGACTCATCAGCGTTGTACGGCTTAGAATTCACATTTATTAGATGCCGTAGGATCGCCTTTTTGGCATTTTTTTAATTTTTTTATGGTGTTTACAGAATGCAGAAGTTCATATTGTCCCAATTTTTTTTACAAAAACGCGAATAGCTCCGGGCCTATTCAAGTCAGCACGGTGTGGCTTACGTCGGAATGGGCGTCTCGTCGAGCCCCACATTTCGGTGTGCTTGGTGTGTCGGTCCGATACTTGGTAGCGGAGTTATCTCCAAAAGAAGTTTTTTGACTCCGACGGATTAAATTTTTGAAAGCTTTTTCATAAAAAATTCGTTATCGTTTAAACCAAAGATTTTTTGAAAAAACTTATTATAGCCAAAAGTTGTGGCTACTGGGGGCACAACTTTTGGCTATAAAAAATTTCTAAAAAACGATTTGGTTTAAACAATAACGAATTTTTTATGAAAGAGCTTTCAAAAATTTAATCTGCCTCTTTATGGGTAAGTAGCTATTACAGCAGCTACATTAAGACTTATATGCTTAGTTGTGTCGGGTCGATGCGAATATATTGCCGTTTGAATTATTGAAATCGGTCCACGCATAGCGGAGTTATTAACAAAAATAATAACCTCTGAAAATGACGAATCTCGTAGCTCGACCTTGGCAGTTTTCGCGAATTTTTACTTAACGATATCTCGATAACCCGTTGGCTTACAGAAAAGTATTGCATATCAGTATGTGGGGCTTTGGCTGTTCTATGAAGTAATGTATGTTATAATAAAATCGGTCAATTTGTTTTTGAGTTATGAAGCTAATAATAACCTATGAAAATTACGAATCACGTAGCTCGAACTTTGCTATTATTTCGGCCTTCCTTGGCCTCATCAGCGTTGTACGGCTTAGAATTCACATTTATTAAATGCCTTAGGATCGCCTTTTTGGCATTTTTTTATTTTTTTATGGTGTTTACAGAATTCAGAAGTTCATATTGTCCCAATTTTTTTTACAAAAACGCGAATAGCTCCGGGCCTATTCAAGTCAGCACGGTGTGGCTTACGTCGGAATGGGCGTCTCGTCGAGCCCCACATTTCGGTGTGCTTGGTGTGTCGGTCCGATACTTGGTAGCGGAGTTATCTCCAAAAGAAGTTTTTTGACTCCGACGGATTAAATTTTTGAAAGCTTTTTCATAAAAAATTCGTTATCGTTTAAACCTAATCTTTTTTCAAAAACTTGTTATAGCCAAAAGTTGTGGCTCCTGGGGGCACAACTTTGGACAGAAAAACCGGCGTCGGCCGGGACGTAATAACCGAATTTCGACTACGTATATTGTTTTGGACTAAAAAATCGAAATAAATAAACTTTGTTATTACTGAACCGAAATCGTTGAAATTTGGTATACGGTATGTATGCGTGTACGTCATGTAGAATCAGATCTTAAAGTAACACATTTTTGTGCGCTTCGGTGTTTTTTACTATGTGAACACTTCCCCTTACCATACATCTTTGCCTCTTTATGGGTAAATAGCTATTACAGCAGCTACATTAAGACTTATATGCTTAGTTGTGTCGGGTCGATGCGAATATATTGTCGTTTGAATTATTGAAATCGGTCCACGCATTGCGGAGTTATTAACAAAAATAATAACCTCTGAAAATGACGAATCTCGTAGCTCGACCTTGGCAGTTTTCGCGAATTTTTACTTAACGATATCTCGATAACCCATTGGGTTACAGAAAAGTATTGCATATCAGTATGTGGGGCTTTGGCTGTTTCATCAACTAATGTATGTTACAATAAAATCGGTTAATTTGTTTTGGATTTATTAAACTTTAGTGTTTAAAATTTTGTAATTGTAATTTTCGATATAATAAAATTCTTTTTAAAAATAATTGGGGCCCTAAAAAAGACCGTTTGGTTTTAAATAATATTTTAGAGGAATTTCCTTGGTGGTGTTGCTGTGCTTTTTCTTGTTTCCTTTGCGGATTCTAAAACAATACTGCGGCCTCGATTTTCCCGAGTTACATATTTAACGCGAATCGAACGACCAATCGGGAGCCAGAGAACCGTGTTTGCGCGGTGGGTGGAGCTTGTGAACGTCACTGGCTTTCTGTTAAATAGATGTGTCTTGAAGTGTAATTATTTAGTTGTGGTTGGAGAGTCAATTGGTAATCATGCCACCTAATCCTCCTAAACCTCCTCCTAAACCTCCTACAGTAAGAGTAAGATTTTGTTTATGAAAAAAAAGGTTCTTTTAAGAACCACAACAATTTTGGAAAAAGAAATCGTATGCACACAAAGAAAACCCTATGAACCTTTATTAATATATAATTATTTTTTTAAGTATGGAATCATTCCAAGGCGATGGTCTAAGTGAGGTTCGTAAAAAGTAATAAAAAAAATCAAATTTCTTTCTTAAATACTTGTGTTTCTGAAGAGAACCGTTGAATTATAAGTAGCTCTTGTTTCTATGTGGGGTTCATAAAATGTAATTTCTATGTGAGGTTTACAAACACTTTAAAAAAAAAATAATTTCTCCCGATCTGTTAATGTGACTGAAATAGTGTATACAGGTAAAATGTATATCATTAATTTCTCGACAACTTTGTCCCTGCTCATTTTTGTTTATCTCCCATAGTTTTGCTATAATTAATTTTTAAATTTTTTTTCAAGATTTTTAAAAATGCGTTTTATCTCCCGTACTATTAATGCTACGCGAAAACTTCTAATGACAAAATTACTGAAAATTGTAAGATCTTCAACTTTTGTATTTACCACTTTAACGTATCTTAAAGAATAAAAAAGATAATGAAAAAATTGTAATTTTTAGAAAAATGCCATTATCTCCCCACCTATTAATTATTAGAAAAAAATTGCCAAGTTAGCTTGAAGAGCCTCCCCCATACTATAACTTCGTAATTTAACTTTTTGTTCTATCTGCCTTGGTTTAGCTTTTATTTATTTTTTTGTAATAATTGTTTTATATCCCGGTATTTTTATCGGCTTAATTATTTTTTTTAGTTTTGAATCATTCCAAGGCGATGGTCTAAGTGAGGTTCATAAAAAGTAATAAAAAAAAATCAAAATTCTTCCTTAAATACTTGTGGTTCTGATGAGAACCGTTGAATTATAAGTAGCTCTTGTTTCTATGTGGGGTTCATAAAATGTAATTTCTATGTGAGGTTTACAAACACTTTAAAAAAAAAATAATTTCTCCCGATCTGTTAATGTGACTGATATAGTGTATACAGGTAAAATGTATATCATGAATTTCTCGACAACTTTGTCCCTGCTCATTTTTGTCTATGTGCCATACTTTTGCTATAATTAATTTTTTAATTTTTTTTCAAGATTTTTAAAAATGCGTTTTATCTCCCGTACTATTAATGCTACGCAAAAAATTCTAATGACAAAATTACTGAAAATTGTAAGATCTGCAACTTTTGTATTTACCACTTTAACGTATCTTAAAGAATAAAAAATATAATGAAAAAATTGTAATTTTTAGAAAAATGCCATTATCTCCCCAACTATTAATTATTAGAAAAAAATTGCCAAGTTAGCTTGAAGAGCTTCACCCATCCTATAACTTCGTAATTTAACTTTTTGTTCTATCTGCCTTGGTTTAGCTTTTATTTATTTTTTTTGTAATAATTGTTTTATATCCCGGTATTTTTATCGGCTACTTGGTATAGGCCATGGTATAGAGTATGTTTGGGTGCGGATCATGTAGAAACAAATCCTAAACTGACACATTTTTGTGCGCTTCCCCATGTTTTTCTCGATGTTAACGGTCCGGTGATCCCGCATCGACTGAGCTCCGTGAAAAAAGCGTTTTGGGGTATATTTATAACCTCGGTTCGCGCGCTCGCTGGCCCGGGCCCAAATGTGGGTGTCGCCGTGTGCGATGCGAGGTTATAAATATATGTGCCTGTTTTGTTAAGTTATTAGTTTCCATTCCGCCGTCGTCTTTTTTGAAGCTTTGAAGGATAATCGTCCAGCAGTGTTCAGTGCAAAGTTGTGTTTGTAAAAAAGGCTCTTTTAAGAACCATAATAATTTTGCAAAAAGAAATCGTATGCACAACAAACCGTACATAATTAATATTTAATTATTTTTTCAAGCGGCTTTTTTTGTAATGTTTTCTGAGGCGGTCTCGGAAAAATGGCATTCGCAGCCTAATTATTAATGATCCCAAAAAAAATTGCTATATTAACCTGATGGGTTTCACCTATGCACATTTTTGTGCGCTTGCGTGTTTTTCACGATGTAAACACTTCCCGTTACTATACACATTAAAAAACGTGAAAAACATTCCCTAATTTCAAATTGAATTGATTGTTTTGACTAATTTTATAATTTAATTAACCTATTTAATTTCTATCTATGTTTTATCACTGAAAAATGGCATGTTAAAAAAAGCGCATCGACATGACATTGCCATTTTCTAACTTTGGCTCTTAATAGCTAAGTAGCTGTTACAGCTGCAACATTGAAACTTATGGGTTTAAATGTGTCGAGTCAATACCAATAGAAGGCCGTTCGATTTATTCAAATCGGTCCGTGCATTGCGGAGTTATTAACAATAATAGTTAGCTATGAAAATGACGAATCACGTAGCTCGAACTTAGCGGTTTTCGAATTTTTCATTATTTTTTTCCACCAAGGCGATGGTCTAAGTGAGGTTCAGAAAAACTTTGAAATAAAAAAGGCGCACCTAAACGAAATCGAGTTTCGCTAGGTGCGCCTTTTTTGTGACGTTTTTTTTTGTATCACACACTATTACCCATGCGTGGTCTATGTGAGGTTTAGAAAAACTTTTAAATAAAAAAGGCGAACCTAACGAAATATATCGCTAGATTCGCCTTTTTTTCCTGGATATTATAAGTATTTTACCTTTTGTATGTACGTAGTATCTTTAACACAACAAAAATAAAAAAAGACAGACATATTCTTGGATCAGTTCTGAGGTGATCTGGGGTGAGTTCGATTCGCGCCTGACCCGAAGGCGGACTGAACGGTGTGTTTTTTTTGGCTTTTCTGACATCTAATGGCCAAAAAAAGAAAAAAAAAGAAATTTTTTTACTAAATTTTCGATGGTATTATCAATTCTTAGTTGGCCGATATAAAAAAAAGTCGAAATTTGTTTTTGGTATCCGAGATAAGAGCCTTCAAAGTTTTTAACAAAAACCATGATAACTTTAAAACCAGTGAACCGATTTTAACAAATGGTAGTGTATTTTGAAGGTCTCGCCAATACCTACAAGCTCCAGTTTTTGGTTTTCTAATATTTGCCTATTTCGATTTGTAAACGCCAAAAAACAACATTGAAAAAACATGAAACATGCTTTCGTGAAAAATGTCTCGACATCGCAAATCCGATGCAACAATTTTTTTTCATGCAGTTTTGGATAACCAAATAACCCGAAATACCGCCATCGTTGGAAAATGTGCAAATTTGTTTTTAGTTCCGGAGATATAAGCGTCTAAAGTTAGGGCTTTTTTTCAACAAAATTCGTTGTAACTCAAAAACCAGTGAACCGATTTTAACATTAGATAGTAGATTTTGTAGGTCTTGCCGGTACCTGCCAGCACCAGTTTTTGGTTTTTTGATATTTCTTTATTTCGATTTTTAAAGGCCAAAAAACTGAAATTTCAAAAAGTGAAAAAAACCGAAAACATGAAATCAGCCGTTCACTAACTCTGGGAACCGGTACACTTTAGAGGTATAGTGTAGTGGCATTTTTTGTAGCCAATGAATCGAACGGTCCGAAAACGGTTTGACATCGGCGAAAATCCGTTTCGTTTGCGAGATATGAATTTTTTAAAAAATAACTTTGAACGCTTATAACTCGAAAACGACTGAACCGATTTCGATGCGGTAAAGTTTTTTCTCAATCCGAACAACTTTTCCAACGATCCCCCGAGTCCGTTTTTTAATACGGTCATTTTTGAAAAAAGTGGAGGGGGGTGGTACCCTAAATAACGACGGGGCACAAAAATTTCATTTAACTTTTCTTCTCCCCCGGTCCGTCTTTATACGTTCCGCTACTTTTTTTGCGACATTTCTCGATTTCGTCTCATACTTGCTGGCTTCGTTTAAAAATAATTGGGGCCCTAAAAAAGACCGTTTGGTTTTAAATAATATTTTAGAGGAATTTCCTTGGTGGTGTTGCTGTGCTTTTTCTTGTTTCCTTTGCGGATTCTAAAACAATACTGCGGCCTCGATTTTCCCGAGTTACATATTTAACGCGAATCGAACGACCAATCGGGAGCCAGAGAACCGTGTTTGCGCGGTGGGTGGAGCTTGTGAACGTCACTGGCTTTCTGTTAAATAGATGTGTCTTGAAGTGTAATTATTTAGTTGTGGTTGGAGAGTCAATTGGTAATCATGCCACCTAATCCTCCTAAACCTCCTCCTAAACCTCCTACAGTAAGAGTAAGATTTTGTTTATGAAAAAAAAGGTTCTTTTAAGAACCACAACAATTTTGGAAAAAGAAATCGTATGCACACAAAGAAAACCCTATGAACCTTTATTAATATATAATTATTTTTTTAAGTATGGAATCATTCCAAGGCGATGGTCTAAGTGAGGTTCGTAAAAAGTAATAAAAAAAATCAAATTTCTTTCTTAAATACTTGTGTTTCTGAAGAGAACCGTTGAATTATAAGTAGCTCTTGTTTCTATGTGGGGTTCATAAAATGTAATTTCTATGTGAGGTTTACAAACACTTTAAAAAAAAAATAATTTCTCCCGATCTGTTAATGTGACTGAAATAGTGTATACAGGTAAAATGTATATCATTAATTTCTCGACAACTTTGTCCCTGCTCATTTTTGTTTATCTCCCATAGTTTTGCTATAATTAATTTTTAAATTTTTTTTCAAGATTTTTAAAAATGCGTTTTATCTCCCGTACTATTAATGCTACGCGAAAACTTCTAATGACAAAATTACTGAAAATTGTAAGATCTTCAACTTTTGTATTTACCACTTTAACGTATCTTAAAGAATAAAAAAGATAATGAAAAAATTGTAATTTTTAGAAAAATGCCATTATCTCCCCACCTATTAATTATTAGAAAAAAATTGCCAAGTTAGCTTGAAGAGCCTCCCCCATACTATAACTTCGTAATTTAACTTTTTGTTCTATCTGCCTTGGTTTAGCTTTTATTTATTTTTTTGTAATAATTGTTTTATATCCCGGTATTTTTATCGGCTTAATTATTTTTTTTAGTTTTGAATCATTCCAAGGCGATGGTCTAAGTGAGGTTCATAAAAAGTAATAAAAAAAAATCAAAATTCTTCCTTAAATACTTGTGGTTCTGATGAGAACCGTTGAATTATAAGTAGCTCTTGTTTCTATGTGGGGTTCATAAAATGTAATTTCTATGTGAGGTTTACAAACACTTTAAAAAAAAAATAATTTCTCCCGATCTGTTAATGTGACTGATATAGTGTATACAGGTAAAATGTATATCATGAATTTCTCGACAACTTTGTCCCTGCTCATTTTTGTCTATGTGCCATACTTTTGCTATAATTAATTTTTTAATTTTTTTTCAAGATTTTTAAAAATGCGTTTTATCTCCCGTACTATTAATGCTACGCAAAAAATTCTAATGACAAAATTACTGAAAATTGTAAGATCTGCAACTTTTGTATTTACCACTTTAACGTATCTTAAAGAATAAAAAATATAATGAAAAAATTGTAATTTTTAGAAAAATGCCATTATCTCCCCAACTATTAATTATTAGAAAAAAATTGCCAAGTTAGCTTGAAGAGCTTCACCCATCCTATAACTTCGTAATTTAACTTTTTGTTCTATCTGCCTTGGTTTAGCTTTTATTTATTTTTTTTGTAATAATTGTTTTATATCCCGGTATTTTTATCGGCTACTTGGTATAGGCCATGGTATAGAGTATGTTTGGGTGCGGATCATGTAGAAACAAATCCTAAACTGACACATTTTTGTGCGCTTCCCCATGTTTTTCTCGATGTTAACGGTCCGGTGATCCCGCATCGACTGAGCTCCGTGAAAAAAGCGTTTTGGGGTATATTTATAACCTCGGTTCGCGCGCTCGCTGGCCCGGGCCCAAATGTGGGTGTCGCCGTGTGCGATGCGAGGTTATAAATATATGTGCCTGTTTTGTTAAGTTATTAGTTTCCATTCCGCCGTCGTCTTTTTTGAAGCTTTGAAGGATAATCGTCCAGCAGTGTTCAGTGCAAAGTTGTGTTTGTAAAAAAGGCTCTTTTAAGAACCATAATAATTTTGCAAAAAGAAATCGTATGCACAACAAACCGTACATAATTAATATTTAATTATTTTTTCAAGCGGCTTTTTTTGTAATGTTTTCTGAGGCGGTCTCGGAAAAATGGCATTCGCAGCCTAATTATTAATGATCCCAAAAAAAATTGCTATATTAACCTGATGGGTTTCACCTATGCACATTTTTGTGCGCTTGCGTGTTTTTCACGATGTAAACACTTCCCGTTACTATACACATTAAAAAACGTGAAAAACATTCCCTAATTTCAAATTGAATTGATTGTTTTGACTAATTTTATAATTTAATTAACCTATTTAATTTCTATCTATGTTTTATCACTGAAAAATGGCATGTTAAAAAAAGCGCATCGACATGACATTGCCATTTTCTAACTTTGGCTCTTAATAGCTAAGTAGCTGTTACAGCTGCAACATTGAAACTTATGGGTTTAAATGTGTCGAGTCAATACCAATAGAAGGCCGTTCGATTTATTCAAATCGGTCCGTGCATTGCGGAGTTATTAACAATAATAGTTAGCTATGAAAATGACGAATCACGTAGCTCGAACTTAGCGGTTTTCGAATTTTTCATTATTTTTTTCCACCAAGGCGATGGTCTAAGTGAGGTTCAGAAAAACTTTGAAATAAAAAAGGCGCACCTAAACGAAATCGAGTTTCGCTAGGTGCGCCTTTTTTGTGACGTTTTTTTTTGTATCACACACTATTACCCATGCGTGGTCTATGTGAGGTTTAGAAAAACTTTTAAATAAAAAAGGCGAACCTAACGAAATATATCGCTAGATTCGCCTTTTTTTCCTGGATATTATAAGTATTTTACCTTTTGTATGTACGTAGTATCTTTAACACAACAAAAATAAAAAAAGACAGACATATTCTTGGATCAGTTCTGAGGTGATCTGGGGTGAGTTCGATTCGCGCCTGACCCGAAGGCGGACTGAACGGTGTGTTTTTTTTGGCTTTTCTGACATCTAATGGCCAAAAAAAGAAAAAAAAAGAAATTTTTTTACTAAATTTTCGATGGTATTATCAATTCTTAGTTGGCCGATATAAAAAAAAGTCGAAATTTGTTTTTGGTATCCGAGATAAGAGCCTTCAAAGTTTTTAACAAAAACCATGATAACTTTAAAACCAGTGAACCGATTTTAACAAATGGTAGTGTATTTTGAAGGTCTCGCCAATACCTACAAGCTCCAGTTTTTGGTTTTCTAATATTTGCCTATTTCGATTTGTAAACGCCAAAAAACAACATTGAAAAAACATGAAACATGCTTTCGTGAAAAATGTCTCGACATCGCAAATCCGATGCAACAATTTTTTTTCATGCAGTTTTGGATAACCAAATAACCCGAAATACCGCCATCGTTGGAAAATGTGCAAATTTGTTTTTAGTTCCGGAGATATAAGCGTCTAAAGTTAGGGCTTTTTTTCAACAAAATTCGTTGTAACTCAAAAACCAGTGAACCGATTTTAACATTAGATAGTAGATTTTGTAGGTCTTGCCGGTACCTGCCAGCACCAGTTTTTGGTTTTTTGATATTTCTTTATTTCGATTTTTAAAGGCCAAAAAACTGAAATTTCAAAAAGTGAAAAAAACCGAAAACATGAAATCAGCCGTTCACTAACTCTGGGAACCGGTACACTTTAGAGGTATAGTGTAGTGGCATTTTTTGTAGCCAATGAATCGAACGGTCCGAAAACGGTTTGACATCGGCGAAAATCCGTTTCGTTTGCGAGATATGAATTTTTTAAAAAATAACTTTGAACGCTTATAACTCGAAAACGACTGAACCGATTTCGATGCGGTAAAGTTTTTTCTCAATCCGAACAACTTTTCCAACGATCCCCCGAGTCCGTTTTTTAATACGGTCATTTTTGAAAAAAGTGGAGGGGGGTGGTACCCTAAATAACGACGGGGCACAAAAATTTCATTTAACTTTTCTTCTCCCCCGGTCCGTCTTTATACGTTCCGCTACTTTTTTTGCGACATTTCTCGATTTCGTCTCATACTTGCTGGCTTCGTTTAAAAATAATTGGGGCCCTAAAAAAGACCGTTTGGTTTTAAATAATATTTTAGAGGAATTTCCTTGGTGGTGTTGCTGTGCTTTTTCTTGTTTCCTTTGCGGATTCTAAAACAATACTGCGGCCTCGATTTTCCCGAGTTACAATTAGTTGTCTGACCATCGAAAGAGTAAGAAGTGTTTTACTCCTAGGTGCAGTATTGGACCTCTAAGTGTAATCGTAGGTTTAGCGATTTGTCAAAGTAGGCCGCTCAATAAGCGTCTACCAAGATTAAATATACGTAGAACCGAAAGTTACAAGTTTGCATTTATGCAGTGTTAGAAAGCCAAAGTTTAACGACAAATCGAAGTAGGCCGCTCAATAAGCGTCTACCGAGATTTTATCTCGTAGAGCCGAGGCTGGAAACCTGCATTTATGCAGTTTTTAGTGAAAGTGCTTAGTGAAAGTTAAAAGTGACAGTGTATAAGGGAGTACCATCTTTTATATTTTATTTATTTGTTTTAACCATTTTTACCATTAACAATGACGAAATTTAAACCTAACCCCCCTTCCCGTAAAAGCAAAACCGATTTATCCGTCGGAGCCGGCACCAGTTCAGGACCTTCCGCTATGGAAACCTATCTGAAAGAACAGAACCGAAAGCAGGAGCTTCGTATAACGGAGCTCCAAGAACAGGTGAGGGTTCTGACGGAAAAGATCGGCACCCTAACTGACCTTCTGACAACCCCCGCATCGCCAACTTTTTCACCCCCCTCATCGCCCACCCTGGCTCCCAACTTTATGGACATTGATATGTCCAGCTCGCCTGCCGGTGAATTTCTTCCAATAACGAATAAAAAAAGACGAGCGACAAAAACCCCAACCCCCAACCAATCCTCATCCTCCGACTCAGACTCGGACTATGACACAAAACTAATAAAAACGGCAAACAGATACGCCACCCTAAACAACGAAACAACAGACGAACAAACAAGCACTCTTAAAACCAAAAAACAAAAAACACAAAAAACACATGAAACGACAAAAACACCGACTATTCCCCCACCTAAAAAACAAAACCCAACACCAACAAAACAAAACCCAACACCGACAAAACAAAACCCAACACAGACCACACAACCAACCGCCACGAAAAAACAAGCAACAAACCCCCAACCCAACCCAACCCAACCTCCCCAATCCAAAAAAATCCCGGCAATTATCCTCCACCAAAGGGAGAGCTGGCCAGCATTGTCCAGAAAGTTGGGAGCGCAAAGCTACTCAAAAGCTAAGCTGACAAACCAAGGCATAACCATTACCCCGACATCAACCATTGATCATAAAGCCATCATGTCCACTATCGATAGCATGGGTCTAACCCGCCACACAAATCCTCTCCCCGAGGATCGTATGTCCCGATGCGTCGCGCGGGGTCTCCCGACGGAGCTGTCCCCTAAGGATATCGCTGACGATATCATTAGTCAGGGCATCCCCGTCACCGCAGTCTCCCGCATGCGACGCGGAGGGAACAAAGATCCCCTCCCCATGGTCCTCATCACATTTAAACCCGCTGATAAGGAGGCACTATTCGCTCTTCCAGCAATTCTATGCCTAAAAGTAAAATTCGAGGACTTGAAACCGAAGGCACAGGTCACACAGTGCCATCGGTGTCAACAGTTCTACCACGGACAAACACTCTGCACAGCCAAGCCCAAATGCGTGAAGTGTGGTGAGGGCCACCCCACAGTTGACTGTAAAAAGTCCAAAGAAACCCCTCCCAAATGCGCCAACTGTGGCCTGGACCATCCAGCCAGCTACAGGGGGTGCAAATCATTTCCTAAGCTACCGAAAAATAAAACGACCCAACCACCCCCTCATAAACCATCAGTCGCGACCACATCATCATACGCAATTCCTACGCGATCATATGCGCAAGCATCTAAACCAACATCTCACATGCCATCAGCCAAGCCATCTCCCATGCCATCGACAACCACCCCCGATCATCAGTTCGCCCTCCATCTAATTCAACTAATCACCAAGCATGACCCAAACCTACTTCCCTCACTAATCCCGTCCCTGTTATCCAATGTCCTCCCAACCCAAAATGCAGCGCATTGAACAATCCATTCCCCCTTCGTTGAGGGTCGCCACGTGGAACGTGGATGGACTCCGAAACCGCAAACATGAAGTGGTCGAATTCTTATTCGATCACAACATAGATGTGCTTGCGGTACAAGAGACCCATCTGCTTCCACGTGACCACCTAAACTTCGTTGGATATTCATTCTACCGTAATGATACCACAGTCCATGGCGGGACAGCCATCCTCATCAAATCTCACATTAAGCATCATGCTGAAATTAATCATCCTCACAGACACTGTGAATATACATCAATTTCAATCACCACCGCCACAGACGGAAAAATCACCCTCTTTTCTTTCTATGCATCACCTGCACACCCCTTCAATATCCAGGCATTCACTGAAATTCTAAACTACAAAAATAAAAGTATAATGCTGGGAGATTTTAATGCGAAACACCGCGCTTGGAATAGCCGTCTTACAAATGCGAGAGGCAGGAGATTAAATGACGCTATTATTACCAATAACGCGGTGGCCATCGCATCAAATACACCCACACATTATCCATACAACAACGATCATAGACCGGACACAATCGATTTTCTCGTAAATAAAAATTGCCGTTTAGAAATTCACGCCAGAACCATCCAAGAAGGGTCCTCCGACCATAACCCCGTCTTTTTTCAAATCGGAGACCCGGACCATAACCACAACGTACAAAAAACTCGCACTATATTTCATTATGAAAGACTAGGGCGAGTTTTTTATACCCACCTATCACCGATCACCCATATTAACTCAACTGCAGACCTGGAACGGGCGGTGGAACAGTTGGAAATTGATCTATCTGCTGCGATCCAGGAATGCACTGAGGTAATACCATTACATGACCGAAGACATTTCGACCTTCCCCCCCATCTTCAGGACCTACTAGCTCAAAAACACCGAGCTCGTAGGTTATTCCAACAGCATCGAACTATCAACCTTCGTAATGCATATAACAGACTTAACAACTTAGCAAGAAGACAGTTCAGTGAATTTCACAATGCACGCTTTCAAACAAAACTTGAATCACTCAACACACAAGACAATAGCATCTGGAAAATGCAAAAAGCCCTACGTAACAAAAAAACATACATGCCACCATTACACACGGCCAATGGCATTGTCTATGAAAACATAGACAAAGCAGAGGCCTTCGCCGACACATACGAACAAAACACGACACTACACGACAACGACGATATCGACGAAGACATAGAACGAACAGTAAACAGAACAATACACAGACAAAGACAAAACGACACTATCGACATCCCTTTGAGACCAACCTCCCCACAAGAAATACGACAAATTATAAGACACAGGAAAAACAAATCAGCCCCTGGACAAGACAACATACGAAACAAACATTTAAAACACCTGCCTCGCAAGGGGATCGCAGCAATAACAAATATTGTTAACGCTATATTAAGACTGGGACACTTTCCATCCCGTTGGAAACGTGCCACAGTAATAATGATCCCCAAACCTGGCAAAGACCACGTCTTTCCGCAAAACTACCGACCTATATCATTACTTAGCAACATAGGTAAGATTGCTGAACTCGTAATCCTATCACGCATCACATCTTTTTCAGATCAGCTAAATATCATCCCCGACGACCAGTTCGGATTTAGACCTGATCACAGTACGGAGCTCCAGCTCCTGCGGCTGACAGAATCTATAACCAAAGGATTCTGTCAGAGGCAGGCCACTGGAGTTTTGCTATTCGATGTCGAAAAAGCTTTCGACAAAGTCTGGCAAAAGGGACTGGTCTATAAGATGACTGTCGCCGGGTACCCATTGACAATCACTCGCCTCACAGACTCATATCTACGCGGCCGTAAAATAAACAGCCGCGTGGGGAACAGTCTATCCGCATCTCGAAACATCATGGCCGGCGTACCCCAGGGGGCCGTGCTATCCCCCCATCTGTTCAACATTTTTACCCATGACCTCACTCCCACACCTCACACAGACCTAGCACGATACGCCGATGACCTAATCATTAAAACAGCTTCACTGCTTCCTCGCCAAGTGACGCGTCACCTTCAAACAGCAGCAGACGACTTTGTAGACTACTGCAATAAATGGAAAATCAAAATAAACTCCGATAAAACAAAAGCCATCTTATTTAGCCGTAGAAGACAGGGACCTGTCGGACACGTCGAAATAAATGGCAATATAATCAATTGGCAGGACGACGTTAAGTATCTTGGGGTTACTTTCGACAAGCGCCTTACTTGGGGGTTACACGTCAAAAACACACGCATTAAAGCCATGTACACCTACAAAAATCTATACTCCCTACTTCGCGGTAATAGTAAACTCACACACAAAAATAAATTACTACTACTAAACACAATAATTCGCCCGATCCTATCCTATGCATCAACCGCCTGGGGCTATGCCGCGCCAAGTCATCTAAAACTCATTCAAAACCTAGAGAATCGCTACAGACGTAACGCCCTTGACCTTCCCTGGCACACCTCATATACTAGACTTATGAGAGACAATAATCTTACCCCCCTAACGACCTTTATTTCAGAAAAAGCCCATAATATATACCAAAAAGCTGATAATCATTCAAATCCTCTTATTCGACAGGCCGTCCACTACGACGAGAACATCCGTCATCGCCACAAGAGACCCCGCCTTCAGCTAGCCCTCTAGCCTTCAGCTAGCGAGCTAGTTCTCACCTTCCCTCCTTCTCCAAATCCCACTTCCCTCCCCTCCCCCCCCCCCCAACAGCAACAACAAATAGTTCTATAGAACAGTCACGACATTTAAGCCCTTCAGGCAGCTAGTCTCCCCAAAAATCGACAAAACTTAGGCTACCTAGCGGTAGGGAGAGTTTAAGAGGTCCACTTGAAGGTCAAGTGGGGGTGGAAGGAAAGGTTTGGCAGAATAATTAGTGTCAGCGCACATAGATGTCCGCTAACACTAAGGATTATTCCAGATCGGGCCCTCTTACCGGGTGTTGTTGTTGTTGTTGTTTCCCGAGTTACATATTTAACGCGAATCGAACGACCAATCGGGAGCCAGAGAACCGTGTTTGCGCGGTGGGTGGAGCTTGTGAACGTCACTGGCTTTCTGTTAAATAGATGTGTCTTGAAGTGTAATTATTTAGTTGTGGTTGGAGAGTCAATTGGTAATCATGCCACCTAATCCTCCTAAACCTCCTCCTAAACCTCCTACAGTAAGAGTAAGATTTTGTTTATGAAAAAAAAGGTTCTTTTAAGAACCACAACAATTTTGGAAAAAGAAATCGTATGCACACAAAGAAAACCCTATGAACCTTTATTAATATATAATTATTTTTTTAAGTATGGAATCATTCCAAGGCGATGGTCTAAGTGAGGTTCGTAAAAAGTAATAAAAAAAATCAAATTTCTTTCTTAAATACTTGTGTTTCTGAAGAGAACCGTTGAATTATAAGTAGCTCTTGTTTCTATGTGGGGTTCATAAAATGTAATTTCTATGTGAGGTTTACAAACACTTTAAAAAAAAAATAATTTCTCCCGATCTGTTAATGTGACTGAAATAGTGTATACAGGTAAAATGTATATCATTAATTTCTCGACAACTTTGTCCCTGCTCATTTTTGTTTATCTCCCATAGTTTTGCTATAATTAATTTTTAAATTTTTTTTCAAGATTTTTAAAAATGCGTTTTATCTCCCGTACTATTAATGCTACGCGAAAACTTCTAATGACAAAATTACTGAAAATTGTAAGATCTTCAACTTTTGTATTTACCACTTTAACGTATCTTAAAGAATAAAAAAGATAATGAAAAAATTGTAATTTTTAGAAAAATGCCATTATCTCCCCACCTATTAATTATTAGAAAAAAATTGCCAAGTTAGCTTGAAGAGCCTCCCCCATACTATAACTTCGTAATTTAACTTTTTGTTCTATCTGCCTTGGTTTAGCTTTTATTTATTTTTTTGTAATAATTGTTTTATATCCCGGTATTTTTATCGGCTTAATTATTTTTTTTAGTTTTGAATCATTCCAAGGCGATGGTCTAAGTGAGGTTCATAAAAAGTAATAAAAAAAAATCAAAATTCTTCCTTAAATACTTGTGGTTCTGATGAGAACCGTTGAATTATAAGTAGCTCTTGTTTCTATGTGGGGTTCATAAAATGTAATTTCTATGTGAGGTTTACAAACACTTTAAAAAAAAAATAATTTCTCCCGATCTGTTAATGTGACTGATATAGTGTATACAGGTAAAATGTATATCATGAATTTCTCGACAACTTTGTCCCTGCTCATTTTTGTCTATGTGCCATACTTTTGCTATAATTAATTTTTTAATTTTTTTTCAAGATTTTTAAAAATGCGTTTTATCTCCCGTACTATTAATGCTACGCAAAAAATTCTAATGACAAAATTACTGAAAATTGTAAGATCTGCAACTTTTGTATTTACCACTTTAACGTATCTTAAAGAATAAAAAATATAATGAAAAAATTGTAATTTTTAGAAAAATGCCATTATCTCCCCAACTATTAATTATTAGAAAAAAATTGCCAAGTTAGCTTGAAGAGCTTCACCCATCCTATAACTTCGTAATTTAACTTTTTGTTCTATCTGCCTTGGTTTAGCTTTTATTTATTTTTTTTGTAATAATTGTTTTATATCCCGGTATTTTTATCGGCTACTTGGTATAGGCCATGGTATAGAGTATGTTTGGGTGCGGATCATGTAGAAACAAATCCTAAACTGACACATTTTTGTGCGCTTCCCCATGTTTTTCTCGATGTTAACGGTCCGGTGATCCCGCATCGACTGAGCTCCGTGAAAAAAGCGTTTTGGGGTATATTTATAACCTCGGTTCGCGCGCTCGCTGGCCCGGGCCCAAATGTGGGTGTCGCCGTGTGCGATGCGAGGTTATAAATATATGTGCCTGTTTTGTTAAGTTATTAGTTTCCATTCCGCCGTCGTCTTTTTTGAAGCTTTGAAGGATAATCGTCCAGCAGTGTTCAGTGCAAAGTTGTGTTTGTAAAAAAGGCTCTTTTAAGAACCATAATAATTTTGCAAAAAGAAATCGTATGCACAACAAACCGTACATAATTAATATTTAATTATTTTTTCAAGCGGCTTTTTTTGTAATGTTTTCTGAGGCGGTCTCGGAAAAATGGCATTCGCAGCCTAATTATTAATGATCCCAAAAAAAATTGCTATATTAACCTGATGGGTTTCACCTATGCACATTTTTGTGCGCTTGCGTGTTTTTCACGATGTAAACACTTCCCGTTACTATACACATTAAAAAACGTGAAAAACATTCCCTAATTTCAAATTGAATTGATTGTTTTGACTAATTTTATAATTTAATTAACCTATTTAATTTCTATCTATGTTTTATCACTGAAAAATGGCATGTTAAAAAAAGCGCATCGACATGACATTGCCATTTTCTAACTTTGGCTCTTAATAGCTAAGTAGCTGTTACAGCTGCAACATTGAAACTTATGGGTTTAAATGTGTCGAGTCAATACCAATAGAAGGCCGTTCGATTTATTCAAATCGGTCCGTGCATTGCGGAGTTATTAACAATAATAGTTAGCTATGAAAATGACGAATCACGTAGCTCGAACTTAGCGGTTTTCGAATTTTTCATTATTTTTTTCCACCAAGGCGATGGTCTAAGTGAGGTTCAGAAAAACTTTGAAATAAAAAAGGCGCACCTAAACGAAATCGAGTTTCGCTAGGTGCGCCTTTTTTGTGACGTTTTTTTTTGTATCACACACTATTACCCATGCGTGGTCTATGTGAGGTTTAGAAAAACTTTTAAATAAAAAAGGCGAACCTAACGAAATATATCGCTAGATTCGCCTTTTTTTCCTGGATATTATAAGTATTTTACCTTTTGTATGTACGTAGTATCTTTAACACAACAAAAATAAAAAAAGACAGACATATTCTTGGATCAGTTCTGAGGTGATCTGGGGTGAGTTCGATTCGCGCCTGACCCGAAGGCGGACTGAACGGTGTGTTTTTTTTGGCTTTTCTGACATCTAATGGCCAAAAAAAGAAAAAAAAAGAAATTTTTTTACTAAATTTTCGATGGTATTATCAATTCTTAGTTGGCCGATATAAAAAAAAGTCGAAATTTGTTTTTGGTATCCGAGATAAGAGCCTTCAAAGTTTTTAACAAAAACCATGATAACTTTAAAACCAGTGAACCGATTTTAACAAATGGTAGTGTATTTTGAAGGTCTCGCCAATACCTACAAGCTCCAGTTTTTGGTTTTCTAATATTTGCCTATTTCGATTTGTAAACGCCAAAAAACAACATTGAAAAAACATGAAACATGCTTTCGTGAAAAATGTCTCGACATCGCAAATCCGATGCAACAATTTTTTTTCATGCAGTTTTGGATAACCAAATAACCCGAAATACCGCCATCGTTGGAAAATGTGCAAATTTGTTTTTAGTTCCGGAGATATAAGCGTCTAAAGTTAGGGCTTTTTTTCAACAAAATTCGTTGTAACTCAAAAACCAGTGAACCGATTTTAACATTAGATAGTAGATTTTGTAGGTCTTGCCGGTACCTGCCAGCACCAGTTTTTGGTTTTTTGATATTTCTTTATTTCGATTTTTAAAGGCCAAAAAACTGAAATTTCAAAAAGTGAAAAAAACCGAAAACATGAAATCAGCCGTTCACTAACTCTGGGAACCGGTACACTTTAGAGGTATAGTGTAGTGGCATTTTTTGTAGCCAATGAATCGAACGGTCCGAAAACGGTTTGACATCGGCGAAAATCCGTTTCGTTTGCGAGATATGAATTTTTTAAAAAATAACTTTGAACGCTTATAACTCGAAAACGACTGAACCGATTTCGATGCGGTAAAGTTTTTTCTCAATCCGAACAACTTTTCCAACGATCCCCCGAGTCCGTTTTTTAATACGGTCATTTTTGAAAAAAGTGGAGGGGGGTGGTACCCTAAATAACGACGGGGCACAAAAATTTCATTTAACTTTTCTTCTCCCCCGGTCCGTCTTTATACGTTCCGCTACTTTTTTTGCGACATTTCTCGATTTCGTCTCATACTTGCTGGCTTCGTTTAAAAATAATTGGGGCCCTAAAAAAGACCGTTTGGTTTTAAATAATATTTTAGAGGAATTTCCTTGGTGGTGTTGCTGTGCTTTTTCTTGTTTCCTTTGCGGATTCTAAAACAATACTGCGGCCTCGATTTTCCCGAGTTACATATTTAACGCGAATCGAACGACCAATCGGGAGCCAGAGAACCGTGTTTGCGCGGTGGGTGGAGCTTGTGAACGTCACTGGCTTTCTGTTAAATAGATGTGTCTTGAAGTGTAATTATTTAGCAACAAACCCCCAACCCAACCCAACCCAACCTCCCCAATCCAAAAAAATCCCGGCAATTATCCTCCACCAAAGGGAGAGCTGGCCAGCATTGTCCAGAAAGTTGGGAGCGCAAAGCTACTCAAAAGCTAAGCTGACAAACCAAGGCATAACCATTACCCCGACATCAACCATTGATCATAAAGCCATCATGTCCACTATCGATAGCATGGGTCTAACCCGCCACACAAATCCTCTCCCCGAGGATCGTATGTCCCGATGCGTCGCGCGGGGTCTCCCGACGGAGCTGTCCCCTAAGGATATCGCTGACGATATCATTAGTCAGGGCATCCCCGTCACCGCAGTCTCCCGCATGCGACGCGGAGGGAACAAAGATCCCCTCCCCATGGTCCTCATCACGTTTAAACCCGCTGATAAGGAGGCACTATTCGCTCTTCCAGCAATTCTATGCCTAAAAGTAAAATTCGAGGACTTGAAACCGAAGGCACAGGTCACACAGTGCCATCGGTGTCAACAGTTCTACCACGGGCAAACACTCTGCACAGCCAAGCCCAAATGCGTGAAGTGTGGTGAGGGCCACCCCACAGTTGACTGTAAAAAGTCCAAAGAAACCCCTCCCAAATGCGCCAACTGTGGCCTGGACCATCCAGCCAGCTACAGGGGGTGCAAATCATTTCCTAAGCTACCGAAAAATAAAACGACCCAACCACCCCCTCATAAACCATCAGTCGCGACCACATCATCATACGCAATTCCTACGCGATCATATGCGCAAGCATCTAAACCAACATCTCATATGCCATCAGCCAAGCCATCTCCCATGCCATCGACAACCACCCCCGATCATCAGTTCGCCCTCCATCTAATTCAACTAATCACCAAGCATGACCCAAACCTACTTCCCTCACTAATCCCGTCCCTGTTATCCAATGTCCTCCCAACCCAAAATGCAGCGCATTGAACAATCCATTCCCCCTTCGTTGAGGGTCGCCACGTGGAACGTGGATGGACTCCGAAACCGCAAACATGAAGTGGTCGAATTCTTATTCGATCACAACATAGATGTGCTTGCGGTACAAGAGACCCATCTGCTTCCACGTGACCACCTAAACTTCGTTGGATATTCATTCTACCGGAATGATACCACAGTCCATGGCGGGACAGCCATCCTCATCAAATCTCACATTAAGCATCATGCTGAAATTAATCATCCTCACAGGCACTGTGAATATACATCAATTTCAATCACCACCGCCACAGACGGAAAAATCACCCTCTTTTCTTTCTATGCATCACCTGCACACCCCTTCAATATCCAGGCATTCACTGAAATTCTAAACTACAAAAATAAAAGTATAATGCTGGGAGATTTTAATGCGAAACACCGCGCTTGGAATAGCCGTCTTACAAATGCGAGAGGCAGGAGATTAAATGACGCTATTATTACCAATAACGCGGTGGCCATCGCATCAAATACACCCACACATTATCCATACAACAACGATCATAGACCGGACACAATCGATTTCCTCGTAAATAAAAATTGCCGTTTAGAAATTCACGCCAGAACCATCCAAGAAGGGTCCTCCGACCATAACCCCGTCTTTTTTCAAATCGGAGACCCGGACCATAACCACAACGTACAAAAAACTCGCACTATATTTCATTATGAAAGACTAGGGCGAGTTTTTTATACCCACCTATCACCGATCACCCATATTAACTCAACTGCAGACCTGGAACGGGCGGTAGAACAGTTGGAAATTGATCTATCTGCTGCGATCCAGGAATGCACTGAGGTAATACCATTACATGACCGAAGACATTTCGACCTTCCCCCCCATCTTCAGGACCTACTAGCTCAAAAACACCGAGCTCGTAGGTTATTCCAACAGCATCGAACTATCAACCTTCGTAATGCATATAACAGACTTAACAACTTAGCAAGAAGACAGTTCAGTGAATTTCACAATGCACGCTTTCAAACAAAACTTGAATCACTCAACACACAAGACAATAGCATCTGGAAAATGCAAAAAGCCCTACGTAACAAAAAAACATACATGCCACCATTACACACGGCCAATGGCATTGTCTATGAAAACATAGACAAAGCAGAGGCCTTCGCCGACACATACGAACAAAACACGACACTACACGACAACGACGATATCGACGAAGACATAGAACGAACAGTAAACAGAACAATACACAGACAAAGACAAAACGACACTATCGACATCCCTTTGAGACCAACCTCCCCACAAGAAATACGACAAATTATAAGACACAGGAAAAACAAATCAGCCCCTGGACAAGACAACATACGAAACAAACATTTAAAACACCTGCCTCGCAAGGGGATCGCAGCAATAACAAATATTGTTAACGCTATATTAAGACTGGGACACTTTCCATCCCGTTGGAAACGTGCCACAGTAATAATGATCCCCAAACCTGGCAAAGACCACGTCTTTCCGCAAAACTACCGACCTATATCATTACTTAGCAACATAGGTAAGATTGCTGAACTCGTAATCCTATCACGCATCACATCTTTTTCAGATCAGCTAAATATCATCCCCGACGACCAGTTCGGATTTAGACCTGATCACAGTACGGAGCTCCAGCTCCTGCGGCTGACAGAATCTATAACCAAAGGATTCTGTCAGAGGCAGGCCACTGGAGTTTTGCTATTCGATGTCGAAAAAGCTTTCGACAAAGTCTGGCAAAAGGGACTGGTCTATAAGATGACTGTCGCCGGGTACCCATTGACAATCACTCGCCTCACAGACTCATATCTACGCGGCCGTAAAATAAACAGCCGCGTGGGGAACAGTCTATCTGCATCTCGAAACATCATGGCCGGCGTACCCCAGGGGGCCGTGCTATCCCCCCATCTGTTCAACATTTTTACCCATGACCTCACTCCCACACCTCACACAGACCTAGCACGATACGCCGATGACCTAATCATTAAAACAGCTTCACTGCTTCCTCGCCAAGTGACGCGTCACCTTCAAACAGCAGCAGACGACTTTGTAGACTACTGCAATAAATGGAAAATCAAAATAAACTCCGATAAAACAAAAGCCATCTTATTTAGCCGTAGAAGACAGGGACCTGTCGGACACGTCGAAATAAATGGCAATATAATCAATTGGCAGGACGACGTTAAGTATCTTGGGGTTACTTTCGACAAGCGCCTTACTTGGGGGTTACACGTCAAAAACACACGCATTAAAGCCATGTACACCTACAAAAATCTATACTCCCTACTTCGCGGTAATAGTAAACTCACACACAAAAATAAATTACTACTACTAAACACAATAATTCGCCCGATCCTATCCTATGCATCAACCGCCTGGGGCTATGCCGCGCCAAGTCATCTAAAACTCATTCAAAACCTTGAGAATCGCTACAGACGTAACGCCCTTGACCTTCCCTGGCACACCTCATATACTAGACTTATGAGAGACAATAATCTTACCCCCTTAACGACCTTTATTTCAGAAAAAGCCCATAATGTATACCAAAAAGCTGATAATCATTCAAATCCTCTTATTCGACAGGCCGTCCACTACGACGAGAACATCCGTCATCGCCACAAGAGACCCCGCCTTCAGCTAGCCCTCTAGCCTTCAGCTAGCGAGCTAGTTCTCACCTTCCCTCCTTCTCCAAATCCCACTTCCCTCCCCTCCCCCCCCCAACAGCAACAACAAATAGTTCTATAGAACAGTCACGACATTTAAGCCCTTCAGGCAGCTAGTCTCCCCAAAAATCGACAAAACTTAGGCTACCTAGCGGTAGGGAGAGTTTAAGAGGTCCACTTGAAGGTCAAGTGGGGGTGGAAGGAAAGGTTTGGCAGAATAATTAGTGTCAGCGCACATAGATGTCCGCTAACACTAAGGATTCTTCCAGATCGGGCCCTCTTACCGGGTGTTGTTGTTGTTGTTGTTGTAATTATTTAGTTGTGGTTGGAGAGTCAATTGGTAATCATGCCACCTAATCCTCCTAAACCTCCTCCTAAACCTCCTACAGTAAGAGTAAGATTTTGTTTATGAAAAAAAAGGTTCTTTTAAGAACCACAACAATTTTGGAAAAAGAAATCGTATGCACACAAAGAAAACCCTATGAACCTTTATTAATATATAATTATTTTTTTAAGTATGGAATCATTCCAAGGCGATGGTCTAAGTGAGGTTCGTAAAAAGTAATAAAAAAAATCAAATTTCTTTCTTAAATACTTGTGTTTCTGAAGAGAACCGTTGAATTATAAGTAGCTCTTGTTTCTATGTGGGGTTCATAAAATGTAATTTCTATGTGAGGTTTACAAACACTTTAAAAAAAAAATAATTTCTCCCGATCTGTTAATGTGACTGAAATAGTGTATACAGGTAAAATGTATATCATTAATTTCTCGACAACTTTGTCCCTGCTCATTTTTGTTTATCTCCCATAGTTTTGCTATAATTAATTTTTAAATTTTTTTTCAAGATTTTTAAAAATGCGTTTTATCTCCCGTACTATTAATGCTACGCGAAAACTTCTAATGACAAAATTACTGAAAATTGTAAGATCTTCAACTTTTGTATTTACCACTTTAACGTATCTTAAAGAATAAAAAAGATAATGAAAAAATTGTAATTTTTAGAAAAATGCCATTATCTCCCCACCTATTAATTATTAGAAAAAAATTGCCAAGTTAGCTTGAAGAGCCTCCCCCATACTATAACTTCGTAATTTAACTTTTTGTTCTATCTGCCTTGGTTTAGCTTTTATTTATTTTTTTGTAATAATTGTTTTATATCCCGGTATTTTTATCGGCTTAATTATTTTTTTTAGTTTTGAATCATTCCAAGGCGATGGTCTAAGTGAGGTTCATAAAAAGTAATAAAAAAAAATCAAAATTCTTCCTTAAATACTTGTGGTTCTGATGAGAACCGTTGAATTATAAGTAGCTCTTGTTTCTATGTGGGGTTCATAAAATGTAATTTCTATGTGAGGTTTACAAACACTTTAAAAAAAAAATAATTTCTCCCGATCTGTTAATGTGACTGATATAGTGTATACAGGTAAAATGTATATCATGAATTTCTCGACAACTTTGTCCCTGCTCATTTTTGTCTATGTGCCATACTTTTGCTATAATTAATTTTTTAATTTTTTTTCAAGATTTTTAAAAATGCGTTTTATCTCCCGTACTATTAATGCTACGCAAAAAATTCTAATGACAAAATTACTGAAAATTGTAAGATCTGCAACTTTTGTATTTACCACTTTAACGTATCTTAAAGAATAAAAAATATAATGAAAAAATTGTAATTTTTAGAAAAATGCCATTATCTCCCCAACTATTAATTATTAGAAAAAAATTGCCAAGTTAGCTTGAAGAGCTTCACCCATCCTATAACTTCGTAATTTAACTTTTTGTTCTATCTGCCTTGGTTTAGCTTTTATTTATTTTTTTTGTAATAATTGTTTTATATCCCGGTATTTTTATCGGCTACTTGGTATAGGCCATGGTATAGAGTATGTTTGGGTGCGGATCATGTAGAAACAAATCCTAAACTGACACATTTTTGTGCGCTTCCCCATGTTTTTCTCGATGTTAACGGTCCGGTGATCCCGCATCGACTGAGCTCCGTGAAAAAAGCGTTTTGGGGTATATTTATAACCTCGGTTCGCGCGCTCGCTGGCCCGGGCCCAAATGTGGGTGTCGCCGTGTGCGATGCGAGGTTATAAATATATGTGCCTGTTTTGTTAAGTTATTAGTTTCCATTCCGCCGTCGTCTTTTTTGAAGCTTTGAAGGATAATCGTCCAGCAGTGTTCAGTGCAAAGTTGTGTTTGTAAAAAAGGCTCTTTTAAGAACCATAATAATTTTGCAAAAAGAAATCGTATGCACAACAAACCGTACATAATTAATATTTAATTATTTTTTCAAGCGGCTTTTTTTGTAATGTTTTCTGAGGCGGTCTCGGAAAAATGGCATTCGCAGCCTAATTATTAATGATCCCAAAAAAAATTGCTATATTAACCTGATGGGTTTCACCTATGCACATTTTTGTGCGCTTGCGTGTTTTTCACGATGTAAACACTTCCCGTTACTATACACATTAAAAAACGTGAAAAACATTCCCTAATTTCAAATTGAATTGATTGTTTTGACTAATTTTATAATTTAATTAACCTATTTAATTTCTATCTATGTTTTATCACTGAAAAATGGCATGTTAAAAAAAGCGCATCGACATGACATTGCCATTTTCTAACTTTGGCTCTTAATAGCTAAGTAGCTGTTACAGCTGCAACATTGAAACTTATGGGTTTAAATGTGTCGAGTCAATACCAATAGAAGGCCGTTCGATTTATTCAAATCGGTCCGTGCATTGCGGAGTTATTAACAATAATAGTTAGCTATGAAAATGACGAATCACGTAGCTCGAACTTAGCGGTTTTCGAATTTTTCATTATTTTTTTCCACCAAGGCGATGGTCTAAGTGAGGTTCAGAAAAACTTTGAAATAAAAAAGGCGCACCTAAACGAAATCGAGTTTCGCTAGGTGCGCCTTTTTTGTGACGTTTTTTTTTGTATCACACACTATTACCCATGCGTGGTCTATGTGAGGTTTAGAAAAACTTTTAAATAAAAAAGGCGAACCTAACGAAATATATCGCTAGATTCGCCTTTTTTTCCTGGATATTATAAGTATTTTACCTTTTGTATGTACGTAGTATCTTTAACACAACAAAAATAAAAAAAGACAGACATATTCTTGGATCAGTTCTGAGGTGATCTGGGGTGAGTTCGATTCGCGCCTGACCCGAAGGCGGACTGAACGGTGTGTTTTTTTTGGCTTTTCTGACATCTAATGGCCAAAAAAAGAAAAAAAAAGAAATTTTTTTACTAAATTTTCGATGGTATTATCAATTCTTAGTTGGCCGATATAAAAAAAAGTCGAAATTTGTTTTTGGTATCCGAGATAAGAGCCTTCAAAGTTTTTAACAAAAACCATGATAACTTTAAAACCAGTGAACCGATTTTAACAAATGGTAGTGTATTTTGAAGGTCTCGCCAATACCTACAAGCTCCAGTTTTTGGTTTTCTAATATTTGCCTATTTCGATTTGTAAACGCCAAAAAACAACATTGAAAAAACATGAAACATGCTTTCGTGAAAAATGTCTCGACATCGCAAATCCGATGCAACAATTTTTTTTCATGCAGTTTTGGATAACCAAATAACCCGAAATACCGCCATCGTTGGAAAATGTGCAAATTTGTTTTTAGTTCCGGAGATATAAGCGTCTAAAGTTAGGGCTTTTTTTCAACAAAATTCGTTGTAACTCAAAAACCAGTGAACCGATTTTAACATTAGATAGTAGATTTTGTAGGTCTTGCCGGTACCTGCCAGCACCAGTTTTTGGTTTTTTGATATTTCTTTATTTCGATTTTTAAAGGCCAAAAAACTGAAATTTCAAAAAGTGAAAAAAACCGAAAACATGAAATCAGCCGTTCACTAACTCTGGGAACCGGTACACTTTAGAGGTATAGTGTAGTGGCATTTTTTGTAGCCAATGAATCGAACGGTCCGAAAACGGTTTGACATCGGCGAAAATCCGTTTCGTTTGCGAGATATGAATTTTTTAAAAAATAACTTTGAACGCTTATAACTCGAAAACGACTGAACCGATTTCGATGCGGTAAAGTTTTTTCTCAATCCGAACAACTTTTCCAACGATCCCCCGAGTCCGTTTTTTAATACGGTCATTTTTGAAAAAAGTGGAGGGGGGTGGTACCCTAAATAACGACGGGGCACAAAAATTTCATTTAACTTTTCTTCTCCCCCGGTCCGTCTTTATACGTTCCGCTACTTTTTTTGCGACATTTCTCGATTTCGTCTCATACTTGCTGGCTTCGTTTAAAAATAATTGGGGCCCTAAAAAAGACCGTTTGGTTTTAAATAATATTTTAGAGGAATTTCCTTGGTGGTGTTGCTGTGCTTTTTCTTGTTTCCTTTGCGGATTCTAAAACAATACTGCGGCCTCGACACAACAACAACAACACCCGGTAAGAGGGCCCGATCTGGAAGAATCCTTAGTGTTAGCGGACATCTATGTGCGCTGACACTAATTATCCTGCCAAACCTTTCCTTCCACCCCCACTTGACCTTCAAGTGGACCTCTTAAACTCTCCCTACCGCTAGGTAGCCTAAGTTTTGTCGATTTTTGGGGAGACTAGCTGCCTGAAGGGCTTAAATGTCGTGACTGTTCTATAGAACTATTTGTTGTTGTTGTTGGGGGGGGGGAGGGGAGGGAAGTGGGATTTGGAGAAGGAGGGAAGGTGAGAACTAGCTCGCTAGCTGAAGGCTAGAGGGCTAGCTGAAGGCGGGGTCTCTTGTGGCGATGACGGATGTTCTCGTCGTAGTGGACGGCCTGTCGAATAAGAGGATTTGAATGATTATCAGCTTTTTGGTATACATTATGGGCTTTTTCTGAAATAAAGGTCGTTAAGGGGGTAAGATTATTGTCTCTCATAAGTCTAGTATATGAGGTGTGCCAGGGAAGGTCAAGGGCGTTACGTCTGTAGCGATTCTCAAGGTTTTGAATGAGTTTTAGATGACTTGGCGCGGCATAGCCCCAGGCGGTTGATGCATAGGATAGGATCGGGCGAATTATTGTGTTTAGTAGTAGTAATTTATTTTTGTGTGTGAGTTTACTATTACCGCGAAGTAGGGAGTATAGATTTTTGTAGGTGTACATGGCTTTAATGCGTGTGTTTTTGACGTGTAACCCCCAAGTAAGGCGCTTGTCGAAAGTAACCCCAAGATACTTAACGTCGTCCTGCCAATTGATTATATTGCCATTTATTTCGACGTGTCCGACAGGTCCCTGTCTTCTACGGCTAAATAAGATGGCTTTTGTTTTATCGGAGTTTATTTTGATTTTCCATTTATTGCAGTAGTCTACAAAGTCGTCTGCTGCTGTTTGAAGGTGACGCGTCACTTGGCGAGGAAGCAGTGAAGCTGTTTTAATGATTAGGTCATCGGCGTATCGTGCTAGGTCTGTGTGAGGTGTGGGAGTGAGGTCATGGGTAAAAATGTTGAACAGATGGGGGGATAGCACGGCCCCCTGGGGTACGCCGGCCATGATGTTTCGAGATGCGGATAGACTGTTCCCCACGCGGCTGTTTATTTTACGGCCGCGTAGATATGAGTCTGTGAGGCGAGTGATTGTCAATGGGTACCCGGCGACAGTCATCTTATAGACCAGTCCCTTTTGCCAGACTTTGTCGAAAGCTTTTTCGACATCGAATAGCAAAACTCCAGTGGCCTGCCTCTGACAGAATCCTTTGGTTATAGATTCTGTCAGCCGCAGGAGCTGGAGCTCCGTACTGTGATCAGGTCTAAATCCGAACTGGTCGTCGGGGATGATATTTAGCTGATCTGAAAAAGATGTGATGCGTGATAGGATTACGAGTTCAGCAATCTTACCTATGTTGCTAAGTAATGATATAGGTCGGTAGTTTTGCGGAAAGACGTGGTCTTTGCCAGGTTTGGGGATCATTATTACTGTGGCACGTTTCCAACGGGATGGAAAGTGTCCCAGTCTTAATATAGCGTTAACAATATTTGTTATTGCTGCGATCCCCTTGCGAGGCAGGTGTTTTAAATGTTTGTTTCGTATGTTGTCTTGTCCAGGGGCTGATTTGTTTTTCCTGTGTCTTATAATTTGTCGTATTTCTTGTGGGGAGGTTGGTCTCAAAGGGATGTCGATAGTGTCGTTTTGTCTTTGTCTGTGTATTGTTCTGTTTACTGTTCGTTCTATGTCTTCGTCGATATCGTCGTTGTCGTGTAGTGTCGTGTTTTGTTCGTATGTGTCGGCGAAGGCCTCTGCTTTGTCTATGTTTTCATAGACAATGCCATTGGCCGTGTGTAATGGTGGCATGTATGTTTTTTTGTTACGTAGGGCTTTTTGCATTTTCCAGATGCTATTGTCTTGTGTGTTGAGTGATTCAAGTTTTGTTTGAAAGCGTGCATTGTGAAATTCACTGAACTGTCTTCTTGCTAAGTTGTTAAGTCTGTTATATGCATTACGAAGGTTGATAGTTCGATGCTGTTGGAATAACCTACGAGCTCGGTGTTTTTGAGCTAGTAGGTCCTGAAGATGGGGGGGAAGGTCGAAATGTCTTCGGTCATGTAATGGTATTACCTCAGTGCATTCCTGGATCGCAGCAGATAGATCAATTTCCAACTGTTCCACCGCCCGTTCCAGGTCTGCAGTTGAGTTAATATGGGTGATCGGTGATAGGTGGGTATAAAAAACTCGCCCTAGTCTTTCATAATGAAATATAGTGCGAACTGCGGCCTCGATTTTCCCGAGTTACATATTTAACGCGAATCGAACGACCAATCGGGAGCCAGAGAACCGTGTTTGCGCGGTGGGTGGAGCTTGTGAACGTCACTGGCTTTCTGTTAAATAGATGTGTCTTGAAGTGTAATTATTTAGTTGTGGTTGGAGAGTCAATTGGTAATCATGCCACCTAATCCTCCTAAACCTCCTCCTAAACCTCCTACAGTAAGAGTAAGATTTTGTTTATGAAAAAAAAGGTTCTTTTAAGAACCACAACAATTTTGGAAAAAGAAATCGTATGCACACAAAGAAAACCCTATGAACCTTTATTAATATATAATTATTTTTTTAAGTATGGAATCATTCCAAGGCGATGGTCTAAGTGAGGTTCGTAAAAAGTAATAAAAAAAAAAATCAAATTTCTTTCTTAAATACTTGTGTTTCTGAAGAGAACCGTTGAATTATAAGTAGCTCTTGTTTCTATGTGGGGTTCATAAAATGTAATTTCTATGTGAGGTTTACAAACACTTTAAAAAAAAAATAATTTCTCCCGATCTGTTAATGTGACTGAAATAGTGTATACAGGTAAAATGTATATCATTAATTTCTCGACAACTTTGTCCCTGCTCATTTTTGTTTATCTCCCATAGTTTTGCTATAATTAATTTTTAAATTTTTTTTCAAGATTTTTAAAAATGCGTTTTATCTCCCGTACTATTAATGCTACGCGAAAACTTCTAATGACAAAATTACTGAAAATTGTAAGATCTTCAACTTTTGTATTTACCACTTTAACGTATCTTAAAGAATAAAAAAGATAATGAAAAAATTGTAATTTTTAGAAAAATGCCATTATCTCCCCACCTATTAATTATTAGAAAAAAATTGCCAAGTTAGCTTGAAGAGCCTCCCCCATACTATAACTTCGTAATTTAACTTTTTGTTCTATCTGCCTTGGTTTAGCTTTTATTTATTTTTTTGTAATAATTGTTTTATATCCCGGTATTTTTATCGGCTTAATTATTTTTTTTAGTTTTGAATCATTCCAAGGCGATGGTCTAAGTGAGGTTCATAAAAAGTAATAAAAAAAAATCAAAATTCTTCCTTAAATACTTGTGGTTCTGATGAGAACCGTTGAATTATAAGTAGCTCTTGTTTCTATGTGGGGTTCATAAAATGTAATTTCTATGTGAGGTTTACAAACACTTTAAAAAAAAAATAATTTCTCCCGATCTGTTAATGTGACTGATATAGTGTATACAGGTAAAATGTATATCATGAATTTCTCGACAACTTTGTCCCTGCTCATTTTTGTCTATGTGCCATACTTTTGCTATAATTAATTTTTTAATTTTTTTTCAAGATTTTTAAAAATGCGTTTTATCTCCCGTACTATTAATGCTACGCAAAAAATTCTAATGACAAAATTACTGAAAATTGTAAGATCTGCAACTTTTGTATTTACCACTTTAACGTATCTTAAAGAATAAAAAATATAATGAAAAAATTGTAATTTTTAGAAAAATGCCATTATCTCCCCAACTATTAATTATTAGAAAAAAATTGCCAAGTTAGCTTGAAGAGCTTCACCCATCCTATAACTTCGTAATTTAACTTTTTGTTCTATCTGCCTTGGTTTAGCTTTTATTTATTTTTTTTGTAATAATTGTTTTATATCCCGGTATTTTTATCGGCTACTTGGTATAGGCCATGGTATAGAGTATGTTTGGGTGCGGATCATGTAGAAACAAATCCTAAACTGACACATTTTTGTGCGCTTCCCCATGTTTTTCTCGATGTTAACGGTCCGGTGATCCCGCATCGACTGAGCTCCGTGAAAAAAGCGTTTTGGGGTATATTTATAACCTCGGTTCGCGCGCTCGCTGGCCCGGGCCCAAATGTGGGTGTCGCCGTGTGCGATGCGAGGTTATAAATATATGTGCCTGTTTTGTTAAGTTATTAGTTTCCATTCCGCCGTCGTCTTTTTTGAAGCTTTGAAGGATAATCGTCCAGCAGTGTTCAGTGCAAAGTTGTGTTTGTAAAAAAGGCTCTTTTAAGAACCATAATAATTTTGCAAAAAGAAATCGTATGCACAACAAACCGTACATAATTAATATTTAATTATTTTTTCAAGCGGCTTTTTTTGTAATGTTTTCTGAGGCGGTCTCGGAAAAATGGCATTCGCAGCCTAATTATTAATGATCCCAAAAAAAATTGCTATATTAACCTGATGGGTTTCACCTATGCACATTTTTGTGCGCTTGCGTGTTTTTCACGATGTAAACACTTCCCGTTACTATACACATTAAAAAACGTGAAAAACATTCCCTAATTTCAAATTGAATTGATTGTTTTGACTAATTTTATAATTTAATTAACCTATTTAATTTCTATCTATGTTTTATCACTGAAAAATGGCATGTTAAAAAAAGCGCATCGACATGACATTGCCATTTTCTAACTTTGGCTCTTAATAGCTAAGTAGCTGTTACAGCTGCAACATTGAAACTTATGGGTTTAAATGTGTCGAGTCAATACCAATAGAAGGCCGTTCGATTTATTCAAATCGGTCCGTGCATTGCGGAGTTATTAACAATAATAGTTAGCTATGAAAATGACGAATCACGTAGCTCGAACTTAGCGGTTTTCGAATTTTTCATTATTTTTTTCCACCAAGGCGATGGTCTAAGTGAGGTTCAGAAAAACTTTGAAATAAAAAAGGCGCACCTAAACGAAATCGAGTTTCGCTAGGTGCGCCTTTTTTGTGACGTTTTTTTTTGTATCACACACTATTACCCATGCGTGGTCTATGTGAGGTTTAGAAAAACTTTTAAATAAAAAAGGCGAACCTAACGAAATATATCGCTAGATTCGCCTTTTTTTCCTGGATATTATAAGTATTTTACCTTTTGTATGTACGTAGTATCTTTAACACAACAAAAATAAAAAAAGACAGACATATTCTTGGATCAGTTCTGAGGTGATCTGGGGTGAGTTCGATTCGCGCCTGACCCGAAGGCGGACTGAACGGTGTGTTTTTTTTGGCTTTTCTGACATCTAATGGCCAAAAAAAGAAAAAAAAAGAAATTTTTTTACTAAATTTTCGATGGTATTATCAATTCTTAGTTGGCCGATATAAAAAAAAGTCGAAATTTGTTTTTGGTATCCGAGATAAGAGCCTTCAAAGTTTTTAACAAAAACCATGATAACTTTAAAACCAGTGAACCGATTTTAACAAATGGTAGTGTATTTTGAAGGTCTCGCCAATACCTACAAGCTCCAGTTTTTGGTTTTCTAATATTTGCCTATTTCGATTTGTAAACGCCAAAAAACAACATTGAAAAAACATGAAACATGCTTTCGTGAAAAATGTCTCGACATCGCAAATCCGATGCAACAATTTTTTTTCATGCAGTTTTGGATAACCAAATAACCCGAAATACCGCCATCGTTGGAAAATGTGCAAATTTGTTTTTAGTTCCGGAGATATAAGCGTCTAAAGTTAGGGCTTTTTTTCAACAAAATTCGTTGTAACTCAAAAACCAGTGAACCGATTTTAACATTAGATAGTAGATTTTGTAGGTCTTGCCGGTACCTGCCAGCACCAGTTTTTGGTTTTTTGATATTTCTTTATTTCGATTTTTAAAGGCCAAAAAACTGAAATTTCAAAAAGTGAAAAAAACCGAAAACATGAAATCAGCCGTTCACTAACTCTGGGAACCGGTACACTTTAGAGGTATAGTGTAGTGGCATTTTTTGTAGCCAATGAATCGAACGGTCCGAAAACGGTTTGACATCGGCGAAAATCCGTTTCGTTTGCGAGATATGAATTTTTTAAAAAATAACTTTGAACGCTTATAACTCGAAAACGACTGAACCGATTTCGATGCGGTAAAGTTTTTTCTCAATCCGAACAACTTTTCCAACGATCCCCCGAGTCCGTTTTTTAATACGGTCATTTTTGAAAAAAGTGGAGGGGGGTGGTACCCTAAATAACGACGGGGCACAAAAATTTCATTTAACTTTTCTTCTCCCCCGGTCCGTCTTTATACGTTCCGCTACTTTTTTTGCGACATTTCTCGATTTCGTCTCATACTTGCTGGCTTCGTTTAAAAATAATTGGGGCCCTAAAAAAGACCGTTTGGTTTTAAATAATATTTTAGAGGAATTTCCTTGGTGGTGTTGCTGTGCTTTTTCTTGTTTCCTTTGCGGATTCTAAAACAATACTGCGGCCTCGATTTTCCCGAGTTACATATTTAACGCGAATCGAACGACCAATCGGGAGCCAGAGAACCGTGTTTGCGCGGTGGGTGGAGCTTGTGAACGTCACTGGCTTTCTGTTAAATAGATGTGTCTTGAAGTGTAATTATTTAGTTGTGGTTGGAGAGTCAATTGGTAATCATGCCACCTAATCCTCCTAAACCTCCTCCTAAACCTCCTACAGTAAGAGTAAGATTTTGTTTATGAAAAAAAAGGTTCTTTTAAGAACCACAACAATTTTGGAAAAAGAAATCGTATGCACACAAAGAAAACCCTATGAACCTTTATTAATATATAATTATTTTTTTAAGTATGGAATCATTCCAAGGCGATGGTCTAAGTGAGGTTCGTAAAAAGTAATAAAAAAAATCAAATTTCTTTCTTAAATACTTGTGTTTCTGAAGAGAACCGTTGAATTATAAGTAGCTCTTGTTTCTATGTGGGGTTCATAAAATGTAATTTCTATGTGAGGTTTACAAACACTTTAAAAAAAAAATAATTTCTCCCGATCTGTTAATGTGACTGAAATAGTGTATACAGGTAAAATGTATATCATTAATTTCTCGACAACTTTGTCCCTGCTCATTTTTGTTTATCTCCCATAGTTTTGCTATAATTAATTTTTAAATTTTTTTTCAAGATTTTTAAAAATGCGTTTTATCTCCCGTACTATTAATGCTACGCGAAAACTTCTAATGACAAAATTACTGAAAATTGTAAGATCTTCAACTTTTGTATTTACCACTTTAACGTATCTTAAAGAATAAAAAAGATAATGAAAAAATTGTAATTTTTAGAAAAATGCCATTATCTCCCCACCTATTAATTATTAGAAAAAAATTGCCAAGTTAGCTTGAAGAGCCTCCCCCATACTATAACTTCGTAATTTAACTTTTTGTTCTATCTGCCTTGGTTTAGCTTTTATTTATTTTTTTGTAATAATTGTTTTATATCCCGGTATTTTTATCGGCTTAATTATTTTTTTTAGTTTTGAATCATTCCAAGGCGATGGTCTAAGTGAGGTTCATAAAAAGTAATAAAAAAAAATCAAAATTCTTCCTTAAATACTTGTGGTTCTGATGAGAACCGTTGAATTATAAGTAGCTCTTGTTTCTATGTGGGGTTCATAAAATGTAATTTCTATGTGAGGTTTACAAACACTTTAAAAAAAAAATAATTTCTCCCGATCTGTTAATGTGACTGATATAGTGTATACAGGTAAAATGTATATCATGAATTTCTCGACAACTTTGTCCCTGCTCATTTTTGTCTATGTGCCATACTTTTGCTATAATTAATTTTTTAATTTTTTTTCAAGATTTTTAAAAATGCGTTTTATCTCCCGTACTATTAATGCTACGCAAAAAATTCTAATGACAAAATTACTGAAAATTGTAAGATCTGCAACTTTTGTATTTACCACTTTAACGTATCTTAAAGAATAAAAAATATAATGAAAAAATTGTAATTTTTAGAAAAATGCCATTATCTCCCCAACTATTAATTATTAGAAAAAAATTGCCAAGTTAGCTTGAAGAGCTTCACCCATCCTATAACTTCGTAATTTAACTTTTTGTTCTATCTGCCTTGGTTTAGCTTTTATTTATTTTTTTTGTAATAATTGTTTTATATCCCGGTATTTTTATCGGCTACTTGGTATAGGCCATGGTATAGAGTATGTTTGGGTGCGGATCATGTAGAAACAAATCCTAAACTGACACATTTTTGTGCGCTTCCCCATGTTTTTCTCGATGTTAACGGTCCGGTGATCCCGCATCGACTGAGCTCCGTGAAAAAAGCGTTTTGGGGTATATTTATAACCTCGGTTCGCGCGCTCGCTGGCCCGGGCCCAAATGTGGGTGTCGCCGTGTGCGATGCGAGGTTATAAATATATGTGCCTGTTTTGTTAAGTTATTAGTTTCCATTCCGCCGTCGTCTTTTTTGAAGCTTTGAAGGATAATCGTCCAGCAGTGTTCAGTGCAAAGTTGTGTTTGTAAAAAAGGCTCTTTTAAGAACCATAATAATTTTGCAAAAAGAAATCGTATGCACAACAAACCGTACATAATTAATATTTAATTATTTTTTCAAGCGGCTTTTTTTGTAATGTTTTCTGAGGCGGTCTCGGAAAAATGGCATTCGCAGCCTAATTATTAATGATCCCAAAAAAAATTGCTATATTAACCTGATGGGTTTCACCTATGCACATTTTTGTGCGCTTGCGTGTTTTTCACGATGTAAACACTTCCCGTTACTATACACATTAAAAAACGTGAAAAACATTCCCTAATTTCAAATTGAATTGATTGTTTTGACTAATTTTATAATTTAATTAACCTATTTAATTTCTATCTATGTTTTATCACTGAAAAATGGCATGTTAAAAAAAGCGCATCGACATGACATTGCCATTTTCTAACTTTGGCTCTTAATAGCTAAGTAGCTGTTACAGCTGCAACATTGAAACTTATGGGTTTAAATGTGTCGAGTCAATACCAATAGAAGGCCGTTCGATTTATTCAAATCGGTCCGTGCATTGCGGAGTTATTAACAATAATAGTTAGCTATGAAAATGACGAATCACGTAGCTCGAACTTAGCGGTTTTCGAATTTTTCATTATTTTTTTCCACCAAGGCGATGGTCTAAGTGAGGTTCAGAAAAACTTTGAAATAAAAAAGGCGCACCTAAACGAAATCGAGTTTCGCTAGGTGCGCCTTTTTTGTGACGTTTTTTTTTGTATCACACACTATTACCCATGCGTGGTCTATGTGAGGTTTAGAAAAACTTTTAAATAAAAAAGGCGAACCTAACGAAATATATCGCTAGATTCGCCTTTTTTTCCTGGATATTATAAGTATTTTACCTTTTGTATGTACGTAGTATCTTTAACACAACAAAAATAAAAAAAGACAGACATATTCTTGGATCAGTTCTGAGGTGATCTGGGGTGAGTTCGATTCGCGCCTGACCCGAAGGCGGACTGAACGGTGTGTTTTTTTTGGCTTTTCTGACATCTAATGGCCAAAAAAAGAAAAAAAAAGAAATTTTTTTACTAAATTTTCGATGGTATTATCAATTCTTAGTTGGCCGATATAAAAAAAAGTCGAAATTTGTTTTTGGTATCCGAGATAAGAGCCTTCAAAGTTTTTAACAAAAACCATGATAACTTTAAAACCAGTGAACCGATTTTAACAAATGGTAGTGTATTTTGAAGGTCTCGCCAATACCTACAAGCTCCAGTTTTTGGTTTTCTAATATTTGCCTATTTCGATTTGTAAACGCCAAAAAACAACATTGAAAAAACATGAAACATGCTTTCGTGAAAAATGTCTCGACATCGCAAATCCGATGCAACAATTTTTTTTCATGCAGTTTTGGATAACCAAATAACCCGAAATACCGCCATCGTTGGAAAATGTGCAAATTTGTTTTTAGTTCCGGAGATATAAGCGTCTAAAGTTAGGGCTTTTTTTCAACAAAATTCGTTGTAACTCAAAAACCAGTGAACCGATTTTAACATTAGATAGTAGATTTTGTAGGTCTTGCCGGTACCTGCCAGCACCAGTTTTTGGTTTTTTGATATTTCTTTATTTCGATTTTTAAAGGCCAAAAAACTGAAATTTCAAAAAGTGAAAAAAACCGAAAACATGAAATCAGCCGTTCACTAACTCTGGGAACCGGTACACTTTAGAGGTATAGTGTAGTGGCATTTTTTGTAGCCAATGAATCGAACGGTCCGAAAACGGTTTGACATCGGCGAAAATCCGTTTCGTTTGCGAGATATGAATTTTTTAAAAAATAACTTTGAACGCTTATAACTCGAAAACGACTGAACCGATTTCGATGCGGTAAAGTTTTTTCTCAATCCGAACAACTTTTCCAACGATCCCCCGAGTCCGTTTTTTAATACGGTCATTTTTGAAAAAAGTGGAGGGGGGTGGTACCCTAAATAACGACGGGGCACAAAAATTTCATTTAACTTTTCTTCTCCCCCGGTCCGTCTTTATACGTTCCGCTACTTTTTTTGCGACATTTCTCGATTTCGTCTCATACTTGCTGGCTTCGTTTAAAAATAATTGGGGCCCTAAAAAAGACCGTTTGGTTTTAAATAATATTTTAGAGGAATTTCCTTGGTGGTGTTGCTGTGCTTTTTCTTGTTTCCTTTGCGGATTCTAAAACAATACTGCGGCCTCGATTTTCCCGAGTTACATATTTAACGCGAATCGAACGACCAATCGGGAGCCAGAGAACCGTGTTTGCGCGGTGGGTGGAGCTTGTGAACGTCACTGGCTTTCTGTTAAATAGATGTGTCTTGAAGTGTAATTATTTAGTGAATTAGTTGTCTGACCATCGAAAGAGTAAGAAGTGTTTTACTCCTAGGTGCAGTATTGGACCTCTAAGTGTAATCGTAGGTTTAGCGATTTGTCAAAGTAGGCCGCTCAATAAGCGTCTACCAAGATTAAATATACGTAGAACCGAAAGTTACAAGTTTGCATTTATGCAGTGTTAGAAAGCCAAAGTTTAACGACAAATCGAAGTAGGCCGCTCAATAAGCGTCTACCGAGATTTTATCTCGTAGAGCCGAGGCTGGAAACCTGCATTTATGCAGTTTTTAGTGAAAGTGCTTAGTGAAAGTGACAGTGTATAAGGGAGTACCATCTTTTATATTTTATTTATTTGTTTTAACCATTTTACCATTAACAATGACGAAATTTAAACCTAACCCCCCTTCCCGTAAAAGCAAAACCGATTTATCCGTCGGAGCCGGCACCAGTTCAGGACCTTCCGCTATGGAAACCTACCTGAAAGAACAGAACCGAAAGCAGGAGCTTCGTATAACGGAGCTCCAAGAGCAGGTGAGGGTTCTGACGGAAAAGATCGGCACCCTAACTGACCTTCTGACAACCCCCGCATCGCCAACTTTTTCACCCCCCTCATCGCCCACCCTGGCTCCCAACTTTATGGACATTGATATGTCCAGCTCGCCTGCCGGTGAATTTCTTCCAATAACGAATAAAAAAAGACGAGCGACAAAAACCCCAACCCCCAACCAATCCTCATCCTCCGACTCAGACTCGGACTATGACACAAAACTAATAAAAACGGCAAACAGATACGCCACCCTAAACAACGAAACAACAGACGAACAAACAAGCACTCTTAAAACCAAAAAACAAAAAACACAAAAAACACATGAAACGACAAAAACACCGACTATTCCCCCACCTAAAAAACAAAACCCAACACCAACAAAACAAAACCCAACACCGACAAAACAAAACCCAACACAGACCACACAACCAATCGCCACGAAAAAACAAGCAACAAACCCCCAACCCAACCCAACCCAACCTCCCCAATCCAAAAAAATCCCGGCAATTATCCTCCACCAAAGGGAGAGCTGGCCAGCATTGTCCAGAAAGTTGGGAGCGCAAAGCTACTCAAAAGCTAAACTGACAAACCAAGGCATAACCATTACCCCGACATCAACCATTGATCATAAAGCCATCATGTCCACTATCGATAGCATGGGTCTAACCCGCCACACAAATCCTCTCCCCGAGGATCGTATGTCCCGATGCGTCGCGCGGGGTCTCCCGACGGAGCTGTCCCCTAAGGATATCGCTGACGATATCATTGGTCAGGGCATCCCCGTCACCGCAGTCTCCCGCATGCGACGCGGAGGGAACAAAGATCCCCTCCCCATGGTCCTCATCACATTTAAACCCGCTGATAAGGAGGCACTATTCGCTCTTCCAGCAATTCTATGCCTAAAAGTAAAATTTGAGGACTTGAAACCGAAGGCACAGGTCACACAGTGCCATCGGTGTCAACAGTTCTACCACGGGCAAACACTCTGCACAGCCAAGCCTAAATGCGTGAAGTGTGGTGAGGGCCACCCCACAGTTGACTGTAAAAAGTCCAAAGAAACCCCTCCCAAATGCGCCAACTGTGGCCTGGACCATCCAGCCAGCTACAGGGGGTGCAAATCATTTCCTAAGCTACCGAAAAATAAAACGACCCAACCACCCCCTCATAAACCATCAGTCGCGACCACATCATCATACGCAATTCCTACGCGATCATATGCGCAAGCATCTAAACCAACATCTCACATGCCATCAGCCAAGCCATCTCCCATGCCATCGACAACCACCCCCGATCATCAGTTCGCCCTCCATCTAATTCAACTAATCACCAAGCATGACCCAAACCTACTTCCCTCACTAATCCCGTCCCTGTTATCCAATGTCCTCCCAACCCAAAATGCAGCGCATTGAACAATCCATTCCCCCTTCGTTGAGGGTCGCCACGTGGAACGTGGATGGACTCCGAAACCGCAAACATGAAGTGGTCGAATTCTTATTCGATCACAACATAGATGTGCTTGCGGTACAAGAGACCCATCTGCTTCCACGTGACCACCTAAACTTCGTTGGATATTCATTCTACCGTAATGATACCACAGTCCATGGCGGGACAGCCATCCTCATCAAATCTCACATTAAGCATCATGCTGAAATTAATCATCCTCACAGGCACTGTGAATATACATCAATTTCAATCACCACCGCCACAGACGGAAAAATCACCCTCTTTTCTTTCTATGCATCACCTGCACACCCCTTCAATATCCAGGCATTCACTGAAATTCTAAACTACAAAAATAAAAGTATAATGCTGGGAGATTTTAATGCGAAACACCGCGCTTGGAATAGCCGTCTTACAAATGCGAGAGGCAGGAGATTAAATGACGCTATTATTACCAATAACGCGGTGGCCATCGCATCAAATACACCCACACATTATCCATACAACAACGATCATAGACCGGACACAATCGATTTTCTCGTAAATAAAAATTGCCGTTTAGAAATTCACGCCAGAACCATCCAAGAAGGGTCCTCCGACCATAACCCCGTCTTTTTTCAAATCGGAGACCCGGACCATAACCACAACGTACAAAAAACTCGCACTATATTTCATTATGAAAGACTAGGGCGAGTTTTTTATACCCACCTATCACCGATCACCCATATTAACTCAACTGCAGACCTGGAACGGGCGGTGGAACAGTTGGAAATTGATCTATCTGCTGCGATCCAGGAATGCACTGAGGTAATACCATTACATGACCGAAGACATTTCGACCTTCCCCCCCATCTTCAGGACCTACTAGCTCAAAAACACCGAGCTCGTAGGTTATTCCAACAGCATCGAACTATCAACCTTCGTAATGCATATAACAGACTTAACAACTTAGCAAGAAGACAGTTCAGTGAATTTCACAATGCACGCTTTCAAACAAAACTTGAATCACTCAACACACAAGACAATAGCATCTGGAAAATGCAAAAAGCCCTACGTAACAAAAAAACATACATGCCACCATTACACACTGCCAATGGCATTGTCTATGAAAACATAGACAAAGCAGAGGCCTTCGCCGACACATACGAACAAAACACGACACTACACGACAACGACGATATCGACGAAGACATAGAACGAACAGTAAACAGAACAATACACAGACAAAGACAAAACGACACTATCGACATCCCTTTGAGACCAACCTCCCCACAAGAAATACGACAAATTATAAGACACAGGAAAAACAAATCAGCCCCTGGACAAGACAACATACGAAACAAACATTTAAAACACCTGCCTCGCAAGGGGATCGCAGCAATAACAAATATTGTTAACGCTATATTAAGACTGGGACACTTTCCATCCCGTTGGAAACGTGCCACAGTAATAATGATCCCCAAACCTGGCAAAGACCACGTCTTTCCGCAAAACTACCGACCTATATCATTACTTAGCAACATAGGTAAGATTGCTGAACTCGTAATCCTATCACGCATCACATCTTTTTCAGATCAGCTAAATATCATCCCCGACGACCAGTTCGGATTTAGACCTGATCACAGTACGGAGCTCCAGCTCCTGCGGCTGACAGAATCTATAACCAAAGGATTCTGTCAGAGGCAGGCCACTGGAGTTTTGCTATTCGATGTCGAAAAATCTTTCGACAAAGTCTGGCAAAAGGGACTGGTCTATAAGATGACTGTCGCCGGGTACCCATTGACAATCACTCGCCTCACAGACTCATATCTACGCGGCCGTAAAATAAACAGCCGCGTGGGGAACAGTCTATCCGCATCTCGAAACATCATGGCCGGCGTACCCCAGGGGGCCGTGCTATCCCCCCATCTGTTCAACATTTTTACCCATGACCTCACTCCCACACCTCACACAGACCTAGCACGATACGCCGATGACCTAATCATTAAAACAGCTTCACTGCTTCCTCGCCAAGTGACGCGTCACCTTCAAACAGCAGCAGACGACTTTGTAGACTACTGCAATAAATGGAAAATCAAAATAAACTCCGATAAAACAAAAGCCATCTTATTTAGCCGTAGAAGACAGGGACCTGTCGGACACGTCGAAATAAATGGCAATATAATCAATTGGCAGGACGACGTTAAGTATCTTGGGGTTACTTTCGACAAGCGCCTTACTTGGGGGTTACACGTCAAAAACACACGCATTAAAGCCATGTACACCTACAAAAATCTATACTCCCTACTTCGCGGTAATAGTAAACTCACACACAAAAATAAATTACTACTACTAAACACAATAATTCGCCCGATCCTATCCTATGCATCAACCGCCTGGGGCTATGCCGCGCCAAGTCATCTAAAACTCATTCAAAACCTTGAGAATCGCTACAGACGTAACGCCCTTGACCTTCCCTGGCACACCTCATATACTAGACTTATGAGAGACAATAATCTTACCCCCTTAACGACCTTTATTTCAGAAAAAGCCCATAATGTATACCAAAAAGCTGATAATCATTCAAATCCTCTTATTCGACAGGCCGTCCACTACGACGAGAACATCCGTCATCGCCACAAGAGACCCCGCCTTCAGCTAGCCCTCTAGCCTTCAGCTAGCGAGCTAGTTCTCACCTTCCCTCCTTCTCCAAATCCCACTTCCCTCCCCTCCCCCCCCCAACAACAACAACAAATAGTTCTATAGAACAGTCACGACATTTAAGCCCTTCAGGCAGCTAGTCTCCCCAAAAATCGACAAAACTTAGGCTACCTAGCGGTAGGGAGAGTTTAAGAGGTCCACTTGAAGGTCAAGTGGGGGTGGAAGGAAAGGTTTGGCAGAATAATTAGTGTCAGCGCACATAGATGTCCGCTAACACTAAGGATTCTTCCAGATCGGGCCCTCTTACCGGGTGTTGTTGTTGTTGTTGTAATTATTTAGTTGTGGTTGGAGAGTCAATTGGTAATCATGCCACCTAATCCTCCTAAACCTCCTCCTAAACCTCCTACAGTAAGAGTAAGATTTTGTTTATGAAAAAAAAGGTTCTTTTAAGAACCACAACAATTTTGGAAAAAGAAATCGTATGCACACAAAGAAAACCCTATGAACCTTTATTAATATATAATTATTTTTTTAAGTATGGAATCATTCCAAGGCGATGGTCTAAGTGAGGTTCGTAAAAAGTAATAAAAAAAATCAAATTTCTTTCTTAAATACTTGTGTTTCTGAAGAGAACCGTTGAATTATAAGTAGCTCTTGTTTCTATGTGGGGTTCATAAAATGTAATTTCTATGTGAGGTTTACAAACACTTTAAAAAAAAAATAATTTCTCCCGATCTGTTAATGTGACTGAAATAGTGTATACAGGTAAAATGTATATCATTAATTTCTCGACAACTTTGTCCCTGCTCATTTTTGTTTATCTCCCATAGTTTTGCTATAATTAATTTTTAAATTTTTTTTCAAGATTTTTAAAAATGCGTTTTATCTCCCGTACTATTAATGCTACGCGAAAACTTCTAATGACAAAATTACTGAAAATTGTAAGATCTTCAACTTTTGTATTTACCACTTTAACGTATCTTAAAGAATAAAAAAGATAATGAAAAAATTGTAATTTTTAGAAAAATGCCATTATCTCCCCACCTATTAATTATTAGAAAAAAATTGCCAAGTTAGCTTGAAGAGCCTCCCCCATACTATAACTTCGTAATTTAACTTTTTGTTCTATCTGCCTTGGTTTAGCTTTTATTTATTTTTTTGTAATAATTGTTTTATATCCCGGTATTTTTATCGGCTTAATTATTTTTTTTAGTTTTGAATCATTCCAAGGCGATGGTCTAAGTGAGGTTCATAAAAAGTAATAAAAAAAAATCAAAATTCTTCCTTAAATACTTGTGGTTCTGATGAGAACCGTTGAATTATAAGTAGCTCTTGTTTCTATGTGGGGTTCATAAAATGTAATTTCTATGTGAGGTTTACAAACACTTTAAAAAAAAAATAATTTCTCCCGATCTGTTAATGTGACTGATATAGTGTATACAGGTAAAATGTATATCATGAATTTCTCGACAACTTTGTCCCTGCTCATTTTTGTCTATGTGCCATACTTTTGCTATAATTAATTTTTTAATTTTTTTTCAAGATTTTTAAAAATGCGTTTTATCTCCCGTACTATTAATGCTACGCAAAAAATTCTAATGACAAAATTACTGAAAATTGTAAGATCTGCAACTTTTGTATTTACCACTTTAACGTATCTTAAAGAATAAAAAATATAATGAAAAAATTGTAATTTTTAGAAAAATGCCATTATCTCCCCAACTATTAATTATTAGAAAAAAATTGCCAAGTTAGCTTGAAGAGCTTCACCCATCCTATAACTTCGTAATTTAACTTTTTGTTCTATCTGCCTTGGTTTAGCTTTTATTTATTTTTTTTGTAATAATTGTTTTATATCCCGGTATTTTTATCGGCTACTTGGTATAGGCCATGGTATAGAGTATGTTTGGGTGCGGATCATGTAGAAACAAATCCTAAACTGACACATTTTTGTGCGCTTCCCCATGTTTTTCTCGATGTTAACGGTCCGGTGATCCCGCATCGACTGAGCTCCGTGAAAAAAGCGTTTTGGGGTATATTTATAACCTCGGTTCGCGCGCTCGCTGGCCCGGGCCCAAATGTGGGTGTCGCCGTGTGCGATGCGAGGTTATAAATATATGTGCCTGTTTTGTTAAGTTATTAGTTTCCATTCCGCCGTCGTCTTTTTTGAAGCTTTGAAGGATAATCGTCCAGCAGTGTTCAGTGCAAAGTTGTGTTTGTAAAAAAGGCTCTTTTAAGAACCATAATAATTTTGCAAAAAGAAATCGTATGCACAACAAACCGTACATAATTAATATTTAATTATTTTTTCAAGCGGCTTTTTTTGTAATGTTTTCTGAGGCGGTCTCGGAAAAATGGCATTCGCAGCCTAATTATTAATGATCCCAAAAAAAATTGCTATATTAACCTGATGGGTTTCACCTATGCACATTTTTGTGCGCTTGCGTGTTTTTCACGATGTAAACACTTCCCGTTACTATACACATTAAAAAACGTGAAAAACATTCCCTAATTTCAAATTGAATTGATTGTTTTGACTAATTTTATAATTTAATTAACCTATTTAATTTCTATCTATGTTTTATCACTGAAAAATGGCATGTTAAAAAAAGCGCATCGACATGACATTGCCATTTTCTAACTTTGGCTCTTAATAGCTAAGTAGCTGTTACAGCTGCAACATTGAAACTTATGGGTTTAAATGTGTCGAGTCAATACCAATAGAAGGCCGTTCGATTTATTCAAATCGGTCCGTGCATTGCGGAGTTATTAACAATAATAGTTAGCTATGAAAATGACGAATCACGTAGCTCGAACTTAGCGGTTTTCGAATTTTTCATTATTTTTTTCCACCAAGGCGATGGTCTAAGTGAGGTTCAGAAAAACTTTGAAATAAAAAAGGCGCACCTAAACGAAATCGAGTTTCGCTAGGTGCGCCTTTTTTGTGACGTTTTTTTTTGTATCACACACTATTACCCATGCGTGGTCTATGTGAGGTTTAGAAAAACTTTTAAATAAAAAAGGCGAACCTAACGAAATATATCGCTAGATTCGCCTTTTTTTCCTGGATATTATAAGTATTTTACCTTTTGTATGTACGTAGTATCTTTAACACAACAAAAATAAAAAAAGACAGACATATTCTTGGATCAGTTCTGAGGTGATCTGGGGTGAGTTCGATTCGCGCCTGACCCGAAGGCGGACTGAACGGTGTGTTTTTTTTGGCTTTTCTGACATCTAATGGCCAAAAAAAGAAAAAAAAAGAAATTTTTTTACTAAATTTTCGATGGTATTATCAATTCTTAGTTGGCCGATATAAAAAAAAGTCGAAATTTGTTTTTGGTATCCGAGATAAGAGCCTTCAAAGTTTTTAACAAAAACCATGATAACTTTAAAACCAGTGAACCGATTTTAACAAATGGTAGTGTATTTTGAAGGTCTCGCCAATACCTACAAGCTCCAGTTTTTGGTTTTCTAATATTTGCCTATTTCGATTTGTAAACGCCAAAAAACAACATTGAAAAAACATGAAACATGCTTTCGTGAAAAATGTCTCGACATCGCAAATCCGATGCAACAATTTTTTTTCATGCAGTTTTGGATAACCAAATAACCCGAAATACCGCCATCGTTGGAAAATGTGCAAATTTGTTTTTAGTTCCGGAGATATAAGCGTCTAAAGTTAGGGCTTTTTTTCAACAAAATTCGTTGTAACTCAAAAACCAGTGAACCGATTTTAACATTAGATAGTAGATTTTGTAGGTCTTGCCGGTACCTGCCAGCACCAGTTTTTGGTTTTTTGATATTTCTTTATTTCGATTTTTAAAGGCCAAAAAACTGAAATTTCAAAAAGTGAAAAAAACCGAAAACATGAAATCAGCCGTTCACTAACTCTGGGAACCGGTACACTTTAGAGGTATAGTGTAGTGGCATTTTTTGTAGCCAATGAATCGAACGGTCCGAAAACGGTTTGACATCGGCGAAAATCCGTTTCGTTTGCGAGATATGAATTTTTTAAAAAATAACTTTGAACGCTTATAACTCGAAAACGACTGAACCGATTTCGATGCGGTAAAGTTTTTTCTCAATCCGAACAACTTTTCCAACGATCCCCCGAGTCCGTTTTTTAATACGGTCATTTTTGAAAAAAGTGGAGGGGGGTGGTACCCTAAATAACGACGGGGCACAAAAATTTCATTTAACTTTTCTTCTCCCCCGGTCCGTCTTTATACGTTCCGCTACTTTTTTTGCGACATTTCTCGATTTCGTCTCATACTTGCTGGCTTCGTTTAAAAATAATTGGGGCCCTAAAAAAGACCGTTTGGTTTTAAATAATATTTTAGAGGAATTTCCTTGGTGGTGTTGCTGTGCTTTTTCTTGTTTCCTTTGCGGATTCTAAAACAATACTGCGGCCTCGATTTTCCCGAGTTACATATTTAACGCGAATCGAACGACCAATCGGGAGCCAGAGAACCGTGTTTGCGCGGTGGGTGGAGCTTGTGAACGTCACTGGCTTTCTGTTAAATAGATGTGTCTTGAAGTGTAATTATTTAGTGAATTAGTTGTCTGACCATCGAAAGAGTAAGAAGTGTTTTACTCCTAGGTGCAGTATTGGACCTCTAAGTGTAATCGTAGGTTTAGCGATTTGTCAAAGTAGGCCGCTCAATAAGCGTCTACCAAGATTAAATATACGTAGAACCGAAAGTTACAAGTTTGCATTTATGCAGTGTTAGAAAGCCAAAGTTTAACGACAAATCGAAGTAGGCCGCTCAATAAGCGTCTACCGAGATTTTATCTCGTAGAGCCGAGGCTGGAAACCTGCATTTATGCAGTTTTTAGTGAAAGTGCTTAGTGAAAGTGACAGTGTATAAGGGAGTACCATCTTTTATATTTTATTTATTTGTTTTAACCATTTTACCATTAACAATGACGAAATTTAAACCTAACCCCCCTTCCCGTAAAAGCAAAACCGATTTATCCGTCGGAGCCGGCACCAGTTCAGGACCTTCCGCTATGGAAACCTACCTGAAAGAACAGAACCGAAAGCAGGAGCTTCGTATAACGGAGCTCCAAGAGCAGGTGAGGGTTCTGACGGAAAAGATCGGCACCCTAACTGACCTTCTGACAACCCCCGCATCGCCAACTTTTTCACCCCCCTCATCGCCCACCCTGGCTCCCAACTTTATGGACATTGATATGTCCAGCTCGCCTGCCGGTGAATTTCTTCCAATAACGAATAAAAAAAGACGAGCGACAAAAACCCCAACCCCCAACCAATCCTCATCCTCCGACTCAGACTCGGACTATGACACAAAACTAATAAAAACGGCAAACAGATACGCCACCCTAAACAACGAAACAACAGACGAACAAACAAGCACTCTTAAAACCAAAAAACAAAAAACACAAAAAACACATGAAACGACAAAAACACCGACTATTCCCCCACCTAAAAAACAAAACCCAACACCAACAAAACAAAACCCAACACCGACAAAACAAAACCCAACACAGACCACACAACCAATCGCCACGAAAAAACAAGCAACAAACCCCCAACCCAACCCAACCCAACCTCCCCAATCCAAAAAAATCCCGGCAATTATCCTCCACCAAAGGGAGAGCTGGCCAGCATTGTCCAGAAAGTTGGGAGCGCAAAGCTACTCAAAAGCTAAACTGACAAACCAAGGCATAACCATTACCCCGACATCAACCATTGATCATAAAGCCATCATGTCCACTATCGATAGCATGGGTCTAACCCGCCACACAAATCCTCTCCCCGAGGATCGTATGTCCCGATGCGTCGCGCGGGGTCTCCCGACGGAGCTGTCCCCTAAGGATATCGCTGACGATATCATTGGTCAGGGCATCCCCGTCACCGCAGTCTCCCGCATGCGACGCGGAGGGAACAAAGATCCCCTCCCCATGGTCCTCATCACATTTAAACCCGCTGATAAGGAGGCACTATTCGCTCTTCCAGCAATTCTATGCCTAAAAGTAAAATTTGAGGACTTGAAACCGAAGGCACAGGTCACACAGTGCCATCGGTGTCAACAGTTCTACCACGGGCAAACACTCTGCACAGCCAAGCCTAAATGCGTGAAGTGTGGTGAGGGCCACCCCACAGTTGACTGTAAAAAGTCCAAAGAAACCCCTCCCAAATGCGCCAACTGTGGCCTGGACCATCCAGCCAGCTACAGGGGGTGCAAATCATTTCCTAAGCTACCGAAAAATAAAACGACCCAACCACCCCCTCATAAACCATCAGTCGCGACCACATCATCATACGCAATTCCTACGCGATCATATGCGCAAGCATCTAAACCAACATCTCACATGCCATCAGCCAAGCCATCTCCCATGCCATCGACAACCACCCCCGATCATCAGTTCGCCCTCCATCTAATTCAACTAATCACCAAGCATGACCCAAACCTACTTCCCTCACTAATCCCGTCCCTGTTATCCAATGTCCTCCCAACCCAAAATGCAGCGCATTGAACAATCCATTCCCCCTTCGTTGAGGGTCGCCACGTGGAACGTGGATGGACTCCGAAACCGCAAACATGAAGTGGTCGAATTCTTATTCGATCACAACATAGATGTGCTTGCGGTACAAGAGACCCATCTGCTTCCACGTGACCACCTAAACTTCGTTGGATATTCATTCTACCGTAATGATACCACAGTCCATGGCGGGACAGCCATCCTCATCAAATCTCACATTAAGCATCATGCTGAAATTAATCATCCTCACAGGCACTGTGAATATACATCAATTTCAATCACCACCGCCACAGACGGAAAAATCACCCTCTTTTCTTTCTATGCATCACCTGCACACCCCTTCAATATCCAGGCATTCACTGAAATTCTAAACTACAAAAATAAAAGTATAATGCTGGGAGATTTTAATGCGAAACACCGCGCTTGGAATAGCCGTCTTACAAATGCGAGAGGCAGGAGATTAAATGACGCTATTATTACCAATAACGCGGTGGCCATCGCATCAAATACACCCACACATTATCCATACAACAACGATCATAGACCGGACACAATCGATTTTCTCGTAAATAAAAATTGCCGTTTAGAAATTCACGCCAGAACCATCCAAGAAGGGTCCTCCGACCATAACCCCGTCTTTTTTCAAATCGGAGACCCGGACCATAACCACAACGTACAAAAAACTCGCACTATATTTCATTATGAAAGACTAGGGCGAGTTTTTTATACCCACCTATCACCGATCACCCATATTAACTCAACTGCAGACCTGGAACGGGCGGTGGAACAGTTGGAAATTGATCTATCTGCTGCGATCCAGGAATGCACTGAGGTAATACCATTACATGACCGAAGACATTTCGACCTTCCCCCCCATCTTCAGGACCTACTAGCTCAAAAACACCGAGCTCGTAGGTTATTCCAACAGCATCGAACTATCAACCTTCGTAATGCATATAACAGACTTAACAACTTAGCAAGAAGACAGTTCAGTGAATTTCACAATGCACGCTTTCAAACAAAACTTGAATCACTCAACACACAAGACAATAGCATCTGGAAAATGCAAAAAGCCCTACGTAACAAAAAAACATACATGCCACCATTACACACTGCCAATGGCATTGTCTATGAAAACATAGACAAAGCAGAGGCCTTCGCCGACACATACGAACAAAACACGACACTACACGACAACGACGATATCGACGAAGACATAGAACGAACAGTAAACAGAACAATACACAGACAAAGACAAAACGACACTATCGACATCCCTTTGAGACCAACCTCCCCACAAGAAATACGACAAATTATAAGACACAGGAAAAACAAATCAGCCCCTGGACAAGACAACATACGAAACAAACATTTAAAACACCTGCCTCGCAAGGGGATCGCAGCAATAACAAATATTGTTAACGCTATATTAAGACTGGGACACTTTCCATCCCGTTGGAAACGTGCCACAGTAATAATGATCCCCAAACCTGGCAAAGACCACGTCTTTCCGCAAAACTACCGACCTATATCATTACTTAGCAACATAGGTAAGATTGCTGAACTCGTAATCCTATCACGCATCACATCTTTTTCAGATCAGCTAAATATCATCCCCGACGACCAGTTCGGATTTAGACCTGATCACAGTACGGAGCTCCAGCTCCTGCGGCTGACAGAATCTATAACCAAAGGATTCTGTCAGAGGCAGGCCACTGGAGTTTTGCTATTCGATGTCGAAAAATCTTTCGACAAAGTCTGGCAAAAGGGACTGGTCTATAAGATGACTGTCGCCGGGTACCCATTGACAATCACTCGCCTCACAGACTCATATCTACGCGGCCGTAAAATAAACAGCCGCGTGGGGAACAGTCTATCCGCATCTCGAAACATCATGGCCGGCGTACCCCAGGGGGCCGTGCTATCCCCCCATCTGTTCAACATTTTTACCCATGACCTCACTCCCACACCTCACACAGACCTAGCACGATACGCCGATGACCTAATCATTAAAACAGCTTCACTGCTTCCTCGCCAAGTGACGCGTCACCTTCAAACAGCAGCAGACGACTTTGTAGACTACTGCAATAAATGGAAAATCAAAATAAACTCCGATAAAACAAAAGCCATCTTATTTAGCCGTAGAAGACAGGGACCTGTCGGACACGTCGAAATAAATGGCAATATAATCAATTGGCAGGACGACGTTAAGTATCTTGGGGTTACTTTCGACAAGCGCCTTACTTGGGGGTTACACGTCAAAAACACACGCATTAAAGCCATGTACACCTACAAAAATCTATACTCCCTACTTCGCGGTAATAGTAAACTCACACACAAAAATAAATTACTACTACTAAACACAATAATTCGCCCGATCCTATCCTATGCATCAACCGCCTGGGGCTATGCCGCGCCAAGTCATCTAAAACTCATTCAAAACCTTGAGAATCGCTACAGACGTAACGCCCTTGACCTTCCCTGGCACACCTCATATACTAGACTTATGAGAGACAATAATCTTACCCCCTTAACGACCTTTATTTCAGAAAAAGCCCATAATGTATACCAAAAAGCTGATAATCATTCAAATCCTCTTATTCGACAGGCCGTCCACTACGACGAGAACATCCGTCATCGCCACAAGAGACCCCGCCTTCAGCTAGCCCTCTAGCCTTCAGCTAGCGAGCTAGTTCTCACCTTCCCTCCTTCTCCAAATCCCACTTCCCTCCCCTCCCCCCCCCAACAACAACAACAAATAGTTCTATAGAACAGTCACGACATTTAAGCCCTTCAGGCAGCTAGTCTCCCCAAAAATCGACAAAACTTAGGCTACCTAGCGGTAGGGAGAGTTTAAGAGGTCCACTTGAAGGTCAAGTGGGGGTGGAAGGAAAGGTTTGGCAGAATAATTAGTGTCAGCGCACATAGATGTCCGCTAACACTAAGGATTCTTCCAGATCGGGCCCTCTTACCGGGTGTTGTTGTTGTTGTTGTAATTATTTAGTTGTGGTTGGAGAGTCAATTGGTAATCATGCCACCTAATCCTCCTAAACCTCCTCCTAAACCTCCTACAGTAAGAGTAAGATTTTGTTTATGAAAAAAAAGGTTCTTTTAAGAACCACAACAATTTTGGAAAAAGAAATCGTATGCACACAAAGAAAACCCTATGAACCTTTATTAATATATAATTATTTTTTTAAGTATGGAATCATTCCAAGGCGATGGTCTAAGTGAGGTTCGTAAAAAGTAATAAAAAAAATCAAATTTCTTTCTTAAATACTTGTGTTTCTGAAGAGAACCGTTGAATTATAAGTAGCTCTTGTTTCTATGTGGGGTTCATAAAATGTAATTTCTATGTGAGGTTTACAAACACTTTAAAAAAAAAATAATTTCTCCCGATCTGTTAATGTGACTGAAATAGTGTATACAGGTAAAATGTATATCATTAATTTCTCGACAACTTTGTCCCTGCTCATTTTTGTTTATCTCCCATAGTTTTGCTATAATTAATTTTTAAATTTTTTTTCAAGATTTTTAAAAATGCGTTTTATCTCCCGTACTATTAATGCTACGCGAAAACTTCTAATGACAAAATTACTGAAAATTGTAAGATCTTCAACTTTTGTATTTACCACTTTAACGTATCTTAAAGAATAAAAAAGATAATGAAAAAATTGTAATTTTTAGAAAAATGCCATTATCTCCCCACCTATTAATTATTAGAAAAAAATTGCCAAGTTAGCTTGAAGAGCCTCCCCCATACTATAACTTCGTAATTTAACTTTTTGTTCTATCTGCCTTGGTTTAGCTTTTATTTATTTTTTTGTAATAATTGTTTTATATCCCGGTATTTTTATCGGCTTAATTATTTTTTTTAGTTTTGAATCATTCCAAGGCGATGGTCTAAGTGAGGTTCATAAAAAGTAATAAAAAAAAATCAAAATTCTTCCTTAAATACTTGTGGTTCTGATGAGAACCGTTGAATTATAAGTAGCTCTTGTTTCTATGTGGGGTTCATAAAATGTAATTTCTATGTGAGGTTTACAAACACTTTAAAAAAAAAATAATTTCTCCCGATCTGTTAATGTGACTGATATAGTGTATACAGGTAAAATGTATATCATGAATTTCTCGACAACTTTGTCCCTGCTCATTTTTGTCTATGTGCCATACTTTTGCTATAATTAATTTTTTAATTTTTTTTCAAGATTTTTAAAAATGCGTTTTATCTCCCGTACTATTAATGCTACGCAAAAAATTCTAATGACAAAATTACTGAAAATTGTAAGATCTGCAACTTTTGTATTTACCACTTTAACGTATCTTAAAGAATAAAAAATATAATGAAAAAATTGTAATTTTTAGAAAAATGCCATTATCTCCCCAACTATTAATTATTAGAAAAAAATTGCCAAGTTAGCTTGAAGAGCTTCACCCATCCTATAACTTCGTAATTTAACTTTTTGTTCTATCTGCCTTGGTTTAGCTTTTATTTATTTTTTTTGTAATAATTGTTTTATATCCCGGTATTTTTATCGGCTACTTGGTATAGGCCATGGTATAGAGTATGTTTGGGTGCGGATCATGTAGAAACAAATCCTAAACTGACACATTTTTGTGCGCTTCCCCATGTTTTTCTCGATGTTAACGGTCCGGTGATCCCGCATCGACTGAGCTCCGTGAAAAAAGCGTTTTGGGGTATATTTATAACCTCGGTTCGCGCGCTCGCTGGCCCGGGCCCAAATGTGGGTGTCGCCGTGTGCGATGCGAGGTTATAAATATATGTGCCTGTTTTGTTAAGTTATTAGTTTCCATTCCGCCGTCGTCTTTTTTGAAGCTTTGAAGGATAATCGTCCAGCAGTGTTCAGTGCAAAGTTGTGTTTGTAAAAAAGGCTCTTTTAAGAACCATAATAATTTTGCAAAAAGAAATCGTATGCACAACAAACCGTACATAATTAATATTTAATTATTTTTTCAAGCGGCTTTTTTTGTAATGTTTTCTGAGGCGGTCTCGGAAAAATGGCATTCGCAGCCTAATTATTAATGATCCCAAAAAAAATTGCTATATTAACCTGATGGGTTTCACCTATGCACATTTTTGTGCGCTTGCGTGTTTTTCACGATGTAAACACTTCCCGTTACTATACACATTAAAAAACGTGAAAAACATTCCCTAATTTCAAATTGAATTGATTGTTTTGACTAATTTTATAATTTAATTAACCTATTTAATTTCTATCTATGTTTTATCACTGAAAAATGGCATGTTAAAAAAAGCGCATCGACATGACATTGCCATTTTCTAACTTTGGCTCTTAATAGCTAAGTAGCTGTTACAGCTGCAACATTGAAACTTATGGGTTTAAATGTGTCGAGTCAATACCAATAGAAGGCCGTTCGATTTATTCAAATCGGTCCGTGCATTGCGGAGTTATTAACAATAATAGTTAGCTATGAAAATGACGAATCACGTAGCTCGAACTTAGCGGTTTTCGAATTTTTCATTATTTTTTTCCACCAAGGCGATGGTCTAAGTGAGGTTCAGAAAAACTTTGAAATAAAAAAGGCGCACCTAAACGAAATCGAGTTTCGCTAGGTGCGCCTTTTTTGTGACGTTTTTTTTTGTATCACACACTATTACCCATGCGTGGTCTATGTGAGGTTTAGAAAAACTTTTAAATAAAAAAGGCGAACCTAACGAAATATATCGCTAGATTCGCCTTTTTTTCCTGGATATTATAAGTATTTTACCTTTTGTATGTACGTAGTATCTTTAACACAACAAAAATAAAAAAAGACAGACATATTCTTGGATCAGTTCTGAGGTGATCTGGGGTGAGTTCGATTCGCGCCTGACCCGAAGGCGGACTGAACGGTGTGTTTTTTTTGGCTTTTCTGACATCTAATGGCCAAAAAAAGAAAAAAAAAGAAATTTTTTTACTAAATTTTCGATGGTATTATCAATTCTTAGTTGGCCGATATAAAAAAAAGTCGAAATTTGTTTTTGGTATCCGAGATAAGAGCCTTCAAAGTTTTTAACAAAAACCATGATAACTTTAAAACCAGTGAACCGATTTTAACAAATGGTAGTGTATTTTGAAGGTCTCGCCAATACCTACAAGCTCCAGTTTTTGGTTTTCTAATATTTGCCTATTTCGATTTGTAAACGCCAAAAAACAACATTGAAAAAACATGAAACATGCTTTCGTGAAAAATGTCTCGACATCGCAAATCCGATGCAACAATTTTTTTTCATGCAGTTTTGGATAACCAAATAACCCGAAATACCGCCATCGTTGGAAAATGTGCAAATTTGTTTTTAGTTCCGGAGATATAAGCGTCTAAAGTTAGGGCTTTTTTTCAACAAAATTCGTTGTAACTCAAAAACCAGTGAACCGATTTTAACATTAGATAGTAGATTTTGTAGGTCTTGCCGGTACCTGCCAGCACCAGTTTTTGGTTTTTTGATATTTCTTTATTTCGATTTTTAAAGGCCAAAAAACTGAAATTTCAAAAAGTGAAAAAAACCGAAAACATGAAATCAGCCGTTCACTAACTCTGGGAACCGGTACACTTTAGAGGTATAGTGTAGTGGCATTTTTTGTAGCCAATGAATCGAACGGTCCGAAAACGGTTTGACATCGGCGAAAATCCGTTTCGTTTGCGAGATATGAATTTTTTAAAAAATAACTTTGAACGCTTATAACTCGAAAACGACTGAACCGATTTCGATGCGGTAAAGTTTTTTCTCAATCCGAACAACTTTTCCAACGATCCCCCGAGTCCGTTTTTTAATACGGTCATTTTTGAAAAAAGTGGAGGGGGGTGGTACCCTAAATAACGACGGGGCACAAAAATTTCATTTAACTTTTCTTCTCCCCCGGTCCGTCTTTATACGTTCCGCTACTTTTTTTGCGACATTTCTCGATTTCGTCTCATACTTGCTGGCTTCGTTTAAAAATAATTGGGGCCCTAAAAAAGACCGTTTGGTTTTAAATAATATTTTAGAGGAATTTCCTTGGTGGTGTTGCTGTGCTTTTTCTTGTTTCCTTTGCGGATTCTAAAACAATACTGCGGCCTCGATTTTCCCGAGTTACATATTTAACGCGAATCGAACGACCAATCGGGAGCCAGAGAACCGTGTTTGCGCGGTGGGTGGAGCTTGTGAACGTCACTGGCTTTCTGTTAAATAGATGTGTCTTGAAGTGTAATTATTTAGTTGTGGTTGGAGAGTCAATTGGTAATCATGCCACCTAATCCTCCTAAACCTCCTCCTAAACCTCCTACAGTAAGAGTAAGATTTTGTTTATGAAAAAAAAGGTTCTTTTAAGAACCACAACAATTTTGGAAAAAGAAATCGTATGCACACAAAGAAAACCCTATGAACCTTTATTAATATATAATTATTTTTTTAAGTATGGAATCATTCCAAGGCGATGGTCTAAGTGAGGTTCGTAAAAAGTAATAAAAAAAATCAAATTTCTTTCTTAAATACTTGTGTTTCTGAAGAGAACCGTTGAATTATAAGTAGCTCTTGTTTCTATGTGGGGTTCATAAAATGTAATTTCTATGTGAGGTTTACAAACACTTTAAAAAAAAAATAATTTCTCCCGATCTGTTAATGTGACTGAAATAGTGTATACAGGTAAAATGTATATCATTAATTTCTCGACAACTTTGTCCCTGCTCATTTTTGTTTATCTCCCATAGTTTTGCTATAATTAATTTTTAAATTTTTTTTCAAGATTTTTAAAAATGCGTTTTATCTCCCGTACTATTAATGCTACGCGAAAACTTCTAATGACAAAATTACTGAAAATTGTAAGATCTTCAACTTTTGTATTTACCACTTTAACGTATCTTAAAGAATAAAAAAGATAATGAAAAAATTGTAATTTTTAGAAAAATGCCATTATCTCCCCACCTATTAATTATTAGAAAAAAATTGCCAAGTTAGCTTGAAGAGCCTCCCCCATACTATAACTTCGTAATTTAACTTTTTGTTCTATCTGCCTTGGTTTAGCTTTTATTTATTTTTTTGTAATAATTGTTTTATATCCCGGTATTTTTATCGGCTTAATTATTTTTTTTAGTTTTGAATCATTCCAAGGCGATGGTCTAAGTGAGGTTCATAAAAAGTAATAAAAAAAAATCAAAATTCTTCCTTAAATACTTGTGGTTCTGATGAGAACCGTTGAATTATAAGTAGCTCTTGTTTCTATGTGGGGTTCATAAAATGTAATTTCTATGTGAGGTTTACAAACACTTTAAAAAAAAAATAATTTCTCCCGATCTGTTAATGTGACTGATATAGTGTATACAGGTAAAATGTATATCATGAATTTCTCGACAACTTTGTCCCTGCTCATTTTTGTCTATGTGCCATACTTTTGCTATAATTAATTTTTTAATTTTTTTTCAAGATTTTTAAAAATGCGTTTTATCTCCCGTACTATTAATGCTACGCAAAAAATTCTAATGACAAAATTACTGAAAATTGTAAGATCTGCAACTTTTGTATTTACCACTTTAACGTATCTTAAAGAATAAAAAATATAATGAAAAAATTGTAATTTTTAGAAAAATGCCATTATCTCCCCAACTATTAATTATTAGAAAAAAATTGCCAAGTTAGCTTGAAGAGCTTCACCCATCCTATAACTTCGTAATTTAACTTTTTGTTCTATCTGCCTTGGTTTAGCTTTTATTTATTTTTTTTGTAATAATTGTTTTATATCCCGGTATTTTTATCGGCTACTTGGTATAGGCCATGGTATAGAGTATGTTTGGGTGCGGATCATGTAGAAACAAATCCTAAACTGACACATTTTTGTGCGCTTCCCCATGTTTTTCTCGATGTTAACGGTCCGGTGATCCCGCATCGACTGAGCTCCGTGAAAAAAGCGTTTTGGGGTATATTTATAACCTCGGTTCGCGCGCTCGCTGGCCCGGGCCCAAATGTGGGTGTCGCCGTGTGCGATGCGAGGTTATAAATATATGTGCCTGTTTTGTTAAGTTATTAGTTTCCATTCCGCCGTCGTCTTTTTTGAAGCTTTGAAGGATAATCGTCCAGCAGTGTTCAGTGCAAAGTTGTGTTTGTAAAAAAGGCTCTTTTAAGAACCATAATAATTTTGCAAAAAGAAATCGTATGCACAACAAACCGTACATAATTAATATTTAATTATTTTTTCAAGCGGCTTTTTTTGTAATGTTTTCTGAGGCGGTCTCGGAAAAATGGCATTCGCAGCCTAATTATTAATGATCCCAAAAAAAATTGCTATATTAACCTGATGGGTTTCACCTATGCACATTTTTGTGCGCTTGCGTGTTTTTCACGATGTAAACACTTCCCGTTACTATACACATTAAAAAACGTGAAAAACATTCCCTAATTTCAAATTGAATTGATTGTTTTGACTAATTTTATAATTTAATTAACCTATTTAATTTCTATCTATGTTTTATCACTGAAAAATGGCATGTTAAAAAAAGCGCATCGACATGACATTGCCATTTTCTAACTTTGGCTCTTAATAGCTAAGTAGCTGTTACAGCTGCAACATTGAAACTTATGGGTTTAAATGTGTCGAGTCAATACCAATAGAAGGCCGTTCGATTTATTCAAATCGGTCCGTGCATTGCGGAGTTATTAACAATAATAGTTAGCTATGAAAATGACGAATCACGTAGCTCGAACTTAGCGGTTTTCGAATTTTTCATTATTTTTTTCCACCAAGGCGATGGTCTAAGTGAGGTTCAGAAAAACTTTGAAATAAAAAAGGCGCACCTAAACGAAATCGAGTTTCGCTAGGTGCGCCTTTTTTGTGACGTTTTTTTTTGTATCACACACTATTACCCATGCGTGGTCTATGTGAGGTTTAGAAAAACTTTTAAATAAAAAAGGCGAACCTAACGAAATATATCGCTAGATTCGCCTTTTTTTCCTGGATATTATAAGTATTTTACCTTTTGTATGTACGTAGTATCTTTAACACAACAAAAATAAAAAAAGACAGACATATTCTTGGATCAGTTCTGAGGTGATCTGGGGTGAGTTCGATTCGCGCCTGACCCGAAGGCGGACTGAACGGTGTGTTTTTTTTGGCTTTTCTGACATCTAATGGCCAAAAAAAGAAAAAAAAAGAAATTTTTTTACTAAATTTTCGATGGTATTATCAATTCTTAGTTGGCCGATATAAAAAAAAGTCGAAATTTGTTTTTGGTATCCGAGATAAGAGCCTTCAAAGTTTTTAACAAAAACCATGATAACTTTAAAACCAGTGAACCGATTTTAACAAATGGTAGTGTATTTTGAAGGTCTCGCCAATACCTACAAGCTCCAGTTTTTGGTTTTCTAATATTTGCCTATTTCGATTTGTAAACGCCAAAAAACAACATTGAAAAAACATGAAACATGCTTTCGTGAAAAATGTCTCGACATCGCAAATCCGATGCAACAATTTTTTTTCATGCAGTTTTGGATAACCAAATAACCCGAAATACCGCCATCGTTGGAAAATGTGCAAATTTGTTTTTAGTTCCGGAGATATAAGCGTCTAAAGTTAGGGCTTTTTTTCAACAAAATTCGTTGTAACTCAAAAACCAGTGAACCGATTTTAACATTAGATAGTAGATTTTGTAGGTCTTGCCGGTACCTGCCAGCACCAGTTTTTGGTTTTTTGATATTTCTTTATTTCGATTTTTAAAGGCCAAAAAACTGAAATTTCAAAAAGTGAAAAAAACCGAAAACATGAAATCAGCCGTTCACTAACTCTGGGAACCGGTACACTTTAGAGGTATAGTGTAGTGGCATTTTTTGTAGCCAATGAATCGAACGGTCCGAAAACGGTTTGACATCGGCGAAAATCCGTTTCGTTTGCGAGATATGAATTTTTTAAAAAATAACTTTGAACGCTTATAACTCGAAAACGACTGAACCGATTTCGATGCGGTAAAGTTTTTTCTCAATCCGAACAACTTTTCCAACGATCCCCCGAGTCCGTTTTTTAATACGGTCATTTTTGAAAAAAGTGGAGGGGGGTGGTACCCTAAATAACGACGGGGCACAAAAATTTCATTTAACTTTTCTTCTCCCCCGGTCCGTCTTTATACGTTCCGCTACTTTTTTTGCGACATTTCTCGATTTCGTCTCATACTTGCTGGCTTCGTTTAAAAATAATTGGGGCCCTAAAAAAGACCGTTTGGTTTTAAATAATATTTTAGAGGAATTTCCTTGGTGGTGTTGCTGTGCTTTTTCTTGTTTCCTTTGCGGATTCTAAAACAATACTGCGGCCTCGATTTTCCCGAGTTACATATTTAACGCGAATCGAACGACCAATCGGGAGCCAGAGAACCGTGTTTGCGCGGTGGGTGGAGCTTGTGAACGTCACTGGCTTTCTGTTAAATAGATGTGTCTTGAAGTGTAATTATTTAGTGAATTAGTTGTCTGACCATCGAAAGAGTAAGAAGTGTTTTACTCCTAGGTGCAGTATTGGACCTCTAAGTGTAATCGTAGGTTTAGCGATTTGTCAAAGTAGGCCGCTCAATAAGCGTCTACCAAGATTAAATATACGTAGAACCGAAAGTTACAAGTTTGCATTTATGCAGTGTTAGAAAGCCAAAGTTTAACGACAAATCGAAGTAGGCCGCTCAATAAGCGTCTACCGAGATTTTATCTCGTAGAGCCGAGGCTGGAAACCTGCATTTATGCAGTTTTTAGTGAAAGTGCTTAGTGAAAGTGACAGTGTATAAGGGAGTACCATCTTTTATATTTTATTTATTTGTTTTAACCATTTTACCATTAACAATGACGAAATTTAAACCTAACCCCCCTTCCCGTAAAAGCAAAACCGATTTATCCGTCGGAGCCGGCACCAGTTCAGGACCTTCCGCTATGGAAACCTACCTGAAAGAACAGAACCGAAAGCAGGAGCTTCGTATAACGGAGCTCCAAGAGCAGGTGAGGGTTCTGACGGAAAAGATCGGCACCCTAACTGACCTTCTGACAACCCCCGCATCGCCAACTTTTTCACCCCCCTCATCGCCCACCCTGGCTCCCAACTTTATGGACATTGATATGTCCAGCTCGCCTGCCGGTGAATTTCTTCCAATAACGAATAAAAAAAGACGAGCGACAAAAACCCCAACCCCCAACCAATCCTCATCCTCCGACTCAGACTCGGACTATGACACAAAACTAATAAAAACGGCAAACAGATACGCCACCCTAAACAACGAAACAACAGACGAACAAACAAGCACTCTTAAAACCAAAAAACAAAAAACACAAAAAACACATGAAACGACAAAAACACCGACTATTCCCCCACCTAAAAAACAAAACCCAACACCAACAAAACAAAACCCAACACCGACAAAACAAAACCCAACACAGACCACACAACCAATCGCCACGAAAAAACAAGCAACAAACCCCCAACCCAACCCAACCCAACCTCCCCAATCCAAAAAAATCCCGGCAATTATCCTCCACCAAAGGGAGAGCTGGCCAGCATTGTCCAGAAAGTTGGGAGCGCAAAGCTACTCAAAAGCTAAACTGACAAACCAAGGCATAACCATTACCCCGACATCAACCATTGATCATAAAGCCATCATGTCCACTATCGATAGCATGGGTCTAACCCGCCACACAAATCCTCTCCCCGAGGATCGTATGTCCCGATGCGTCGCGCGGGGTCTCCCGACGGAGCTGTCCCCTAAGGATATCGCTGACGATATCATTGGTCAGGGCATCCCCGTCACCGCAGTCTCCCGCATGCGACGCGGAGGGAACAAAGATCCCCTCCCCATGGTCCTCATCACATTTAAACCCGCTGATAAGGAGGCACTATTCGCTCTTCCAGCAATTCTATGCCTAAAAGTAAAATTTGAGGACTTGAAACCGAAGGCACAGGTCACACAGTGCCATCGGTGTCAACAGTTCTACCACGGGCAAACACTCTGCACAGCCAAGCCTAAATGCGTGAAGTGTGGTGAGGGCCACCCCACAGTTGACTGTAAAAAGTCCAAAGAAACCCCTCCCAAATGCGCCAACTGTGGCCTGGACCATCCAGCCAGCTACAGGGGGTGCAAATCATTTCCTAAGCTACCGAAAAATAAAACGACCCAACCACCCCCTCATAAACCATCAGTCGCGACCACATCATCATACGCAATTCCTACGCGATCATATGCGCAAGCATCTAAACCAACATCTCACATGCCATCAGCCAAGCCATCTCCCATGCCATCGACAACCACCCCCGATCATCAGTTCGCCCTCCATCTAATTCAACTAATCACCAAGCATGACCCAAACCTACTTCCCTCACTAATCCCGTCCCTGTTATCCAATGTCCTCCCAACCCAAAATGCAGCGCATTGAACAATCCATTCCCCCTTCGTTGAGGGTCGCCACGTGGAACGTGGATGGACTCCGAAACCGCAAACATGAAGTGGTCGAATTCTTATTCGATCACAACATAGATGTGCTTGCGGTACAAGAGACCCATCTGCTTCCACGTGACCACCTAAACTTCGTTGGATATTCATTCTACCGTAATGATACCACAGTCCATGGCGGGACAGCCATCCTCATCAAATCTCACATTAAGCATCATGCTGAAATTAATCATCCTCACAGGCACTGTGAATATACATCAATTTCAATCACCACCGCCACAGACGGAAAAATCACCCTCTTTTCTTTCTATGCATCACCTGCACACCCCTTCAATATCCAGGCATTCACTGAAATTCTAAACTACAAAAATAAAAGTATAATGCTGGGAGATTTTAATGCGAAACACCGCGCTTGGAATAGCCGTCTTACAAATGCGAGAGGCAGGAGATTAAATGACGCTATTATTACCAATAACGCGGTGGCCATCGCATCAAATACACCCACACATTATCCATACAACAACGATCATAGACCGGACACAATCGATTTTCTCGTAAATAAAAATTGCCGTTTAGAAATTCACGCCAGAACCATCCAAGAAGGGTCCTCCGACCATAACCCCGTCTTTTTTCAAATCGGAGACCCGGACCATAACCACAACGTACAAAAAACTCGCACTATATTTCATTATGAAAGACTAGGGCGAGTTTTTTATACCCACCTATCACCGATCACCCATATTAACTCAACTGCAGACCTGGAACGGGCGGTGGAACAGTTGGAAATTGATCTATCTGCTGCGATCCAGGAATGCACTGAGGTAATACCATTACATGACCGAAGACATTTCGACCTTCCCCCCCATCTTCAGGACCTACTAGCTCAAAAACACCGAGCTCGTAGGTTATTCCAACAGCATCGAACTATCAACCTTCGTAATGCATATAACAGACTTAACAACTTAGCAAGAAGACAGTTCAGTGAATTTCACAATGCACGCTTTCAAACAAAACTTGAATCACTCAACACACAAGACAATAGCATCTGGAAAATGCAAAAAGCCCTACGTAACAAAAAAACATACATGCCACCATTACACACTGCCAATGGCATTGTCTATGAAAACATAGACAAAGCAGAGGCCTTCGCCGACACATACGAACAAAACACGACACTACACGACAACGACGATATCGACGAAGACATAGAACGAACAGTAAACAGAACAATACACAGACAAAGACAAAACGACACTATCGACATCCCTTTGAGACCAACCTCCCCACAAGAAATACGACAAATTATAAGACACAGGAAAAACAAATCAGCCCCTGGACAAGACAACATACGAAACAAACATTTAAAACACCTGCCTCGCAAGGGGATCGCAGCAATAACAAATATTGTTAACGCTATATTAAGACTGGGACACTTTCCATCCCGTTGGAAACGTGCCACAGTAATAATGATCCCCAAACCTGGCAAAGACCACGTCTTTCCGCAAAACTACCGACCTATATCATTACTTAGCAACATAGGTAAGATTGCTGAACTCGTAATCCTATCACGCATCACATCTTTTTCAGATCAGCTAAATATCATCCCCGACGACCAGTTCGGATTTAGACCTGATCACAGTACGGAGCTCCAGCTCCTGCGGCTGACAGAATCTATAACCAAAGGATTCTGTCAGAGGCAGGCCACTGGAGTTTTGCTATTCGATGTCGAAAAATCTTTCGACAAAGTCTGGCAAAAGGGACTGGTCTATAAGATGACTGTCGCCGGGTACCCATTGACAATCACTCGCCTCACAGACTCATATCTACGCGGCCGTAAAATAAACAGCCGCGTGGGGAACAGTCTATCCGCATCTCGAAACATCATGGCCGGCGTACCCCAGGGGGCCGTGCTATCCCCCCATCTGTTCAACATTTTTACCCATGACCTCACTCCCACACCTCACACAGACCTAGCACGATACGCCGATGACCTAATCATTAAAACAGCTTCACTGCTTCCTCGCCAAGTGACGCGTCACCTTCAAACAGCAGCAGACGACTTTGTAGACTACTGCAATAAATGGAAAATCAAAATAAACTCCGATAAAACAAAAGCCATCTTATTTAGCCGTAGAAGACAGGGACCTGTCGGACACGTCGAAATAAATGGCAATATAATCAATTGGCAGGACGACGTTAAGTATCTTGGGGTTACTTTCGACAAGCGCCTTACTTGGGGGTTACACGTCAAAAACACACGCATTAAAGCCATGTACACCTACAAAAATCTATACTCCCTACTTCGCGGTAATAGTAAACTCACACACAAAAATAAATTACTACTACTAAACACAATAATTCGCCCGATCCTATCCTATGCATCAACCGCCTGGGGCTATGCCGCGCCAAGTCATCTAAAACTCATTCAAAACCTTGAGAATCGCTACAGACGTAACGCCCTTGACCTTCCCTGGCACACCTCATATACTAGACTTATGAGAGACAATAATCTTACCCCCTTAACGACCTTTATTTCAGAAAAAGCCCATAATGTATACCAAAAAGCTGATAATCATTCAAATCCTCTTATTCGACAGGCCGTCCACTACGACGAGAACATCCGTCATCGCCACAAGAGACCCCGCCTTCAGCTAGCCCTCTAGCCTTCAGCTAGCGAGCTAGTTCTCACCTTCCCTCCTTCTCCAAATCCCACTTCCCTCCCCTCCCCCCCCCAACAACAACAACAAATAGTTCTATAGAACAGTCACGACATTTAAGCCCTTCAGGCAGCTAGTCTCCCCAAAAATCGACAAAACTTAGGCTACCTAGCGGTAGGGAGAGTTTAAGAGGTCCACTTGAAGGTCAAGTGGGGGTGGAAGGAAAGGTTTGGCAGAATAATTAGTGTCAGCGCACATAGATGTCCGCTAACACTAAGGATTCTTCCAGATCGGGCCCTCTTACCGGGTGTTGTTGTTGTTGTTGTAATTATTTAGTTGTGGTTGGAGAGTCAATTGGTAATCATGCCACCTAATCCTCCTAAACCTCCTCCTAAACCTCCTACAGTAAGAGTAAGATTTTGTTTATGAAAAAAAAGGTTCTTTTAAGAACCACAACAATTTTGGAAAAAGAAATCGTATGCACACAAAGAAAACCCTATGAACCTTTATTAATATATAATTATTTTTTTAAGTATGGAATCATTCCAAGGCGATGGTCTAAGTGAGGTTCGTAAAAAGTAATAAAAAAAATCAAATTTCTTTCTTAAATACTTGTGTTTCTGAAGAGAACCGTTGAATTATAAGTAGCTCTTGTTTCTATGTGGGGTTCATAAAATGTAATTTCTATGTGAGGTTTACAAACACTTTAAAAAAAAAATAATTTCTCCCGATCTGTTAATGTGACTGAAATAGTGTATACAGGTAAAATGTATATCATTAATTTCTCGACAACTTTGTCCCTGCTCATTTTTGTTTATCTCCCATAGTTTTGCTATAATTAATTTTTAAATTTTTTTTCAAGATTTTTAAAAATGCGTTTTATCTCCCGTACTATTAATGCTACGCGAAAACTTCTAATGACAAAATTACTGAAAATTGTAAGATCTTCAACTTTTGTATTTACCACTTTAACGTATCTTAAAGAATAAAAAAGATAATGAAAAAATTGTAATTTTTAGAAAAATGCCATTATCTCCCCACCTATTAATTATTAGAAAAAAATTGCCAAGTTAGCTTGAAGAGCCTCCCCCATACTATAACTTCGTAATTTAACTTTTTGTTCTATCTGCCTTGGTTTAGCTTTTATTTATTTTTTTGTAATAATTGTTTTATATCCCGGTATTTTTATCGGCTTAATTATTTTTTTTAGTTTTGAATCATTCCAAGGCGATGGTCTAAGTGAGGTTCATAAAAAGTAATAAAAAAAAATCAAAATTCTTCCTTAAATACTTGTGGTTCTGATGAGAACCGTTGAATTATAAGTAGCTCTTGTTTCTATGTGGGGTTCATAAAATGTAATTTCTATGTGAGGTTTACAAACACTTTAAAAAAAAAATAATTTCTCCCGATCTGTTAATGTGACTGATATAGTGTATACAGGTAAAATGTATATCATGAATTTCTCGACAACTTTGTCCCTGCTCATTTTTGTCTATGTGCCATACTTTTGCTATAATTAATTTTTTAATTTTTTTTCAAGATTTTTAAAAATGCGTTTTATCTCCCGTACTATTAATGCTACGCAAAAAATTCTAATGACAAAATTACTGAAAATTGTAAGATCTGCAACTTTTGTATTTACCACTTTAACGTATCTTAAAGAATAAAAAATATAATGAAAAAATTGTAATTTTTAGAAAAATGCCATTATCTCCCCAACTATTAATTATTAGAAAAAAATTGCCAAGTTAGCTTGAAGAGCTTCACCCATCCTATAACTTCGTAATTTAACTTTTTGTTCTATCTGCCTTGGTTTAGCTTTTATTTATTTTTTTTGTAATAATTGTTTTATATCCCGGTATTTTTATCGGCTACTTGGTATAGGCCATGGTATAGAGTATGTTTGGGTGCGGATCATGTAGAAACAAATCCTAAACTGACACATTTTTGTGCGCTTCCCCATGTTTTTCTCGATGTTAACGGTCCGGTGATCCCGCATCGACTGAGCTCCGTGAAAAAAGCGTTTTGGGGTATATTTATAACCTCGGTTCGCGCGCTCGCTGGCCCGGGCCCAAATGTGGGTGTCGCCGTGTGCGATGCGAGGTTATAAATATATGTGCCTGTTTTGTTAAGTTATTAGTTTCCATTCCGCCGTCGTCTTTTTTGAAGCTTTGAAGGATAATCGTCCAGCAGTGTTCAGTGCAAAGTTGTGTTTGTAAAAAAGGCTCTTTTAAGAACCATAATAATTTTGCAAAAAGAAATCGTATGCACAACAAACCGTACATAATTAATATTTAATTATTTTTTCAAGCGGCTTTTTTTGTAATGTTTTCTGAGGCGGTCTCGGAAAAATGGCATTCGCAGCCTAATTATTAATGATCCCAAAAAAAATTGCTATATTAACCTGATGGGTTTCACCTATGCACATTTTTGTGCGCTTGCGTGTTTTTCACGATGTAAACACTTCCCGTTACTATACACATTAAAAAACGTGAAAAACATTCCCTAATTTCAAATTGAATTGATTGTTTTGACTAATTTTATAATTTAATTAACCTATTTAATTTCTATCTATGTTTTATCACTGAAAAATGGCATGTTAAAAAAAGCGCATCGACATGACATTGCCATTTTCTAACTTTGGCTCTTAATAGCTAAGTAGCTGTTACAGCTGCAACATTGAAACTTATGGGTTTAAATGTGTCGAGTCAATACCAATAGAAGGCCGTTCGATTTATTCAAATCGGTCCGTGCATTGCGGAGTTATTAACAATAATAGTTAGCTATGAAAATGACGAATCACGTAGCTCGAACTTAGCGGTTTTCGAATTTTTCATTATTTTTTTCCACCAAGGCGATGGTCTAAGTGAGGTTCAGAAAAACTTTGAAATAAAAAAGGCGCACCTAAACGAAATCGAGTTTCGCTAGGTGCGCCTTTTTTGTGACGTTTTTTTTTGTATCACACACTATTACCCATGCGTGGTCTATGTGAGGTTTAGAAAAACTTTTAAATAAAAAAGGCGAACCTAACGAAATATATCGCTAGATTCGCCTTTTTTTCCTGGATATTATAAGTATTTTACCTTTTGTATGTACGTAGTATCTTTAACACAACAAAAATAAAAAAAGACAGACATATTCTTGGATCAGTTCTGAGGTGATCTGGGGTGAGTTCGATTCGCGCCTGACCCGAAGGCGGACTGAACGGTGTGTTTTTTTTGGCTTTTCTGACATCTAATGGCCAAAAAAAGAAAAAAAAAGAAATTTTTTTACTAAATTTTCGATGGTATTATCAATTCTTAGTTGGCCGATATAAAAAAAAGTCGAAATTTGTTTTTGGTATCCGAGATAAGAGCCTTCAAAGTTTTTAACAAAAACCATGATAACTTTAAAACCAGTGAACCGATTTTAACAAATGGTAGTGTATTTTGAAGGTCTCGCCAATACCTACAAGCTCCAGTTTTTGGTTTTCTAATATTTGCCTATTTCGATTTGTAAACGCCAAAAAACAACATTGAAAAAACATGAAACATGCTTTCGTGAAAAATGTCTCGACATCGCAAATCCGATGCAACAATTTTTTTTCATGCAGTTTTGGATAACCAAATAACCCGAAATACCGCCATCGTTGGAAAATGTGCAAATTTGTTTTTAGTTCCGGAGATATAAGCGTCTAAAGTTAGGGCTTTTTTTCAACAAAATTCGTTGTAACTCAAAAACCAGTGAACCGATTTTAACATTAGATAGTAGATTTTGTAGGTCTTGCCGGTACCTGCCAGCACCAGTTTTTGGTTTTTTGATATTTCTTTATTTCGATTTTTAAAGGCCAAAAAACTGAAATTTCAAAAAGTGAAAAAAACCGAAAACATGAAATCAGCCGTTCACTAACTCTGGGAACCGGTACACTTTAGAGGTATAGTGTAGTGGCATTTTTTGTAGCCAATGAATCGAACGGTCCGAAAACGGTTTGACATCGGCGAAAATCCGTTTCGTTTGCGAGATATGAATTTTTTAAAAAATAACTTTGAACGCTTATAACTCGAAAACGACTGAACCGATTTCGATGCGGTAAAGTTTTTTCTCAATCCGAACAACTTTTCCAACGATCCCCCGAGTCCGTTTTTTAATACGGTCATTTTTGAAAAAAGTGGAGGGGGGTGGTACCCTAAATAACGACGGGGCACAAAAATTTCATTTAACTTTTCTTCTCCCCCGGTCCGTCTTTATACGTTCCGCTACTTTTTTTGCGACATTTCTCGATTTCGTCTCATACTTGCTGGCTTCGTTTAAAAATAATTGGGGCCCTAAAAAAGACCGTTTGGTTTTAAATAATATTTTAGAGGAATTTCCTTGGTGGTGTTGCTGTGCTTTTTCTTGTTTCCTTTGCGGATTCTAAAACAATACTGCGGCCTCGATTTTCCCGAGTTACATATTTAACGCGAATCGAACGACCAATCGGGAGCCAGAGAACCGTGTTTGCGCGGTGGGTGGAGCTTGTGAACGTCACTGGCTTTCTGTTAAATAGATGTGTCTTGAAGTGTAATTATTTAGTGAATTAGTTGTCTGACCATCGAAAGAGTAAGAAGTGTTTTACTCCTAGGTGCAGTATTGGACCTCTAAGTGTAATCGTAGGTTTAGCGATTTGTCAAAGTAGGCCGCTCAATAAGCGTCTACCAAGATTAAATATACGTAGAACCGAAAGTTACAAGTTTGCATTTATGCAGTGTTAGAAAGCCAAAGTTTAACGACAAATCGAAGTAGGCCGCTCAATAAGCGTCTACCGAGATTTTATCTCGTAGAGCCGAGGCTGGAAACCTGCATTTATGCAGTTTTTAGTGAAAGTGCTTAGTGAAAGTGACAGTGTATAAGGGAGTACCATCTTTTATATTTTATTTATTTGTTTTAACCATTTTACCATTAACAATGACGAAATTTAAACCTAACCCCCCTTCCCGTAAAAGCAAAACCGATTTATCCGTCGGAGCCGGCACCAGTTCAGGACCTTCCGCTATGGAAACCTACCTGAAAGAACAGAACCGAAAGCAGGAGCTTCGTATAACGGAGCTCCAAGAGCAGGTGAGGGTTCTGACGGAAAAGATCGGCACCCTAACTGACCTTCTGACAACCCCCGCATCGCCAACTTTTTCACCCCCCTCATCGCCCACCCTGGCTCCCAACTTTATGGACATTGATATGTCCAGCTCGCCTGCCGGTGAATTTCTTCCAATAACGAATAAAAAAAGACGAGCGACAAAAACCCCAACCCCCAACCAATCCTCATCCTCCGACTCAGACTCGGACTATGACACAAAACTAATAAAAACGGCAAACAGATACGCCACCCTAAACAACGAAACAACAGACGAACAAACAAGCACTCTTAAAACCAAAAAACAAAAAACACAAAAAACACATGAAACGACAAAAACACCGACTATTCCCCCACCTAAAAAACAAAACCCAACACCAACAAAACAAAACCCAACACCGACAAAACAAAACCCAACACAGACCACACAACCAATCGCCACGAAAAAACAAGCAACAAACCCCCAACCCAACCCAACCCAACCTCCCCAATCCAAAAAAATCCCGGCAATTATCCTCCACCAAAGGGAGAGCTGGCCAGCATTGTCCAGAAAGTTGGGAGCGCAAAGCTACTCAAAAGCTAAACTGACAAACCAAGGCATAACCATTACCCCGACATCAACCATTGATCATAAAGCCATCATGTCCACTATCGATAGCATGGGTCTAACCCGCCACACAAATCCTCTCCCCGAGGATCGTATGTCCCGATGCGTCGCGCGGGGTCTCCCGACGGAGCTGTCCCCTAAGGATATCGCTGACGATATCATTGGTCAGGGCATCCCCGTCACCGCAGTCTCCCGCATGCGACGCGGAGGGAACAAAGATCCCCTCCCCATGGTCCTCATCACATTTAAACCCGCTGATAAGGAGGC